>JAYESA010000004.1:195644535-195960038 GCA_036927795.1 Iris macrosiphon | reverse complement strand
TGATGAACCAAGCTCTTTATAACTCTGTAGACTTCTTGACTGAGACCGCACTTGGCACTTAGAAGGCTAGGAAGTTGATATTGGAGATAAGAAAGTTTAGGCTCTGAGGGTTTACTCACTATATGATAGAAAGATTGAGAATGGTTGAGTGAGTAAGAATATAAAATCTAACTATATTTATAGGTTATTAGCAAACCAAATTCGGCCAGAGTTTGGTCAGGTATTAATTCAAAATTTGAACGTTGGACCAAGAAATCAGGGATTGTACAACTGGATATATTCTACTAAAAAGGGTTACCAAGTTCGGTACAAATTTGCGGAAAATTTGGTCCGATTTTGTTACGAATTGTCACCACCCTATTTCCAGAGCCGGGTATTTTTTTTATTTTTAATTTAGTTAATTGTGCATTATTTTTTATTAATTGTATTTATAATTAATTAATGATTGTATTATATTTTTATTGATTGTTTTAGGATTTTGGCTAGCCTGGACCCATGTCAGACCCTAGTGGACCCATGTCCGACCCAGCCCACACCCTTGTGAGAATTATTTTGAGGCTTAGAAATATTTATTTTATTTTTAGAAGGTTAGTGGGAGAGATTTGGAGCTAGTTTGAGTGCTTTTGGAACCCTGAAACCCAAAACCCAAGTTAGGAGGGCATTTTGGTCTTTTGGCTTGTTGTAACCCTTTATTTTTGCTCCCAGACCCGACCCCATCTCATTCCCAACCGTGAACACAGCAGGAGCAGCCCCTCTCTCCCCCTTTGTTCATTCTACTACTTCTTCTTCACATTCTACTTCTTCTTCCTTCTTCCTTCTTCTCCAAGGTGAGTTCCCTCTTCCATTTTTCTTCTTTCTTCTTCCATTCCTTCTCCTTATGCTAGCCCTAACCTTGCTTTTCCCTAACCTAGGTGTGAGGAGCTTAGATCTAGTGTGGAAGCTAGAGTTGGTGGCTTGGAGCTTGAGGGAGGTAATTTCTAGGGGTTGTGAGACTTTGGCCTTGGGATTCCAACTCCCAAGAGGTAAAACCTAACTTTCCCCTTGCTAATTATTTTGTGTAGTGTAATTAGTGTTGTAGAACCCTCATAGATCCTAAGCCTACCCGTAGGAGGAAGTTGGAACTAGTTTGGGTGAGTTTAGAGACTTTAACACTAGGTTTTGTGTCAATTTCGGGTGAAATCCAAATTTTGCCCAATTTTGGGTGATGCCCTAGGTTAGACAGACCTAGGTAGATATTGTCGGGTGTCTAGAGGGTGAGTGCGTGTCTCCGTTTGGACACGGGAAGTCGTGTCATGGAGAAACGGGCGTTTCGGACGAAATTTAGGCTTTTCGTCGTCGCCGATTCTAAGTGCGTGCGCGTTTCCGCCACGGACCTAGAATCGACACAGGAGCGCATTTTCTAGGATCTAGACATCGTTTAGAACGCGTGGGTAAATTTTGGGCCAATTCCGAGTTCGTTTGGTATGCGTTTCAGGAGGTTTTCCGAGCCGCGCACCACGTGTTCGTCGAAATAATCGAACGGCCATTTCGACTTGGTTTCCTCGTTTCGGGCTTGTGCGCGCATTGGGTTAGTATCGGGGAGTGTGTGCTAGAGTTTTCGAGTTATATTTTATATATTTTAGGGTGTTGGTGAGTGTCGGGATCGTTGGGCGTGAGTGGGGCGTGTTGTTTGTGTGTTGTTGTGTGTTGTGTTGTGTTAGTGTATATGTATATATATATATATATATATATATATATATATATATATATATATATATATATATATATATATATATATATATATATATATATATATATATATATATATGTATGTGTGTTTATGTATACATATTTGTATATATATGTGTATATTTATATCTATGTGCTTGTGTGTGTACATGTCTATGTGTGTATATATATATGTATGTGTAAGTGTGCTTGTGTGTGTGTATATATATATATATATATATATATATATATATATATATGGTTGTATATATATATAGATATATGTATATATATGTGTGTCTGTATGTGGTTGTGTGTGTGTGTGTGTGTGTGTGTGTGTGTGTGTGTATGTGAGAGTGAGAGGGGGGTGGACTGAACAGCAGCAGCAGCAGCATTCAGCATTTAAAAAGCAGCATTCAGCATTTAAAAAGCAGCAGCATTCAGCATTTAAAAAGCAGCCTTCAGCATTTAAAAAGCAGCAGCAGCAGCATTTAAAAAGCAGCAGCAGTAGCAGCAATGAAAAGCAGCAGCAGCAGCAGAATAAGCAGCAGCAGCAGCAGTGAAAAGCAGCAGCAGCAGCAATGAAAAGCAGCAGCAGCAGCAGTTTTAAGCAGCAGCAGTAGGGTAAGCAGCAGCAACAGTTAGCAGCGAGCGAGGGAGAGAGTGATATGTATAGATATATATATCTATAGTTAGATAGATAAGTTAGATAAATAAATAGATAGATAGATAGATACATAGATACATAGGTAAGTAGATAGCTAGATATAAATAGATAGATATATTTATGAATAGATAGATATCTAGATACTATATAGATATTAGATGGATAGGTAAATAGTTTGATACATAGATAGATAATAGATGGATAGTTAGATAGATAGATAGATAGGTAGTTGATATCTAGATATAAATAGATAGGTATCTAGTTAGATAGATATTAGATAGGTAGATACTAGATAATAGATAGTTATATATATAGATACTTAGATAGATAGCTAGATAACTACATAGTTATTTAGGTAGATAGACAGTTAGATATCTAGATAGATAAATTTATATATTTGAGAGTAAGGTAAGGTAAGGTAAGGTAAGGTAAGGTATATAGATATAAGGTATGTGTATATGTGTATTGTGTGTATGTGTGAATATAGATACATGTAGCTATGTAGATACTTATATGTGTTAGATATATGTATAATAGCCTATACATATAGTTATATAAAGGTATAGAGACTAGATATAGATATATATGTATTGAGAATGGGTATAAGGTAAGGTATATGTGTGTTGTGAGATATATATATAGATATATAGGTATATGCCTATATGTATTAGATATCTATATTTTAGCCTAGATTATAGCTAGATATATATGTTTATGCATAGTTAGTTAGCTAGAGGGGTAGTCGGGTTGAGTTTAGAGCGGTATCTCAATACCTTGAGATACCGAGGTATTTCAATACCTTAAGATAACCAAGGTATTGGGTTTCGAACGGGGTTTTTGAGCAATAGCCTAGGAATAGTATTGGAGTGATTTTTATATGTATATGTGTATATATTTACGCGTGCTAGCATTGGTTTTAGAAGGTATAGGCGGGGTATATAGCCTAGGTTGAGGTATCGGATACCGAGGGTATCCCGGTATCTCAAGGAGGCGAGTTTGTGAGTTTTCTAGCTTAATGAGCTCGGTTTGACCTAGAAATTCACGAGCACCCTTGTTTGACCCAGACTTGACCGTGGTTGACTCGCTTGACCGCCAAAGTCAACTTTTGACCTAGTTTTGACCTAGAGTTGACTTTTTTGACCCAGAGTTGACTTTTTGATCCAGATTTTACCGGTTTGACTCGTTTGACCTAAAACGACCCTAGAAGCCTATTTTTAGTTATTTTATGTCTGTTTAACTCATTAGAAATCCTGTTTAATCTTGCTTTTGGCATTAGGTCCTTGCGACACCAGTTCGGATGCCAGTTGCTCAGGACGTCAGGCGTGTATATTCTCTGATAGTTTTCATTATTTGATGATTATTATGATTCAGCTTCTAGTATAGTATCAGCTGATTATTCTGGCACAACACGGGACACTGATTGATATTTCTGGATTTATTTACTTGCGACACGTACATTTCATGTTTCTGCCCTCTATTCTGGAATCACTACTGGCATCACCTACAGGCATCACTACAGGCATCATTCATGTTCAGGCTGGACTCATCTTGATTTGCGTGTCGGGTCTTGGATCCACTTGTATTAGTCGGGGCGAGGAAATACTCGAGTAGACATGTAAATATTTCCATCTGGAATCATCAGGCATCACTCCCTCTGGTCTAATCTGGAATGATAGCAGCCGCGCACCCAGTGCGCGGTGAGCCGTACTTACCCCTAGCCGTTTACATGTCGAAACAAGTATTTCAAAGACACCGAGTTCATTCTTTATAGTCTGGACTCACTTGCATTCTTGTTGGTCTCACCTACATGTTTCTGGACTTGACTCACTACATGTATTTCATGCTGGACTCACTACACGTTCATGTGCACGGACTTGATCTTAGCTTAGATTTCCTGTATCTTGTAGTTATTACTATCTTGCTCTGATATCCATGCATCTTTATCTTTATGCACCAGTGATTTATATTTTCTTGTTTCATACTTGCTTCATTCTTCTTGCTACTTGTTATAACTGTTTTATAGTTTTTATCATTTAAATGGAACTGCTGTTAGAGATGTACTTGCTCCAGTCCTGACTGGACATATTTTTCAGAGTATCCGGAGGATTGGTGTCCGACGTTTTATGGACCTGAGCCTGTCGATGGTGCAGACAGGGACCCTCTAGTTTAGGGATGATTTTCGGGTTGGTAGCCGGGATCACTGGGACCTTGTTGTTATTTTTATTAGCTTTTAGCACCGGATTTGTCTCCGGTTTTGGATTGAGACCTTGTTTGTATATTATTTTGGATATTGTTGTATTACTATTTGATGTTGTAGTTGTTGTAGTAGTTGTTGTTGGTTAGACTTTATAGTTGTTAGATCTCTGTGTTATCTTATCGTGCTTAGATTCGTGATTGAGTATATTGTGGTTATCTTTATGATATTGCTCCTCCGTTTGGAGTTGAGATCTTGACAGGTTTATATATTGTTTGTGTGGTTGCCCTCCTTTTGGAGAGGTCATGGCCAATTTTTGTGTGAAATTATTATCTAGTTAGTTGACCTAGACAGCGTTCTACCGCCGATGCTGCGGCGTAGGCTGGACGTACCCACGACTCATGCCCGATTTTCCGGGTTAGGGTCATGACACATTTTTGGTGGTGGCCCATGCAGTTCTCGATTCGCAATTAGTGCGATGTCGTGGTGGTACAACAACTTAGTTGTACTGCTGCGAGCCTGCTATAGGATCTAGGATCTAGGATGAGAGTGTACTCAATCACGACTAGGAATAATTCCAATCTAATTATTCTGAATTTGCTTCTTTTGAAATATTATTGTCCTTCTTTGATGATATCGTATCTTGCGCCGTATTGATTTCTTTTGATCTGTGTTCAGGATGCCTCCGAAGACACGATCCCATCGTACCGTTCCAGCAGTTGCTACTGAGAGGTCTGCTACCTCTCGTCCAGCTCGTATTCAGGCAGCTGCTACCGCTCCACTCACCACTCCTGCGGTTGAGGGAGCATCTGCTTCTCTCGGGGATCCTCTTTCACCTGTCGATCCGAGGACTACCCCAGTCGTTCCGGTGGTTCCTCCACCACTTCCTGCTCCAGTAGATGCCGCGCAGTTGTTTGCGTTCTTCAGGGAGATGATGGACGCGCAGCACCGTCAGGTGGATGTGATGAGGCTGGGCATTGAGAACGCCCACCAGGTGGCCATGACGGTAGTGGATAGGGTGGCACAGGTTCAGCCACAGGCAGATCAGATTCAGCATCCGAGGCCGGGTAGTATCATTGACTTTCAGAGGATGTGGCCCAAGGAATTCTGTGGTACAGAAGGGATCCTGTACGCGGATGACTGGATAGAGCAGATTGAGGGTATCTTCAGGCTGGCGCAGATTCCAGACAGCATGCAGATAGAGGCAGCGGGCAGTCAGATGTTCGACCTTGCCTTGATATGGTATCGTACAGATACGAGGATCGCGGTGCCAGGGCTTACTTGGGAGGCTTTCAAGAGGCTTTTTAAGGAGAAGTTTTTCCCAGATGTGGCGCTCAGTGCTTTGGAGAGCCAGTTTGAGGCACTCGTCCAAGGGAGCATGACGGTGGACGAGTACGCAGCAGAGTTCTGCCGTCTGGGCAGATTTGTAGATGGCTTGAGTGAGGCAGCTAAGGCGAGGAAGTTTCGCAAGGGCTTGGTTATGGCGGTCAAGTCTTTGACCAGAAGCGACCGCGAGGCGACTTTTGAGCAGATAGTAGGAGATGCTCAGAGAGCAGAGGATGACTTGGAGCTCAAGTCCAAGAGAGGCAGGGATGATTCAGGCAGTGCCAGTGGTAGTGCGGGACCTGCTAAGCGTCCCTATGTGCAGAAGGCAGCACAGCAGGGTCAGGATCAGAGGGTGCCCACTTGTGCCTACTGCAGGAAGGCAGGACACACCTGGGATGTTTGTAGAAGGAGGCTGAAGGTGTGTTTGTTCTGTGGATCCGCTGCTCACCAGATGCGAGATTGCCCTACTGCACCTCCATTAGGTGGAGCACAGGATCAGAGAGTTGGAGCTAGGCCATCTGTGGCACAGCATCATGCCCCGCACCAGCAGAGGGATACACCCCAGCAGGGCAGGGCTTATGCGTTGACGGTCGAGGAGGCCGATGCTACAGGTGTCGGGTTAGCAAGTCTGTCTCTTTGTTCTTCTTCCTGTCCTTTTCTATTCCTTGTGGTGTGCTTCATTAGTACCTGTTAGACTTTTCTCTGTGCTGTGGTAGATAGTGTAGTGACCCCGATTGAGACTATGATAACACGACCAGTAGTACCCTGATCTTGTATGTTGTTTAGGTAGAATTTCTTGACTGTGATTGTTGGGGGTCTGACCTAGAGGGAGTATGATTGACTTTAAATTTTGAGGACAAAATTTTCTAAGGAGGATAGGCTTGTCACCACCCTATTTCCAGAGCCGGGTATTTTTTTATTTTTAATTTAGTTAATTGTGCATTATTTTTTATTAATTGTATTTATAATTAATTAATGATTGTATTATATTTTTATTGATTGTTTTAGGATTTTGGCTAGCCTGGACCCATGTCAGGCCCTAGTGGACCCATGTCCGACCCAGCCCACACCCTTGTGAGAATTATTTTGGGGCTTAGAAATATTTATTTTATTTTTAGAAGGTTAGTGGGAGAGATTTGGAGCTAGTTTGAGTGCTTTTGGAACCCCGAAACCCAAAACCCAAGTTAGGAGGGCATTTTGGTCTTTTGGCTTGTTGTAACCCTTTATTTTTGCTTCCAGACCCGACCCCATCCCATTCCCAACCGTGAACACAGCAGGAGCAGCCCCTCTCTCCCCCTTTGTTCATTCCACTACTTCTTCTTCTTCTTCTTCTTCTTCTTCTTCTTCTTCACATTCTACTTCTTCTTCCTTCTTCTCCAAGGTGAGTTCCCTCTTCCATTTTTCTTCTTTCTTCTTCCATTCCTTCTCCTTATGCTAGCCCTAACCTAGGTGTGAGGAGCTTAGATCTAGTGTGGAAGCTAGAGTTGGTGGCTTGGAGCTTGAGGGAGGTGATTTCTAGGGGTTGTGAGACTTTGGCCTTGGGATTCCAACTCCCAAGAGGTAAAACCTAATTTTCCCCTTGCTAATTATTTTTGTGTAGTGTAATTAGTGTTGTAGAACCCTCCTAGACCCTAAGCCTACCCGTAGGAGGAAGTTGGAACTAGTTTGGGTGAGTTTAGAGACTTTAACACTAGGTTTTGTGTCAATTTCGGGTGAAATCCAAATTTGGCCCAATTTTGGGTGATGCCCTAGGTTAGACAGACCTAGGTAGATGTTGTCGGGTGTCTAGAGGGTGAGTGCGTATCTCCGTTTGGACACGGGAAGTCATGTTGCGGAGAAACGGGCGTTTCGGGCAAAATTTGGGCTTTTTGTCGTCGTCGATTCTAAGTGCGTGCGCGTTTCTGCCACGGACCTAGAATCGACACGGGAGCACATTTTCTAGTATCTAGACATCGTTTAGAGCGCGTGGGTAAATTTTAGGCCGATTTCGAGTTTGTTTGGTATGCGTTTCAGGAGGTTTTCCGAGCCGCGCACCACGTGTTCGTCGAAATGACCGAACGGCCATTTCGACTTGGTTTCCTCGTTTCGGGCTTGTGCGGGCGTTGGGTTAGTATCGGGGAGTGTGTGCTAGAGTTTTTGAGTTATATTTTATATATTTTAGGGTGTTGGTGAGTGTCGGGGTCGTTGGGCGTGAGTGGGGCGTGTTGTTTGTGTGTTGTTGTGTGTTGTGTTGTGTTGTGTTGTGTTAGTGTATATGTGTCTATATATATATATATATATATATATATATATATATATATATATATATATATATATATATACACACACACACAAGCACATAGATATAAATACACACATACATATAATTATATTCATATATATATATATATATATATATATATATATATATATATGGTCGTATATATATATAGATATATGTATATATATGTGTGTGTGTGTGTGTGTGTGTGTGTGTGTGTGTGTGTGTGTGTGTGTGTGAGTGAGAGGGGGGTGGACTGAACAGCAGCAGCAGGCAGCATGAACAGCAGCAGCAGCAGCATTCAGCATTTAAAAAGCAGCATTCAGCATTTAAAAAGCAGCAGCATTCAGCATCTAAAAAGCAGCCTTCAGCATTTAAAAAGCAGCAGCAGCAGCAGCATTTAAAAATTAGCAGCAATAGCAGCAATGAAAAGCAGCAGCAGCAGCAGAATAAGCAGCATCAGCAGCAACAGTGAAAAGCAGCAGCAGCAGTAGTAAAAAGCAGCAGCAGCAGCAGCAATGAAAAGCAGCAGCAGCAGCAATGAAAAGCAGCAGCAGCAGCAGTTTTAAGCAGCAGCAGCAGCAGCAGGGTAAGCAGCAGCAACAGCTAGCAGCGAGCGAGGGAGAGAATGATATGTATAGATATATATCTATAGTTAGATAGATAGATAAGTTAGATAAATAAATAGATAGATAGATAGATACATAGATATATAGGTAAGTAGATAGCTAGATATAAATAGATAGATATATTTATGAATAGATAGATATCTAGATACTATATAGATATTAGATGGATAGGTAAATAGTTTGATACATAGATAGATAATAGATGGATAGTTAGATAGATAGATAGGTAGTTGATATCTAGATATAAATAGATAGGTATCTAGTTAGATAGATATTAGATAGGTAGATACTAGATAATAGATAGTTATATATATAGATACTTAGATAGATAGCTAGATAACTACATAGTTATTTAGGTAGATAGACAGTTAGATATCTAGATAGATAAATTTAAATATTTGAGAGTAAGGTAAGGTAAGGTAAGGTAAGGTAAGGTAAGGTAAGGTAAGGTAAGGTATATAGATATAAGGTATGTGTATATGTGTATTGTGTGTATGTGTGAATATAGATACATATAGCTATGTAGATACTTATATGTGTTAGATATATGTATAATAGCCTATACATATAGTTATATAAAGGTATAGAGACTAGATATAGATATATATGTATTGAGAATGGGTATAAGGTAAGGTATATGTGTGTTGTGAGATATATATATAGATATATAGGTATATACCTATATGTATTAGATATCTATATTTTAGCCTAGATTATAGCTAGATATATATGTTTATGCATAGTTAGTTAGCTAGAGGGGTAGTCGGGTTGAGTTTAGAGCGGTATCTCAATACCTTGAGATACCGAGGTATTTCAATACCTTAAGATAACCAAGGTATTGGGTTTCGAACGGGGTTTTTGAGCAATAGCCTAGGAATAGTATTGGAGTGATTTTTATATATATATGTGTATATATTTACGCATGCTAGCATAGGTTTTAGAGGGTATAGGCGAGATATATAGCCTAGGTTGAGGTATCGGATACCGAGGGTATCCCGGTATCTCAAGGAGGCGAGTTTGTGAGTTTTCTAGCTTAATGAGCTCGGTTTGACCTAGAAATTCACGAGCACCCTAGTTTGACCCAGACTTGACCGTGGTTGACTCGGTTGACCGCCAAAGTCAACTTTTGACCTAGTTTTGACCTAAAGTTGACTTTTTTGACCCAGAGTTGACTTTTTAATCCAGATTTCACCGGTTTGACTCGTTTGACCTAGAACGACCCTAGAAGCCTATTTTTAGTTATTTTATGTCTATTTAACTCATTAGAAATCCTGTTTAATCTTGCTTTTGGTATTAGGTCCTTGCGATACCAGTTCGGATGCCAGTTGCTCAGGACGTCAGGCGAGTACATTCTCTGATAGTTTTCATTATTTGATGATCATTATAATTCAGCTTCTAGTATAGTATCATCTGATTATTCTGGCATAACACGGGACACTGATTGATATTTCTGGATTCATTTACTTGCGACACGTACATTTTATGTTTCTGCCCTCTATTCTGGAATCACTACTGGCATCACCTACATGCATCACTACAGGCATCATTCATGTTCAGGCTGGACTCATCTTGATTTGCGTGTCGGGTCTTGGATCCACTTGTATTAGTCGGGGGGGGAAATACTCGAGTAGACATGTAAACATTCCCATCTGGAATCATCAGGCATCACTACCTCTGGTCTAATCTGGAATGATAGCAGCCGCGCACCCAGTGCGCGGTGAGCCGTACTTACCCCTAGCCGTTTACATGTCGAAACAAGTATTTCAAAGACACCGAGTTCATTCTTTATAGTCTGGACTCACTTGCATTCTTCTTGGTCTCACCTACATATTTCTGGACTTGACTCACTACATGTATTTCATGCTGGACTCACTACACGTTCATGTGCACGGACTTGATCTTAGCTTAGATTTCCTGTATCTTGTAGTTATTACTATCTTGCTCTGATATCCATGCATCTTTACCTTTATGCACCAGTGATTTATATTTTCTTGTTTCATACTTGCTTCATTCTTCTTGCTACTTGCTATAACTGTTTTATAGTTTTTATCATTTAAATGGAACTGCTGTTAGAGATGTACTTGCTCCAGTCCTGACTAGACATATTTTTCAGAGTATCCGGAGGATTGGTGTCCGATGTTTTATGGACCTGAGCCTGTCGATGGTGCAGACATGGACCCTCTAGTTTAGGGGTAATTTCCGGGTTGGTAGCCGGGATCATTGGGACCTTGTTGTTGTTTTTATTAGCTTTTAGCACCAGATTTGTCTCCGATTTTGGATTGATACCTTGTTTGTATATTATTTTGGATATTATTGTATTATTATTTGATGTTGTGGTTGTTGTAGTAGTTGTTGTTGGTTAGACTTTATAGTTGTTAGATCTCTGTGTTATCTTATCGTGCTTAGATTCGTGATTGAGTATATTGTGGTTATCTTTATGATATTGCTCCTCCGTTTGGAGTTGAGATCTTGACAGGTTTATATATTATTTGTGTGGTTGCCCTCCTTTTGGAGAGGTCATGGCCGATTTTTGTGTGAGATTATTATCTAGTTAGTTGACCTAGACAGCGTTCTACCGCCGATGCTGCGGCGTAGGCTGGACGTACCCACGACTCATGCCCAATTTTCTGGGTGCGGGTCGTGACACGAATTCAGGGCAAATTCGGTTCGAGTTTGGTTTACCTATTTTAGGTAGATCCATGTTTGTATGTGGACTAGTTTGGTAGAAAGTTTCAAGATATATTTGGCCTAATTTCTGGGTGGATAGGTTTTAGGCTTTTTGAGTGGACTGGGTTGCTTTCTAGTTGCTAGTGCGACTTGACTTACATAAGTCCTAAACTTAAATAAAATACCAAATTATATATGAAAATCAAGAGCACTAATGACGCCAAACTTCTGAAACATCTGCTGACTTGAAAATATTATTTTTCCTTGACGGCAGTTGTCCAAAGATAACCAGATCTGGGAATTTCAATACCTTTCAGGGGCTTCGCCCCTGAACCTCCATGAGGGGCGCTGCCCCCTCGACCTCCGTCCGCTGACCGGGCAGCGGAACCCCCAGGTGCGAGGCTCTAGATAAGTCGTAGGCTGTTGGATGAAATCTTCTGGTATAACGTCATCTTTGGCTTATCGTCATATAGCATATGTCCATTGCTGATCTTGCTTATTGCTTTCTGCAAGTACATGATAGACGAACAAGAAAATATACAGAAGCAAATATTATATATCTGGACAATGCTGAGATTAGGTAGAAGATACTATAATGATTGATCGATTACCATAATGCTAAACTTAATCGATTAGCCATATTTAAAAACTCAACATAAACATTGGACCAACAGTCAGTCCCACCAAAATGGACCGCCTCATCACAAACCAATTACACCAAAAGGTGCATATAATATTTTTTGACGTGTAGGCTCTCGTAAAACTTGATTTGGACGTGTGTGCACGCTGGAATCAACCAGTATCGGTCAAAAGTTTTCTGTATCGATATTTTGTAAAATATTCTAGAAGTTTGTGATCGCTCATTGGAATACGACGAAACTTGCGCCAACGGATCTGTGGTATCACGCTGGTCCTTTGACCCAAGTTTCAAGCAATTTCGAGAAAGTTGATCGGACTGACGTTTCGTGGGTCCCAAGGTTTGACTTAACAAGCGGTTTTGTGTTCGGCTCACCGGAATCTAAAATTGTACATACCGTTGAGTTCATATCATCGATTATGATTTGTTTGACCTATAATTTATCCAATTTAGAGACCTTTGACCTTGACACATTTTTTGGTACAAATTGGCCCACATGTGGACACTGTTTTGATCCAAAATTGCCGTTTTGCCCTTGTATCCAAATTGGATAAAAGGGTAGAGTTTTTTTTACTATCTCTCTGATTTCAAAAATGTTGGTGATGTTTATTTCAGTATCCGGAGACATTCTTTAGGAGTCCCTACCTTTCTGTTTCTTGTGCTTATCGTTTGGACATCCATACTCCATAGATTGCTTTTTAGGCAAGTATATGTTGCCACAGTACTGCTTAGTTACATTTATTTATTGTATATTTTTTTTGTTTATTTTTATTTATTTTGTTATATAAAATTGTGCGTCCAATAATGACGGGTGCAACGACGATTGCGTCGTCCTTTGTCTTTTATTTATATTATGCATATTGACCCAGAGTTAAGAGATCACCCCATAATTTTGAGACATATTTATGTTTCATATGGCCCTGACACAGATGTTTCATGAGTTGTGAGTCTCATGTAGATCACGGACTTACGTATTGACTGGCCATTGATACATATTGGACTTGCGATAGAAAATAACTGCTAATAGAGATATGTTAGAAGACTTAGCAGTTACTAAAGTTATTGTGTATCATGGATATGACACGACTAGTAGCATTGGATGGGGAGAACAATAAGTAAGCGTATATGGCTCCTATACATATTTTTATTTGGCCCGTAAGCTCCACCGGAGACGTGAGGCGTTATAACCCCATTATTTATTATAGGTCTATGACGATTGAAATACGTTATGCCAGTGGTACTGGATCTCCGAGAGAACTATGCCCATCCCATTATATTTGCCAGATAGTCCATAAGCGAAAAAGTTGTTCTTAAACTGCATATCACTTAGAATGGTTAGAAACCTTGTTGGATATTTATTGCATTTTATTGTGGCATACTTTTATGTATCTTGTTACGACCCTCTGAGGACTTGGTCCCTTTCCAGGTGTAGACTATCATGACTATGTACAGGAGCACAAACAAGGACCTGCTACTTCTTTGTCTTTCGTAGAGGTCTTCCCTTCGAGCCTTTTTGGTCATCAGATGATGTACTTACTATATTTTCTTTCATATTCGTTTGGTTGTAGATTTTTCTCTACCCAACCATTGGTCTTTTCGACTATTTCATACTTGGTTCATTATCATATTTGGTTATTTATTTCTATTTAATTTTTTGGATGAGATTAATATTGCCTGTGACTTGTGATATCATATACCACTTGTGAATTATTATTTATAATACAGCATATGTATGTATTATGGTTTTCATATATTGGAGTTGTCATATACATACGGCTGGCATGCCATGTATTCCTAGTCCTACATATTTTGGGACTGGGGCGTGACATGGAGTCTGAGGCTATCTCAAAAATAATGCATAATAATTATCCTCATATTACTCCATTGTCGAACATGGGCTAACCGAGACAATAAATTATTATACATGCACTTCACGAGTTGTACCAGTTCCCCATAGGGACGCTGCGCTAAATCACAATATTAGAGGTTCCAGTTCTCCTATAGGGAGACAATGGCTCGGTATATGTATAATAGGTCAGATACTGCACTCCACTAAGGCAGATGATATACAATATTTGTGGTGCCAGCCCGACGTCGAAAGGTTTGTTGGCATGATCTTGGAATATCGTTCCCTCCCCATGATCTATAGATTTTTGTTGCCTATTTAACCCTACATTGTACTAAAAACTCATGGCATGGCCACATGAGAATTTCTCTTAAGATATCGTACAGAGTACTGGTATGCTAGATACGAATCCATATAAAGATTAAAATTTTAGTCTGGATTCATCCGAACGTGTATGCAACATTCAAAAGTCAATATCTTAGCCACACTTTGGTACTTGACTCGAACATCATGCTCGTGCTAAGGAAAATAATATAGTATCATGCGTTCACGAAATATAGGAGACATTCTCGATGCACAACCTAAACATGGAACCACTTAACACGTAACACGTTATGTCGCACCTCAGTGCACATTAAGATCATGTACACTTAACATGCAATAATTGTATCAGTACGGATATGAGAAATCGAGTCAAGGTTACCAAACTTAGTAGTTGGTCATATGAATCATTTTTACTAGTACAGGTAGCTCATGTCATGAACATGGCTGGTGAGTCACTTATCACATAGTCTAGTTCATGTAAAGTCTTGTTCAACACATGTATATGCCATGCGCATAGGTAGTATAGCCACCTGGAGCATGGTTAAAGTCTTCACATGGTCAGGTCTAATACATGGTTAATTAGCACATAGTTACACTTAATCTATATACACTTGCAATCACTAAGATCAATACATGGGATCACAAGGTCCAATAAAAATTCTAAAATTTAAGATTTGACACATTTTAGAAAACTAGGCATAATTCTCTCATCCGAACTCCAAATAAGGTAATTTAAAAAGATTTGGAAAGGCAAGACAAAAATCTACCAAAGGAGGAGCTAAATTTACCTGACTGAGTGGGGGTCCAGCAAAGGTAATCCTCATCCTGATTGAGAGATATGGCTTGCGAAGTGGTATCATAATGGGATGGAAGTCTATACAAACTCAGGATCTTTCGCTGCGCAGATTTCTTGGAAAACAAAGTCATAGGCGCGTAGGTTCATAGCAGACCAACTACCCCAAGAGCACTCATCCATAAATCGGTTACTAGTACTTTATACGGTTCAGATTCTTTATCAGGCATTATTACAAACACTTGATCGGCCTTACCACTTACTTTCCCAACCAACTAGGAGAATTGGTAATGTGTCAGAAGAAATTGGTACAAGAAGCTGTGGATACACTTCTTGATAATGGGATCTGTGGGCAACCAATGAGGTATGAGCATAATAAAGTTTATAAGTCATTTTCAGATGTAATTGAAGGTAAAGAGGGGAGATTTTGCGAGAGACTGCCTAGTAAATGGGTCGATTATTCAGGGCATTCTGTCATTGTCATGGCTCCTTCGCTTTTATTACATCAATGTGGATTACCTCGAGAAATAGCAATAGAGCTTTCCAAACATTTGTAATTCGTGGTCTAATCAGACAACATATTGCTTCTAACATAGGGATTGCTAAAAGTAAAATTTGGGAAAAAGAACCGATTATATGGGAAATACTTCAAGAAGTTATGCAGGTGTCAAGTAAGGGATAAAAAAAAGGCAAAAAATTGTATTGAATTGAACAACCGTACAGGCATCTTTTGTTCATTGCATACGGCTCCGCAATGGAATTTACTTTTTCCTCCTTTATATTCTATCGAAGAAAGAAATAGGATCCCTACGATCCAAATTGTTGAGTGATCCATTTACCACCTTTCCTGCCAAAGGTATTTATCCAGCAGTGGATCATTTAGATTCAACGTCGACTATGTTACAACCTTGGATCATTGGCGAGGAACATTATGAAACTGCGCAAAGAGTTCAGCAAACTTTACAACGTTACAAAGAACTTTAGGACATTATAGTTATTCTTAGGTTGGACGAATTATCCGAAGAAGATCGTTTAATTGTAGCATGAGCATGAAAAATTGAGTGTTTCTTATCACAACCCTTCTTTGTGGCAGAAGTATTTACTGGTTCTCTAGAAAAATATGTTGGCCTCACAGAAACAATTAGGGAGTTTCAGCTGATACTTTTCAGAGAATTAAATAGTCTTCCCGAGCAAGCCTTTTATTTGGTAGGTAATATCGATGAAGCTACTACGAAAGCTATGAACTTAGAAGTTGAGAGCAAATTGAAGAAATAACCTTAAATCTTTATGTACTGACTCCTAATCGAATTATTTGGGATTCAAAAATAAAACAAATCATTTTATCTACTAATAGTGGACAAATTGGCGTATTACCAAACCACGCCCCCATTGCCACAGTTGTGGATATAGGTCTTTTGAGAATAGGCCCCAACGACCAATGGTTAACAGTGGCTTTGATGGATGATTTTGCTAGAATAAGTAATAATGAGATCACCATTTTAGGAAATGATGCGGAGATGAGTACTGACATCGATCTACAAGAAGCTCAACAAGCCCTTGAAATAGCTGAAGCTAACTTGAGTAGAGCTTAGGGCAAGAGACAAGAAATTAAGACAAATCTCGCTCTCAGATAACCTAGGACACGAGTGGAGGCTGTCAGTGTTATTTCCTACTAGTAAAAAAAATACATACATAAAATAAAAATAAAAATAAAAAAAGACGCAAAAAACTATTTTTTGATTTATTTCATCTATTCCATGACCGGAACAGCGGGGATACACGTTACACCATGATTTTAAATCAGAAGAGAGATTTCAAGAAATGGCAGATCTATTCACTCTACCAATAACTAAGCCGGATTTGGTGTATCATAGGAGATTTGCCTTTTTTTATTGATTCCTACGGGTTGGATCAAAAAAAATTCTTGAATGAGGTATTCAACTCCAAAGATGAATCGAACAAGAAATCTTTATTGGTTCTACCTCCTCTTTTTTATGGAGAGAATGAATCTTTTTATCGAAAGATCAAAAAAAATCGGTCAGGATCTACTGCGTGAATGATTTGGAAGATCCAAAGTTAAAACTAAATAATTATAGTACTATAAACTAAACTAGCTGACTATTAACATACTCCCTCCGGTCGCCTCACATAATTTGAATTTCTATGACATTCTATGTTTCTGAAATGGATCCTATCAAATATTTTATATTTTCTATGATCATCTCTATTTTAGGTATTCGGGAAATCCTTCTTAATAGACGAATTATGGTTACTTAAAAGGACCAACGGGAGATATCTACAATAGAAATAAGAAATTCATAAGTTCCCGTGACTTGAACTATTTGGTCCCTTCGTAGCCGTCTCTTCACCTTCCCTGGAATCGTTCTTTACAAGTACTGGAAATGGGGACAAAGAAGAAGACATAGACATCTCTATTTCCCCCCCGGGGAATCTTTATAATTATCACTGCTTAGCTTTTAATTCACCTCTGACCATCAAATTAAATGTGAATAACCCGTCTTCCTCTCTTTGAAATAAGAGGCGCTTCTGGTTCTATGCGTGCTTCAAACAATTTTTTCTTCTCCATATTACCATATCTAGTCAATAATTTTCTCTGAGGAACTACAGAACTCAAACACTTGTTGTCGTTACTCAACAGTTTTCATGGTCGTGACCTTCCGACTCTTCCTTTCAACTCACTCACTCAAGATTTTGAAAGAGTTTACAATGTTGTCGTTTGCTAAAAGCCTCTGTTTGCAGCGCCAAATCAAAATAGGTGAGAATCAGACAACTTTGCAAGTTGTACAAAAGCAGCAAGCCTACCTCAAACAACTCCGATAGAAGCTACAAAAACTTTAACAAGGCAACCTTAACTGGGACTGATCCATAAGATACATGTTTTAGTACCACCAATGGAGAAATAGAGACTCCTCAGAATCAGACTTCGATGCCGGACAAGCGTTCACCTTCACAAGCAGAGCGATACACTCTGCTCACCGCAAGCAACAGTTGAAACAAGAGTTTCATCTTTTTCTGGTGTCACATGGACCACTTCTCAACCCACGGGCAATAATAGTGAACCGTACGGATACGGATCAATCTCGCAATGATGGAATGTATATTTTGTTTACTGAATCACATAAAATTTTATCCAACTCCATATATTTATATATTTATTTCATATGTATGAACAGGGGCGGGGCGAAAAAATGAAGAGCATTTTTGTCGCAAATTCAAATTTGTGATAAGTACATATATAAAAAAATGGAGAAAACATTCCTGGAAAAAATTATGTCACTTACACTTATGGAATATTGTCTAGAATATCAAAATGGATCCAATTTCTACCTATTATTATGATATTACAATGAGATTGGGTACCAAAAAAATAAATGGATTCATGATAAAATCTCCTCTCTATGAATGAGATAAAGAATAGGTGTTTCTTTATGGATCATCATTTCAAGTATTGCTCCTATTGGACTTCTTATGTCAGGATATGGATCGAATAATAAATATTTCTTTTCAGGTGGTCTGTGAGCTGCTGCTAAGTCTATTAGTTATGAAATACCATTAACTCTATGTGTGTTATCAATATCTCTACGTGTGATTCGTTGGAACATGAACCTTTTCCCCTTTTTTTATAAATAAAATAAGAGAGTTGAATATATTGAATGAATATTTGCATTTTTTTATTCATTATTAGGTTCGATAAAATAAACCAGATAATCATCTGAATTTTTTTTCCATTCACAACTATATCTTTGTGCCGTCTACCGGTTCCATCAAAATAATTTTTATCAACATATCCTCCTTTTATGAATTTTTTATTAGTTTGGTGCTTACTCTTATCAACCAATGAAATACCTATAGTTTGTTATGTAATAATTTTTCTCATAAATTTGACTTTCTTTGATAGACGAATTGGTTCAATAATAAAAATTTCTTTGTTTATTAATTCTTGCAAAGCGAGCCTTTATGGAATCAACATTAGATCCAGATTCATCTTCCCTCCTTCAATTGAGTATATAGCAATTTCTTTTGGATTCATCAGTCTAAGTAGGAAACAATATACCCTAATTTTATTCATTATTATTTCATTCAAGGGGTCAAGCCATCTTAATTGAAAAATGAATCCAAAGGTGCACGTACGGTTCCTAAGGGGTACAATTTTGTCCTAATCAACCGACTTCATCGAGAAAGGTTACTTTTTTTAGGGAAAAGGTTGATAGCAAAATCTCGAATCAACTTGTTGCTCTCATGGTATATCTTAGTATAAAAGATGATAGTAAGGATCTTTATTTGTTTATAAACTCTCCCGGCAGATGGGTAATACCAGGAATAACCATCTATGATACTATGCAATTTGTATCACCCAATGTACAAACAATATGCATGGAATTAGCCGCTTCAATGGGATCCTTCATTCTAGTCAGAGGAGAAATTACCAAATGTATAACATTCCCTTACGCTTGGCACCAATGAATATTTATTTCTCATGAACAATAGCTAAGGGGCCTGATAATACCACTTGGATCTGGAACCTACATGCTGATGCTCACGATTTCGATAAATATTCATTTCACTCCTAAAGTAAGAAATATCGGGATGGTAAACCACTATATTAATAGATATATTATCAAACTCATTCCTCAAGTATATCATATAATAACCAGTGAAAGCATATTGTCTCCTTTCAAAAGGGAATGCAAACAAGCTCAAAAGAAGAAAAATGAGACTGATCCTTTAGATCAGAAGTCATCTAAGCCCAGATAAGTCAATTTGGGTTTTTGCATTCATTAGAAAAGAAAAAAAAGGTACCCCACGGAGCGGTATAGGAAGGGCCTCCTGAAAAGGAATATTTATTATTTGATCCATATCCTAACATAAGAAGTCCAATAGGAGCAATACTTGAAATGGCGATCCATAAAGAAACACCTATACTGAGATCGGCTAAAACAAGTCGATATCCAAAAGGAATTACTAAATAACTTAGTAAAATTGATATGACCGCTATAGACGATCCGACACTAAACAACCGAATATCCCCTTTAGACGGAAGAAAGTCCTCCTTAAAAAGTAGTTTGGTCCCATCTGCTAGAGCTTGAAGAATTTCCAATGGTCCGACATATTCCGGACCAATACGTTATTGTATTGTTGTTGATATTTCTCTTTCTAACCAAACAATTACCAGTACCCTATTGTGACTCCCAATACAAGGGTTAAAATGAGAACAAGGATCCATATTAGTCCATAGACTTCATTTAAAGATTCTGATCTAGATCAAAATATGCTGCACATGAATGCACAGAGAAGGCCCTCATTAAAGAAGTGAATCGTCGGGGGCGAGCGAAGGAGTTTTTTTTCCAAGAAGGTCATGGGAAGTTAACTCGAGCAGAGAGAGCTGAATAAACAAAGTGAGGTGACCAAAGGGTCGTGTCGGGAGGTAATAGCCCGAAGGAAGGGCTACAAGGGGAACGTAGGCACTGTAGGTGTGTGTTGACCATGCACTCTCGCGTGAGAAATATATGTCTTTCACATTCAACGATAAAAATAAGTAACTCTTTTGAATGGCAGTTCCAAAAAAATGTACTTCTATATCAAAAAAATTATTCTTAGAAATATTTGGAAGAAAAATGGATATTTTGCTGTTGTAAAAGCTTTTTCTTTAGCTAAATCAATTTTCACAGGGAATTCAAAAAGTTTTTTTGTGCGACAAACAAGTAAAAAAAATTTGGAGTAATCTAAGATTTCACGGCTCAAACAACTTCCCAGGGCTAAAAACGAATCACTTATTTTGGCTTTTTGACCCCATATTGTAGGGTGGATTTTGAAAGATATGAAAGATCTCCCTCTAAGCTGTACATATGACTTTCATTGAATACGTATTTCCACAGAATTCTATATGTATCTATGAGATCGAGTATAGAATTTTGTTTACTCACTTGAAATTGAGTATCCGTTTTCCTCCGCGCCTGCTCAAGATCCTAGCATCACAATTCCATTTCTGTCTAAATTGCGGAGTAAATGAGCTTCTAAATGTGGTATTTTCTTAGTGATTCTTTTGGGGCATTGGCTTGTCACATGAGCCTAGATTTTATATTTTCGGATGTGAAAAGAAGTATAAATATCTTCATTTCTCCTTGCTAAGGAGAAGATGCGGGTTCGATTCCCGCTATCCGCCTATGGGGAAGTAAAGTAATATACTATGATCAAAAATTCGGTATATAGTATAGTTTATTATGATACTATTACTATAGTAACTACTATAGTATAGTAAGTATACTAGTTCTATCTTACCTTTTCTTTGCCCCCATTCAAAAACAAAAAACATTCATTTATTACTAGGTAACAGAATCCCGCCTAAAAAGAAAATTGGATTATATTTTTGTTTTATTTTTTTTAAATATTCATTCAATATATTCAACTCCCTTATTTTATTTATAGAAAATAGGGGTAAAGGTTCATGTTCCAACGAATCACACGTAGAGATATTGATAACACACATAGAGTTAATAGTATTTCATAACTAATAGATTGAGCAGTACTTCGCAGACCACCTGAAATGGAATATTTATTATTTTATCCATATCCTGACATAAGAAGTCTAATAGGAGAAATACTTGAAATGGCGCTTATGTGTCTTGAGCTTATACTAAATTCATTTAATATAAATCCCGTAATATTTTTTGATGTATTCGATAGTCGACAATTAAAAGGAGATATTTTTCCATCTTTATTATACCCATTGCGACTGCTGAAGAAACTATTGGGCTAGCTATTGTTTCGTCAATCCATCTGTTATGGATTCCAATGCACGAGATCTTGTAGCACTTATCAATGAGTCCCTATCAATTAGTATTACACAGAAAAATCCATTATATAAAGTAATACAATTAGATCGGGTCTTCATAGACAAACTTGGGATTTGCGATCCCAGGTAAGATCGATTCAGGATTATGGGATCAGTTTCTATCAGATAGGAAGGGATGTTGCACAAAATATACTTCTAGGTAATTGTCCCATAGATCATATATCTATCTATATGAAGAAGAAACCATGTACGAAAGGGGCTGGATCAAGGCTATTTCAGACTCCTTTTGGCATCGTGTTGTTGGCTGACCCATAGTTGGAGGAGGTGTTCACAGTGAAGTTCTGGGCTAACGGCTCCATTGATCGCTAGTTGGCCCTTCTAGTAGCTAAAGGTTTCACCCACTAACTAGACGGGCCTCTATGATGGGTGGTTTTGCTAGAATAAGTAATAATGAGATCACAATTTTAGGAAACTAGTATATACGCACGTGCGTTGCACGTATTTCATATTACTTGAAAAAATAATAGTTTATTAAAAGAACAAACGACAATTTCTTAATTTTATTATAGGTGAAAATATAATAGGCAGGAGCATGAAAGTTGAAAGAAATTAAATGACGGAAATAGAAAATGTTTCTCTTATCTCTTGGGTTCATGTGCCTACTTTGCATGCAATTTTTATTAACTTTTGTTTTATTCTCCAAACTACCTATTTTGCATACATGCATATCTTTGTTTTATTAACTATCATTTTTCAAGTTGCCTCATGCATGCATACATACATTTAATATATATTTAATTACTGTATTTAATTACTTAGATATCCTTATCAACGTTAATACATATTGAAATATAATGAAGGGTATTTTTGGAATAAAATTTTTTTACGGTGAAGCCTAGTTTTGGCATTATATAGTAGAATAGATAATACGGAGATGAGTACTGACATTGATTCGCAAGAAGCTTAACAAGTCCTTCAAATAGCTGAAGCTAACTTGAGTAGAGCTCAGGACAAGAGACAAGCAATTAAGGAAAATCTCGCTCTCAGACGAGATAGGACACGAGTGGAGGTTGTCCGTGTTATTTCCTATTAGTAAACAAACAAATACATACATAAAATAAAAATAAAAATAAAAAAGTTTTAACGAACTTCTTTATTATACTATACATCACATTTTGATCCTACCAGAAAAACACAATAAAGTCTAATCTGATTATACAATAAAAAAAAGATGGATTGAAAAACTTATTAGATACCACCGACTCCGGTATCTAATAATTTTTACATTACCTACTATTGGATTTCAACCAATGACTCCCGCCGTATGAAAGCAATACTCTAACTACTGAGTTAATTAGGTTATTTATCATCACACAAAAAAGTACCCATCGCTTCAGGGATTATAGGTAGAATATCATTTCTAAGCAATACCAATCCATTAAAATGGATCAAAGAGCTATTGTGTAGTATCATGGAATACCCATCTTGACAAGAGATTACCCAAATTATTTTATGGATTAATAAGTCCAGACATTGATGGTTATATAGAAAAAAGATATATTATTGGTACGAATAAAAATACGAATAGAAAATATTTTGATTATAGATGTTTTCTTAGAAATAATATCGACATTAAGGCCCGAGCCAATACACATATTGATACCAAGAGTAAAAAAAATGTGACAACCAAAATGAATAATTATAACATATTTGGAAAAAAAAACCATGTCTTTTACAATTCATCACGAAGTTGATTCATCCAATCAAAAAAAAGCAACAACTGGTTTTATTACGGGACAGCTCATGATGTTCTTATCGATCTATTATGCGCCTCTGCATCTAGTATTGGGTAGACCTCATATAATAACTGTTATAGTTCTACCGTATCTTTTATTTCATTTCTTCTGGAATAATCATAAAAACTTTTTTTATCATGGATCTACTACCAGAAATTCAATGCGTAATCTCAGCATTCAATGTGTATTCCTGAATAATCTCATTTTTTAATTATTCTAGGCATGCATCCTTCTTTTAGGTTCGCTAGGTTTTTAGTGGTTGGAACTTCCATTTATCTTGGTAGGAATTTGATATCAGGATTTTCATCTAACCAAATTATTTTTTTTCCACAAGGGATCGGGATGTCTTTTTATGGGATCACAGGTCTATTTATTATTTCCTATTTATGGTGTACAATTTCATGAAATGTGGGTAGTGATTATGACCAATTTGATAGAAAAGAAGGAATAATGTGTATTTTTTGTTGGGGATTCCTCGGAATAAATTGTCGAATCTCCTTCGCTTCTTTCTGAAGTGAACGTGTACGAAAAAGCTATCGTAAAGTTTCGTTGTTCGTTCTGTCGTTGACCCTATCTATGTTTCTACGATGGCCCAAGAACTCGCTCATTCTTTAGCCGTAGAGAGACTTTTGAATTGCGAGGTACCATTACGAGCTCAATATATACGAGTGTTATTCTGTGAAATAACTCGAATTTCAAATCATTCACTTGCTTCAACTACTCATGCTATGGATGTGGGAGCATCAACTCTGTTCCTTTGGGCTTTTGAGGAGCAGAAGAAATTGTTGGAATTCTATGAAAGAGCCCCAGGAGCCAGGATGCATGCCAGTTTCATATGACCTGGTGGAGTGGCATAAGATCTGCCTCTTGGCTTATGTCAAGATATTGATTCCTCTTTTCAATTTCCATTCAAGAGTTCCTATGTGTTTCCATGCCCTTTTTTTATACCTCGAAAAATGAAATGGACAAATTCCTTTTCTTAGGAACACATACAAGAAAAAGGATAATGGTAACCCCACCAATAACTACTTTATTTTTATTTAGGAATTTAATAGTAATAGAAATACATGTCCTACCGATACAGAATTTGTAACTGTTAGTCCCGAGGCTTAACCAAAGATGGAAGAACGCTTGGTCGAGATCAGAGGTTCACATAAAAGTTTCCACTCTAACTATTCTCAATTTCCACAAAGAAATATATAAGGATTCTGATTACAACTTGCTCTCAAGATTACAAAAGAATCAGAATTAACCAAACTTCTCGTTCTTCCTTGCAATCGCAGTTATAGACAAAAAGAATATAGTTACAAAAAACAAAAACTACCTTCGTTCTTTCTTGCAAAATACAGTTGTAATCGGACAGAATGAACCAAGAAGAAAAAAGAGAAGAAGAGAGTAAAAAATTATTCTTGCTGGACCGGTGAAGACCTCCGTTTCTTAAAGCAAGATTCATCCTCTATCGACGATCTTCTCCCAGGAGCCAGCAAGTTCATAAGAGAACTTCTAGAATGCTCGTAGTCACATCTTTGTGTGACTCAAACGGACACCTTTGGACTCCTCTTTCTCAACTTTTTGGTCTGTCTCAAAAAGAGACTAGAGGGCTCTTTATATAGGAAACGATGGAAGCCCATCCTCCTCTTTTTTTCGATGTAGGACTAAAAAGCCATTATACAAAATTGATATCCCACAATCGCAGTCCAATACATAACCCGCTCAGCGTCCATTCAGCACCCGCTCAGTGCCCGTTAAGTGCTCGGTCATGCAATACGCGCATAAAATATGCGCATGACACCCGAGCATAAAACTCGCACATAAAATAAGAGTACGAGCGCAACAATAACGCATAAGCACCTTACGACGATGCTGACGTGCTAAGTACAAAGTGAGCTAACAAAGTGCCACTTTGTGCCCTTGAGCCCGAGTCCGAGTTCGATTCCTAGTCGCTAAGCCCCTTTGGGGCTTAGCTCATATAAAAATAATTCTAAGAGCATGACAAAATGCATAAATGCTTTCATGAGGAGTTAATTATTTTTTCTCCTAGGAAAATACCCCCACATGGCACCCATGTGCCCCACCACACCCCATGTGCACTCTTCAACTCATACAAAGTATTATATTGAGATACCCACTTAGTGGTGTAGCCAATGTGGCACTATCTTTACTAGTCCAAAGGCAAAAAAAACAACAATCCACCCACATATCTCAATATATGTATGGGTTGAGCGTTCCCCATCGTGACTGGCCATCATGCATTAGGATGGATGTCGCTTCGACTTGAATCTTCCCGTATGGATCAAACAACAGTATGATACAAGAATAGACTAAGCCTTGAATTCGGCACCATAGCTGCAATTCTTTCCACTCATACAATGACATCAGTTGTGCTTCTGATTGTACATTAAATGTCCTGTGCACGCCTGGTTTTGGTGTATGTATTTTGGGCGTCTATAAGATTTCCCTCAAGAGACAGCCTATATCTCTTTCCATACACTCTAGGTGAGTTCTTTTAAAGAGTCCTTGGCATGAAGCCTCGAGCTTCCTTGTGGTGTTACTCCGCTATGACATGGCCCAGAGCCGAGGCTAAACCTCATTGTGGTGTCATGCCATTGTAGCATGAGGTCCCAGGCTCTTTGTAGTGCCAAACTACCCAGCATGAAGCCTTATGCTTCCTTGCGGTGTTACGCCACTGTGACATGGCTCGCATAGCTGAGGATTTATATCTTTTACCTCTGTTGTGTCACACCACTATAACATGAGGACACCGACCTCTTTGTAGTACTGCCTACACTCTTCATTCTATAATATTAGGCTACCTGTCTATATGCGATGCTACGCAGCTGTGACATGGCTCGCGAAGCCAAGGCATTACCCTTACCAAGGAACCTCTTGGTGGTGTCACCTACTATAGCATGAAGACCTTACGCTCCTTTGTAGTATTGCGCTAACGTGCTTCATGTTAAGCACACCAGACATTCAAAGTACCTGAGAACTCTTTAAGGCATCTAAGCCATCCTCCCACAGGACCTTTTCTACACAAAAGAATAATTAGTAGATAATAGTGGTTCTTGGTCTATAATTCCTCAATATCTCAAAGGACTACCCACTGTTCCTGATATTCTCCCAGTCAATGGTCTTCTCTTGAACCAATAGCTAGATGCCTAGTAGGTTTCTTTTTGAACAAATAACATAAAACTAAATTGTAGGCTTACAAAGACACAATATTAGAGGTCCTCCAAGCCCATATATGTTGTGTCCTTGACTATATACGGTTTTACGCCACTCTGACATGACCAAAGCTGAGGTTCACTCCCTCGTGTGGTATCACGCCATTGTAACATGGTGTACTACCCTCCTTTATAGTTCTTAGGATCAGCTAGCAAAGGAGGCCTTACATAAACGGAGCTGCCAGACTCTCCTGGCTCCGATCATCAAATACTGTAATGATCTACGCTAGCTATGCTCATTCAGTTTCATGTATTATATCCACATAGTTCTTTTTGAACCGTTGAAGGGGTGAACAGATGCCACGGCTGCAGCTTTATGGTTTTTATAGTATATCGGTATCATCCGAATCTTTGTACTAACCATAGGAAGATCATCTGAGAGCTTCCAGAGCCATTCTGCTTTATATGTTGTAGCTTGATACTGCAAAGAACTCTGAGATTAAAGACTGTTGCTTCGACTTCCACGATATAACAACACCACCTTTGGAAAAGTCACGTCCTCCTGTGGGTCTTTCACTCTTCTTTCCTGAGCATCAACTGGCATAACTGAAGCCTTCCTTTATATCTGGATAACTGATATAGCACAGGATATACTACTGAGTTCTCCTGAGAATTTTGATGACTCTCTTCACAGCTTTCATAGTCCAATACATATACTGCTTGTGAACTAACTCAGCATCCCTACAGCAAAAGCTATGTCAGGCCTGGTGGTACACGCAGCTTGAATCATTCACCTGATGATGCTTGAGTACACCAATTGTCTGACACTTTTTCTTGTATTTGGCTTCATATTCATGTCACACCTGAGGAGTATCGTCCCTGATACCCAAAGCGTGTGATCAATATTTTATAATGAGAGCTTATGATAAGCAAGCCCACCTGGCATCCAGATTATCTTATATCCTCAGGATGACATCCGCAATCCCATATCCTAAGTTTGGACAAAAAGGACATATTTTTTAGTGACACTTCTATGTCCACAACTGGGACTAGCAAGTCGTCCACATAGATACAAACGATGACTCCTCCATTATCAGCGAACTTCGTGTATACACACTTGTCCGTCTCGTTGATCTTGTGACTAATTTGACTATATGACTTGTCAACTCCTGATGCCACATCCTGGAAATTGCTTTAGGCTGTATCGAGATATTACCAACTCGCAGACTATCTTCAAACCTGAATGACAATAGTTCTAACTGTTGTCCGTGAATCTCTTATATCTATCTTCATCCAAGACTTGATGTCTTCCCATCATCTGATAAATAATCAACTTGTGAATAACAGCTACGACAATTATTATCCTAATCTATGACACCCTCATCGAGGTGCCAAAGAACTTAATCCCCTATTGTTTGAGAAAACCCCTAGGCAGATAACCTTGTCTTGAACTCAACTGTTTTGTATGCTTTCATCTTCATCGACTTGAAAATCTGATAAGTATCTGATTGGTTTAACTCCTTCAGGCAGATTTACTAACACCCAAGTGTGGTTGGCGGTTATTGAGTCATACTTATTATTTATAGCCTCACTCCAGAAGACAGCATCTCTGGTCTTCATCACCTTATCATAGGTAAGCGGGTCTGCTTCCATATGATAGGTGACAAAATCTTCTTCGAAGTCCTTCACTCTCCTCACTCGCTTAGATACCAGCTCTGCGAGTTCTGGTTCAATCATTGTTGTTGGGATAAAAACTTCTTCTTGGACTATATCTTCGTTGGAAGCTTCAGCCTTCTGTGCATCCACACTATTTTTTGAAATATCCGCGATAACAATGTCCTTGTGCCTTACAAATTTTTCTTCGAGGAGTTCTGCATCGCAAGATTCAATGATATAATTTAATTTGATATTAAGAAACTTTGAGCATTACTCTTCTCAGTGTCATCCTAAAAGATTATCTTCGTCGTCCTCGATTCCAGCTTCTCAATCTTTAATTCCAGAAGCTTCACAGATGCCAGACACCCCCACACTCGAATAACGTTCAAGTTGGGTCTGACTTTGAACCAGAGTTCCTGAGGAGTGACATCGAAAGTTACGTATGGCACTCTGTTCAGAATAAACATAGCCATCAGCACAGATTCACCCCAAAAGTAGTTTGGAAGACCCGTAGTCAATAATATTGAGTTCATTATCTCTATCAACGTCATGTTCTTCCTTCCGGACACCCACACTCGGATAACGTTCAAGTTGGGGCTGAATTTGAACCAGAGTTCCTAAGGAGTGACAACGGAATATATGGAACTCTGTTCAGAATGAACGTAGCCGTCAGCACAGCTTTTCCCCAGAAGTAGTTTATAAGACCTGTAGTCAACAATATTGAGTTTATTATCTCTGTCAATGTTCTATTCTTTCTTTTAGCTACTATATTTGATTGAGAGGAATATGGAGCAGTTGTCTCATTGACAATTCTATTTTTATTTTGCAGAACAATGTGAATTCAATAGACCTATACTCTCCGCCTAGATCACTTCTGAGTCTCTTGAGTTGTTACCCCATTTGAAGTTCAGCCTCAACCCTGAACTTCTTGAACTTCTCAAACGCTTTATCTTTTAACTAGAGCAGATAAAAAAATGTGTACTTCGAGTAGTCGTCGATAAAAGTAATAAAGTACTTCTTTTTGTCCTTTGTGGAGAACTGCTTGAAGTCACATATATATGAGTGAACCAACTCCAGAATATTTGTACTTCGGTTTACCCGTTTGAATGGTTTTCTTGTGATCTTTGTCTACGCACAAACCTTACACTTCTTCATATTCTTACATCCATATTTGGAGATAAATCCTAGACTAGACATCTGGAAGTACGAAGTACATGTCCTAGTCTGAGGTCCCATAACTCTTATAATGAGACTTCAGTCACAAGTAGAAGCTCGAACATCCATTTAAAACTGAATGCCTTATTTTAAAGTATGTCTCATGCCAAGATATCACCATTTGGCAAACATATATGTTCACCCTCAAGTCTGTAACAGACTTCCTGAGATCAGGTCCTTGGTAATTATTGGTACGTTACTACACACACTCCTTTGACTGTAATTTCTCGAAGTTCAGAACCATTATCCTAATTCCCAGATCCTCTACTTAATCCTTACTTGCCATCAAGACCTTCACCACTGAAAGGTTCAACCTTGATCAACAGCTCTTTCTAAATCACGTGTGGCTAGATGCACCAGTTTCCATCTACTGGTCAGCAACCACGCCATAGGACTTAACATGTGCAATCATAGCAACCAAGTTAAGTAATCAAAGGAACCAAGTTTAGTTATACCTTGGTATATTGGTTTAGATTGGTTCCACTTCCAAGTTCCAATTTTAGCCATGCGTCAAGTCCTATATAGTGCACTGACCTTCATGTGCATAGGCCACCATGCGCCAATCCATGTGCATAATCCACCATGCGCTAATCCATGCATATAAGCCACCATGCGTCAATCTATGCATATAAGCCATCATGCACCAATCCATACGCATAAGACTTCATGCGCATCCTAAATTAGCAGAGACTATCATGCACATTGAGACACTATGCGCCCAGCTCTGCCATGCGCCAAGACGCCAAGACTTCCAATGCGCTGCCATGCGCCAAGTCTTACAAAGCGCCAAGACCTATCATGCACAAAGGTTTTTCCCTTGTGCGCATACTCTGCAATCCTTGGTCATCTTATAATCTTCCTTCCAACTGGAATGCGTATCCTTCAATCGCTATCTCCTCCATCCTCGAAAATAGTAGGTACCGACAACTCACTTTCAATTTTTGCAAAGGACTCCTTCCCTCATCCAAATGTTCGAAGTGAATTCCATTAATCTTCTCAAGTTTGTGAAAACTTGTGTCCAGAAGACTTGAATGGATGTTCCCTATCTTTATTCGGATCTTGCTTTGAGATTTTTAGTCCTGCGGCTTAAACAAAGATGAAAGAACGTATGGTCGAGATCAGAGGTTCACACCAAAGTTCTCAATCTGACTATTCTTGATTTTTACGAAGAACTATATAAGGATTCTGATTACAACTTGCTCTTAAGATTACAAAAGAATCAGAATTAACCAAAATTTTTGTTCTTTCTTGAAATCGTAGTTGCAGACAGACAGAACAGAGTTACAATAAAATAAAAACTACCTTCATTCTTCCTTGCAAAACGTAGTTGCAATCAGACAGAATGAACCAAGAAAAAAAAGGAGAATAAGAGAGAATAAAAAATTATTCTTGCTGGGCGGTGAAGACCATACTTGCTCAAAGCAAGATTCGTCCTCGATCGATGATCTGCTCCCAAGAGCCAGCAAGTTTACAAGAGAACTTTTGGAACGCTCGTAGTCACCTCTTTGTGTGACTCGAACAGACTTTTTTGGACTCCTCTTTCTCAACTTTTTGGTCTGTCTCAAAAGGAGGCTAGAGGGCTCTTTATATAGGAAAGGATGTAAGCCCATCCTCCTCTTCTTTTCGATGAGGGACTAAAAAGCCAATATACAAAATTGATATCCCACAATTACAACTCAATGCATAGCCCGCTAAGCGTCCGTCCAGCACCCGCTCATGCAAAATGCTCATGCAACCCGAGCATAAAACGAGCACATAAAATGAGCGCACAAGCGCCTTGCGATGATGTTGACATTCTAAGTGCAAAGTGTGCCAACAAAGCACCGCTTTGTGCCCTTGAACCCGAGTCCAAGTCCGAGTCTGAGTCGCTAAACCCCTTTGGGGCTTAGCTCCTATAGAAATAATTCCAAAAGCATGAAAAAATGCATAAATACTTTTATGAGAAGTTAATCCTTTTTTCTCCTAGGAAAATATCCCTACATGGCACCCATGTGCCCCACCATACCCCATGTGCACACCTCAAGTCATACAAAGTATTATATTAAGATACCCACTTGGTGGCATAGCCAATGTAAGACTATCTTTACTAGTCCAAAGGCAAAAATACCAACAGTAACTTGCTATCCTCTTGCCAGACAGGCAAAGATTTACCTCTGTGGAAAGACTGATTCTCCTCGTTTCCCCCCCCTCCCCCCCCCCCCGATCCTCCTCTTCCTGCCCTACCCATTTTGTCTTCACTGGAAGATGTTGATCCCGGTGTAGCATTTAATACAATTCTTCTTTCTTCGATCTCCTCCTACCCCCTGAGAGCCTGGAAAGGTAGGACTGCGGACATGTTTAATTAGTTCCTCTGATCGGGTCTTAAGGAACTCATAGACAACAAAATAAATCTGGCTCTGGCTGGAGGAAGTGAATAAGAGAGAGAGAGAGAGAGAGAGAGAGGATCCCCGAAGTATCTACCAGCTTAGTTAGCTAACTTGTTCTACATTGGCGCCTAACCCAACTCGATAAAAAAGTTTATCTAATATATGTACATACATATTATAAATTGATCCATATGAAATGAATGAAGACTAGATTCGTATATAACTTTAGAAATGTTACATTATATAATAATAAAAAGTATATAATACTAGATAGTATGGTAGAAAGAACTATATATATATATATATATATATATATATATATATATATATATATATATATATATATTTCTATCATACAATCTCATATACTTCTACTTCTGATTCCAGCCCCCCTGTCATTTAATTTAAGACTTAAAGTTTGAATCTCTTTTATTTTCTTCAATCATTGATAAGAACTAATAATTCAAGTTTCATTCAAATTAATTATTTTGGCTGACCATTTTTACATATATGATAAGTAAAAAAGCAGTGGGAACTAATATAAATAATGCAGTAGCAATAAGTGCAAAAATATTGACTTCCATAATCTTCTTTTTTGTTTCGCAATAACTCGGGATCTATATCGTTCGTAGCCTTTATTCCTGCCTATTTGCTTCTATCACCTCCTGGCACGGTCGCCTTGCATTCTGCACGGTTTCCCTTCCATCTCCCCTTCATTAATGGAGGAGGGATTCCATCGCATGCTCCCGCTTAGATAGAACATGAGCCCTGCCAAAACTAGAACATGCTTTGTTGATATAGGTCACTTATTATACAAGACAGACCTTGATTGCCACAAATCCAGTCTTATACGCCCTGTCCTGTAACGACCCGCTCCGCTCAACCCGGAGGGCCGATTCAAACGGCACAAAGTGTAGCGAACCGACCCGACTTGCTCAGCGAGATGGGTCATTTGATACAAGGCATTCATACTTGGATCTTCAAATGGAGTCGGACTTAGGCTTTTAGAGGCGCGCTCGGAGTCTCGCTCGACCGATGTGATTCATCGCTAAGGTGGGTGGCCCCGGTGAACCTGTCTCTACTCAGCTGCACACTAAGAAAATGAATGTTACATGCTAGTTTTTAGGGGATAACCTTTGTATGCTAATAAAAAAGGTGAACGCACATAGCTAAGGGGATAACCCCGCCTTATCATTGTATAGAACATAGAAATCTTACTTGCTATTTGCGTAGTCGGGATTATTGGGTTGGAATGTAATAGCTTCTTATATATATGCTACAAACTAGTGTGAGTCCATATTGAGGTGTTGCACCGTACGGAACATGACACAGGATAGAGAAAAATTATGTTGCATGCACAGACGAGGAAGGCTACCAAGTAGTCGTTTCGAGTCAGGAGATGGAAAGAAAGGAAGGTACTCGGGATATGCAGATCACCGAGGCAGTCCCTAATCAGGGAGCTGCGTAAAGAAGAAAAAGATTCGAGTGTAGTCCTCGGCTAGGATTGGATGAGGAGGGAGTAGTTGCATGGTCACGGACAACTGGTTGCGCACCAGGTATAGAGAGTCCTCAACAGGATTGCTGAGGCATCTGAATCGTATCTGCCCGGAAGGATAGTGCCAGTGTAGTCCTGGTAAATACGCTAGCTGATGACTAGAGGGCGAGAGCGGGACATCCAACAAGGCTTCCTACCGACCTGGATAGGCGCTGACTCGTCAGACGGTTGGGAGGCCCAGCAAGGCTAGCAACCGAGCTGGAAAGACAATCGTCCATCGCAGATTATGTCCATTATGGCTAACAGAGCCAGTGACCTTCATATAGATAAGTCATGTTTGCATAGCGGCTATCCGCATTGAGAAAAGGAGTAACGGGAAAGAGTACATCTGCACGACATTTTACATAATTAGAATGGATGCACGGTAACAAACCTAGTTCGAGTAGAATGGGCTTGAGGCAGAGACTCGACATAACACTTGGGCTTCTTAGATGCTCTTTATTATTCAGTAGATCATTATTTATATTGCTGCATATGACTGGGAAGGCCGAATGGTAAGAAATGGTAAGGTGAACTCAATTGTTCATTATTATGACACTCTTGAGCTGACACGAAGATTACTTTCTTTATATTATCATGTAACTGATCCTAATGCAAAAGAATAGAAAGACAACGAAATCAGTCGGTGCACATAACTAATGAACGTGCTTGTTTTATGGCGTAGGCGAGAGGCCTCCCCACTAGTGCATTCAATGTACTGACACCCATCCAGTCTGCATGCAGGATGCAGGGGGAACTCGTACGGATTTGGAGATCGCTTAACGCAATGAGGCGCCGGACCGCACTTGGCATCTTGGAGCATGGTGCACGGACCTGGAGCTCACATATATGAGACATAATGTATGGGAATATCATCATCCAGATCGTTTGTATCGGTTCTAAGCCTAAGGGCATATTTATTGTAAGAGATAGAGAGAGAGTGTGTGAACGACTTGTAATCTCGGCTTAGCGTCGCTTGTAATCTTTACTTCATATCAATAAAGAGCTTGATTTAGATTCAATAATTGTGTTCATTTTATGCTTCCGCTATGACGACTCTGAGAACTAGTTATCAACGGTCGTTTCTGTATTTGCTTCGCGCGGGCGCAACCCCAGGCTCGCGCGGCATCGCGTCCCGATGGAAACTTACGTCCTGCGGGAGCGCTGGCACGGTGATTCGCGCCTAGCGGGAACGGCCGATTCCTGTGGGAGATTGGGGCGTGACATGCCCTATATATTTGTAATACTCCTTTCGGTAGCCAGCTTTTGGTCGTCCATAGGAAATAAGAGAGGGGTCAGCGAGCAGATGTTCCCCATCTTTATCAAAGGCAAACAACCCCCATGTTATTCAGCGTGGGGAGCTTGCATGACAAGAGCAGAAAGCAGGCGACCAGATGGAGAACCAATACTTCTTTTTCTTGCCACACCAGCCACTTCAATCAATCAATCATATGTTAAGACACTGGCATTCATGACTTCTTTCTTAGGGACTTTCTTCAAAGGCCGGCGTAAGGGGGACACTTATTAGGGAGTACTTTTAAAAGAGAACAACTATAGTTTACTCTATAAGGTGAACACTTATTGGGGGACACAGGTAGTGCATGGCGGTCGTCAGCTCGTGCCGTAAGGTTTTGGGTTAAGTCCCGCAACAAGCGCAACCCTCATTAGTTGCCACCATTGAGTTTGGAACCTTGAACAAAATGCCAATGATAAGTCGGAGGAAGGTGAGGATAACGTCAAGTCATCATGCCCCTTATGCCCTGGGCGACACACGTGCTATAATGTTCGGGGCAAAGGGTCGCGATCTCGCGAGGGTGAGCTAACTCCAAAAACCCGTGAACGTATTGAACAATATAATAGAGAAGTAAAGATTGTGAATACAGGTACGGTAATTCAAGTGGGCGATGGTATATTGCTCATATTCATGGTCTTGATAATGTAATGGCGGGTGAATTAGTAGAATTTGAAGAGGGTACCATAGGCATTGCTCTAAATTTGGAATTATGAATCACTAAACAAAATTGCTTACATCGAATCAGTCCGATCCGTTACCAACTACCACAACTTCTAGAAGATCGAACTCACACCTATTGAGAAACCAAATTCGTACTGAATTCTTTATTTTCCTTACCAAAAAAATCTAGGGTTAGTAATAATGAATAAGTGAGACCAACGTTGTAAGTATATCCTCAATATATAAATCAAAAGTTTCAAATTCGAACAAGTTTGAATTATAAAGTAAAAGTTGTCATAATTTGGAAAACTTTTTCAATGTAAAGTGTATTACAAAGGAATCAAACCTTCATATTTCTTTTCCATAAAAAAAACAAAGGATATGTTGCTGCCATTTTAAAAGAAGAATCATCGAAGTAATGTTTAAACCCAAGGATTTCACAAAGTAAAGAGACAGGATTTCGGAACAAGGAAACACAATTTTCATTAATTGTCTAAATAATTTTATTAGAATGAGGAAAAAATAGATTCGAGATGATACAAACAAAAGAGGTTAGAGTATTCAAAGGGTTCTCAAAAACTCAAGATACATTTCATTACAATGCTAACTCACATTTTTTTGCATTATATAGCGAACTCAAAATGAAAGAATTATATTTAAGACTTTAATTTCTATCTCATTAATGAAAACTATCTATGAAAATAATTAGATAGGATAGCTATAGATTGATCCACCGGACTTTCGGAACAAAATGGAACGGATAGGATAGGATAGATTTCAACAAGCTTTACATAACCGAATGAAAAGAAGAAAAGAGGTGAATCTGGCCTCTTTCCTTAAAGCCATGCCTTTGGTTCTCGCCTTTTTGTAACGGATCAATGGACCGATGCCCATTGAGGGAATCCTATCAATGAGACCCTTTTGACATGCTCCTTCTCAAAAAACAAAAAAGAAAGGCGAGCAAAGTGAGGGTGAGGTGAGACGACCGAAGGGATGGTGAGGTGAGGCGGCGCCTTTCTTCAGCTTGCTTGTTCCTGTTCGTCCATTCAACTTTCATGTTTTGAGTTTTACGAGATTTGTCACTACCACATTTCTAGAATAGGAATATTTTTATCATTTTACATTATTCATATATTGTGCATATTATTTATTTATATATAGTAATTATTACTTATTTGGATAGTGGACTAGACTACCTAATAGATATAACACTAGTAAACCTAACTAGACTTGATATGACAAATTGAACCAAATTATTAGATTAGTCACATTGGACCCAAATTAGCTAACATTTCTCATCAATTAAAGATTAGATTGAACTTTCATTAAGAAGAGAAGCTTTTCCCACTAATTAATTTCTTTATGACAACCCACTAGAGGTATCCTTGACTTTTTACATTGCTTGGACAAGGGGGAAGGGGCCGACCCTATTTTTGGGGAGGGGTTTTCTCTCTCCTCTTATTTATTCATCCAAATTATTTTCTAATTAGTGTTCTTCCCCAAATTGATTCATCCCTCCACCAAATTTCTCCAAACCACTCTCAATCCCTTCCCTAATTATCATCTAAGGAACACTAGAAGCTTGGATTGCAAGGAGCATTGGAGACGAAGGAGTTTGGCTAGGAGCTCATGTCCAAATCGTGTCCACTTGAGTTTTTATTGGGAATCCATCTTTCAATAGGCAAGATTATGAAATTCCTCTCTAATTATATTCTAATTATTGTATTTTAGTATTGGAAACCCATCCATGCATTAGGGCTACCTATAGAAAGAAGTTTGAGCTTCTAATGACCCCTATTGTGACTTCTACATTAGTTTTGTGCCCAAATTAGGGGAAATCCGAAATTGGTGCACCAAGTGTTTGATATTGGGTCAATTAGAATTATTTTGACTTATCTTAGTGTTATGAGACTAGATACGTATCCACAAATTGATACGAGTAGAACATATCATGACACTTTGTGATACGCGAAGATACGGGAGTTCATTTTGGGGGGTTTGTGTTTATTGGTATATTTTCTCTCTAATATTCATTGTAACTAATTACATTAGTTGTATATAGTGATATTTGATAGGTATACATAGTATTGGTTGTGTATTGGAGAAATTGGCATATTGGTCGATGGTGTGTCATGAATATCCTACCTTTGTGCTCAAGGTGTTTGGTGAATTGTCTACTATAGGTATATATATATATATATATATATATATATATATATATATATATATATATATATATATATATATATATATATATATATTTATATATAGAGAGAGAGAGAGAGAGAGAGAGAGAGAAAAAAGGGATATGAGCCATAGGCTCATATTCCTACATAAGCCAATGCACATGTGGACCAATATGAATGGAGTGTACTAGTGCACATGGGTGCACATGGGATGTAGGAATCCATTCCTATTGGTCCGCGTGTGCATGGCTCATATAGGAATATGAGCCTATGGCTTATATCCCGTTTACCCATATATATATATATATATATATATATATATATATATATATATATATATATATGATGTTGATCCATTATAGTGACTGTTTCAGCATTACTTAGTGACTGATACTCGAGGGTATCAGTCACTGCATGAAGTCAACAGGAGGGTACATTGCTAGATCTTTGAGGTATCAGATAGGGTACATCAGGTAACCAACTAAAAGTTAGAAGTGAGCTATATTGAGCTCAAAATATAGGTCTGTTATGTGTATCATTAGGAATTAGCAGTATAAGGGGGGCACACTCAAGTAAGGGTAAGTGGTCTGCTGATAGCATATGTTTTGGTTCAAACCAAGAGGAGTTAATACTGGGATATGCTTGTGAAGAGGTGGTTTTCAGTTATAGTCTAGATATAGGATCTGCAGGTATTGGGGGAAAACTTGGGGATTCGGGTAAGTGGACTGATACCAAGGGTCCAGTCATGTATCAATGCAGTGTAGGATTATGGGTGTATGCTACCTCGAGTATCCAGGTGATGGTGTTGGGACTTATTTGTGGGAACTCAAGTAGCAGTGGTGGTTAAGTATCAGTGAGGGCATCAGTCGAGTACCAAGGGTTGTATTAGAGTTAGTTATGTAGTAAGTTAGCTAGAGTATATTACACCCATAAGTAGTGGCCAATGCATGTGTCAGTGAGTATTAAGTTATGGGAAAGTGAGTATGATAAGGGAGTAATACTGGTATAAGAAAGAGTGTATCAGAGGCAATGTGGGAAGGGAGTTCAAACCCAGGTTCAGAGAGGTTGTGTGTGTGTGTGTGTGTGTGTGTGTGTGTGTGTGTGTGTGTGTGTGTGTGTGTATTATAGCTAATTATTGGTGAGTGTGTAGGTATCACTGTGATACTTGGTTAAGTGTTAGTATTGCCAATACATTGGCAATATCTTATAGTCAAGATCTATGTAATATAGTATAATGGATAAGTTAGAGTATTAACTAAAATAGACTAGTACACCTTGGCAAGACCCAGAAAACTTAGAGTAGCGAGGTAATGACCTAGTTAGCCTACTATAGACCTAGAAATGGCCTAACAACCAATTCAACCTAGCTAATCACTTTTATCATTCCAAACACCAATTAATACCACTATTCTATATTTAGGTCCTTGTGACTCCATCTTGGACATCGATCCTCACACCTTGCTCTGGACAACAGGCATGTACATTTTCTGACATTTTCTATTATTTTGATAATTTCTATGATTACAGTTCTGTAGTGTTATACTTGATTCCTGACACAGTGGATTCACGGACTAGTATCATAGATACTTGTCATGAGGAGTCGTGATTGGATCTATCATACTAGCCGGGGACGAGGAAGTATTAGTCGATTATGTGATCATAACCCCCACTTACTTGTGCATAGTTCACCCTCACCATACGAGGGTGTATCGTGATCTTATTACTTGTGCATAGCTCCCCATATATGATTAGCCTGATCCCCTTACCTTTACTTGTACATAGTCAATCATACTTGATTGAACTTATCCCTCACATATACTTGTGTATAGTCAATCATATATGGTAGAGCGTGATCGTGTCCCAAGCTGATCACATAATAACTAATATTTTAAGGCACTTAACTGATAGTTCTATTTCCCTATTCTCAGTTCATACCTGCTAGTATTTACATATATATGTTTTACATTGCTTACTATGTACCTGTGATATGTTTATTGCCTCTCCAATTTTCTTATATTCTAGTATTATATTTCTATCATATATATTCATTACTCATTGTTTTATAGTCTTTATCAATTTAAATGGAACTGAAGTTAGTTTATGTGCTTCATTCGAAGCCTGACTGGATATATTTTTCAGAGGATCTCGAGAACTTTTGTCCCTATACTATGGACCGGGAGTAGATGAGGGTTATATCCAGGAGCTTCAGGAGAATTCTGTTCCAGTAGAGGATCCATTAGTAGTGACTTAGAGCCTAGCATTCATATTGTATTAGGATTGTTCCACTTTGAGATACTCTGAGTTGTTTTTGAGACTGATGTTGTATTTGAGTTAGTTATACTCTTAGATTTATTGCTATTGTTTAAGATGTTTATTTCTATACTTATGTGTTGGAACTTCTTTTATATTATTTCATATCTTTATCGTGCCATTCATCTTCCTATAGATTATATTATGATTGAGTATTGGTATGACATCATATTTATATTCATCTTATCCTCCTTATGGAGTTAAGATCATTGACAGGTTATATATTATTGTGAGATGTGATAGATAGTATTGTGACATAGACATCGTTCAACGGCCGATGCTGCGGCGTATGCTGGATGTACCCACGTACTCGTGCCCTTATTCCGGATGCGGGTCATGACACATTTTTATAGTGGACCATGAAGGTCTAGGTCACATCTAGTACGATATCATAGTAGGGATCAGACTTGGAGTACTACTACGAGCATGCTATAGGATATAGGATATCGGATATAGGATGAGAGTATAGTCAATCACAATAGAAAAATATTTTGGTCAATTGATTTTGCTATCCTTATCATTTTAAATATTTGCTTTCTTTGAATATTACTATAATTCTTTGATGATATCGTATCTTCTGCCTTATTTGACTTCTTCTTGTTTAGATCTATTTTTATGAAGCCGCTGAAGACCGGCTCACAGAGATCAGGACCCGCAGCTTCAGAGAGGTCTGCCACCTCTCGACCTGTCACCCGGGAAGCTGGAGTTGCTCCTTCTATTTTCCATGTTTACATAGAAGTTTTGGCAGCTTTCGGGGGTCCTCCTCCCCTACCTTTCTAGAGGGTTGCCCTAACTGTTGTAAAGGAACTTCCCCCACCACCACAGATTCCTTTTCCTGGAGGTGTACCTACTGACGGGATACATATTTTTGCTTTGATCCAGGGCATAATAGATTCCCAGAGGGTGTTGGTAGAGGCCCAGCATGTTCAGGCTGAGGCACAGAGGATGTAGGAAGAGGCACACCAAGCACAGACTGAGCTGATGAGAGAGAGCATATAGAATGCTCACCAGGTGGCCATACAGGAAGTGGAGAGAGTTTTCCAGCAGCATCCTGACCAGCCGCAGTAGCGATGGCCAGGCACTATAGTGGACTTTAAGAGGATGGAACCTCAGGAGTTCAAGGGTACCAAAGGGATACTCTACATTGATGACTGGTTAAAGGATATAGAGAGGAACCTGCGATTGGCCAAGATCCCAGAGATTTACAGATCGAGGCGGTTGGCAGTCAGATGTTTGATATTGCACTCACTTGGTATTGTACTGAACCCAGGCTAAGCGCATGAGGACTTACTTGGGAGACTTTCAAAGAGCTTTTCAAGAAAAAGTTCTTCCCCGACGTGGCCCTGGGAGCTTTGGAGAGTCAGTTTTATGACTTAGTCCAGGAGAACATGTTGGTTGATGAGTATGTCGTAGAGTTTTGTCGTTTGAGACATTTTGTGCCATCCATAATTTGGTACCCAGGAGATCAAGCCTGAAAGTTCAGGATAGGGATGATAAGAGAGATTAAGTTGCGCACTTCTGGTCAATGCACCGCTACCTATGAGGGCATCTTTATATATGCCCATATTGCTGAGGATGATATGGATCTCAGGACCAAGAGAGGTCTCGATGTTTCTGGAGGTGTGAGTGGCAACACGGGACCGGTCAAGCATCCTCATTTTGAGCAACAGTAGAGATTGTTCCAACACCATCACCAGCAGCACCAGGCACCAGTTTATGAACATATTCAGCAGCAGCCACAGAGGCAGGCACAGCAGGCCATCTATTGTGTATTTTATGGAAACCCAGGACACACAAGTGAGGTCTGACGGAAGAGGCTAGGAGTATGCCTTTTCTGTGGGTCACTCGGCCACCAATTGAGGGATTATCTAGCTCATCCAGCTCAGGGAGGACCAGCTAGAGAACCAGCCCAGGGAGGACCAGTTAGAGAACCAGTTCAGGGAGCACCACCAAGGCCACCTGCAGTTCAGTGGATAGGACCTCCACTTTCATCATAGCAGCAGAGATTCGCCCAGCACAGCACCGACAGAGAGGTGCACCCTAGTGGTGAGCATTCGCCATGACGGTCGAGAAGACCGAGCCAGAGGAAGACGTAATTTCAGGTTCAGTACTTCTTGATTCCATTCCAGTATTAGCTTTATTTGATTCCAGTGCTTCATATAGTTTTGTATTTGTATCTTTTGCTCTTAAGTATCATTTAGAGGATGAACCCTTGGCTAGGACTTGTAAGATCACATTCGAGGGTGGCATTATCCTGATCAGTGATGTTTGCAAGGAACAGAGAGTTATATTGGGAGGTCAGGAGTTGAGTGCGTGGTTACTCGTAATACCACTTTTGAGCTACGCCATTATACTCGGGATAGATTGGTAAAGTAGGCACCATGCTAGTATAGATTATCGTAGAGGCAGGGTATTATTTCAACCGCCAGGATAGCTAGAGTTCGAGATTGCCAGAGGAGCAACGGAGCAGAGCAAGAGTATTATCTATGGAGCCATGGTGGAAGAAAATGAGTTTCCATATCCATTGATAGTGGAGTTCATGGATATATTTCCAAAGGAGTTGCCAGGATTGCCGCCAGACCGAGATGTTGAGTTTTCTATAGACTTGGTGTCAGGCGCAGAACCGATATCACAGCACATCTATGGGGTCAACAACAGCAAACTGGCAGAGTTAAAGAAGCAGGTAGATGAGTTACAGGATAAGGGCTTAATCAGATCCAGTTCATCACCATGGGGTGCTCCGGTATCGTTTGTACCAAAAAAAGATGGATCGATACGCATGTGTATCGACTACAGGGCTCTGAACAACCTCACTATCAAGAACAAATACCCGTTGTCGAGGATAGATGATCTCTTCGATTAGTTGAGCGGAGCGAAGGTATTCTCAAAGATAGGTCAGGCTACCACCAGGTAAAAGTAAAGAATGAGGATATTTCGAAGACAGCTTTTCAGACTCGGTATGGCCAGTTTGAGTTCATGGTGATGCCGTTTGGGTTGACCAATGCCCCAGAAGTATTCATGAACCTAATAAAAAAGGTATTCCACCAGTACCTTGATAAGTTTGTGGTGGTGTTCATTGATGACATTCTTGTGTATTCGAAGACACCGAAAGAGCATGAAGAGCACCTGAGAAAAGTTCTGGAGACTCTCAAGAATGAGAAGATTTATGAAAAGTTTCCAAGTGTGAGTTCTTCCTTGACAAGGTTGAATTCCTTCGGCATGTGGTGACAGGTGACGGGATCTCAGTTGACCCGAAGAAGATCGTGGCAGTGGATTTGTGGGCTACTCCGAGTTCAATGGCAGAGATCAGGAGTTTTCTGGGACTGGCAGGTTATTACATGAGATTTATACAGAACTCTCCAGGATTACAGAGTCGATGACTAGGCTGACCAAGAAGGATGTAGATTATTTCTAGAAAAAGGAGTGCCAGGCCATATTTGATGAGCTAAAGAAGAGATTGACGACAGCTCTAGTGTTGACATTGTCATCAGGGACATGTGGATTCACTATTTATAGTGATGCTTCAGGGAGGGGTTTGGGTTGCTTTCTATAGCAGCACGGGAAGGTGATTGCCTATGCATCTAGGCAATTACGTCATCATAAGAAGAACTACCCCACCCATGATTTGGAGTTGGCAGCGGTCATCTTTGTGCACTACCAGAATAATATATATTAGCGATACCTAAAAACGTCGCTAATAGGTAAACTATCGTCGCTAAAATAATTTAGTGACGTAATTAGCGATGTTTTACGGTGTCGCATATTTCATGGTCGCTGACAACAAAAATATCGCTAGTCGTCGCTGTAGCGATGTATATTTGCGATAACACGACATCGTAGAATATACGACGATTAGTGACGTATCGTCGTTAAATGACGACGTAATAATTGGTCGTAAAATATCGCTACATTAGCGACATTATGAGTGACATTTTGTGACAACAATGCTGACATGGCAAGTTTTGCCATGTCAGCATGTTAGCAAAGTTTAGCGACATACTAGGGACGTCCTTGGTATCAGGTAGCGACGTTCTGATTCTTTTTAGTGACGTAAATGTACATCATGAAACATCACAATACGTTGCAACAGGTCGCTAAATTTAAAAAAAAAATTAGAATGCAGTTTATAAAATATTTTCCAATAAAACTCTATATGTAGTTATAAAATCACAGTTTATATAAATAGACCCGGAGCAACCCTCCGTTGAATTCCTTGGTTCGCCGACCCCTTCGGTGGAACACTCAACACTAGTAAATTTTGGTGTACAGTTAATATGAAAAATAAACTAAACTCACTTTAAAAAAAAATCTACAAAGTTACATTACACTAAATATGTCCCAAGAAGTAGATAAATAAATTTAAAATAAGTGTCGCATGTGTCTCAGAATAAAATAAATAGTATGAAATAAATACATCAAAGACCCAAGAATGGGCCAATACACACAAACACACTAAAACCTGTCCAAACAAAGACTACTACTGATCAGAAAGAGCACCGCGTGCATCTGGGATAGAAGGAACTTATATTGCTCCTGTGAAAGCATCACCGATGCCGATGGAGGAGGTAGTGATGGAGGCGGTGTCGATGCCGACGGACCAGGAGGACGTATCTGCTCCAATGCTAGCAATCGAGCATTGTATGAATCCATGGCAGATACCACCCTCGAATTGTTCTCTGCTACCGACCGGCTCAACAAATCATGCACCGCATGGATCCTCGCAAGTGAGTCGCTCATAGACATATGAGACCCCTCCAGCTCCGTCTATCTGCACTCCGTAGATGCGACCAGAGTTGCCAAGCTGCGCTATATCGTTTGGCCCATAGTCCTAAGCTCCATAAGGCTGTGCTCTTTTGTTTGGCTCAGAGTCCTGAGCTCCATAAGGCTATGCTCGAGCGAATCAAAACATGTGATGATCGTCATATCGGCTTTCTATGGCACAGACTGTGGCCACTCCGTAATTCTCTGTAGCAACTCGTCACGCAAGTCAGCAATCTGATGGTCAACGCTCTCCTAGACTCGTGCCGACGCTTGCGAAGGCTGCGAGGAATACACACTGACAGAGGGGACCCTGGATGACTGCGTCGCAACATAGGTGTCGTAGGATATCGTACCGTAGTACGTACCCCTATGAAGACTACCAACAGCGGTCATCCAGAGCTCGTCCGCCGATGGAGCTGTAGAGGGATGCAAGTAAGTACCAGCCTCTCCCACTGCAGATGCACAAACAGTCGTCCGCTCACGTAGTTTAAGATATTGTCCTAAAAATGGTTGTTAACGTCTAAGTTACTTATTACTAACTATATAGATATCTATTTGCATATTTTCTAAGTTATATTAAAACTAACACATTATAGTAAAACGTACATAGGTTTGTGTGGCCTTCTCATCGATGAGCTTTCCGTCCTTCCGATGGGTGGCCAGGAAGACTGTCACCATGTTGGCGTCATCACCCCTCTGTACCTGTTAAAAAATATATTCTTTGTTATTAAAATTAAACATCTTATCCTACTTGCATTAAAATAATATATATTCAATAGAATACATACCAGACGACAGAAATATTCCGTCATGGGAATCGAGCCACTACACCACTTTTCTGCCTTTGACCTAGCCCCTTTGCCTTCTTCGACCGTTCTTTGTACTTTGGTTCGTCGAATCTCGCCTTCATCATATTCCACTGCTCAGGCCTGATCCAACCGGGGATCGGTTCTCTGTCGCGATCACGGACTTTTTGGTCGTTGATCGCATCACGGATCAGCTTGGCAGCGACGGCAGAAAACTGCTCCTTGATCTTCCTAGCCCGGTGTGGTGAATAGAAATATATTTTCTATAAGAAGTAAAATAGAGAATTATATAATATACATAAATGATTATTTATATTAAAATTAAATATATTTTTACCTTGAAGTGGGCAAACCAAAATGCCTTCCTATCTTCAGGAGTATCTGAGTAGTTGATCCAAGGCCTACCATAGTTCTGCCTCAGAAAATGCCCTAGTGCTCTTTATACCACCAGGGACGATATCTATACAACGATAATTAAATTCATAAATATATAGATATAATTATTTGGAAAATGTTAACTATTTAACTTACTTGCTAGGCCTATCCAACCAAATCTCCATCCTCGTCTCGCCCTGAGGCGCGCATGGAGAATAGTTCTGATCATGTGCAGATAGAGTCGGCTCGACCTCCTCCATCTACTCCTCTATCTCCATGGTGTCGTCAACATGAGGAAGGCTGGACGGGGGAGTAGTCTCAGGCATAGAACTTTTGGTCCCAGGAGTACTGCCACGTACCATCGACGGAGTTGGAGATGTGAATGGTTGGTACATTGGAGTACTCCGCGACGAGGATTCAGAACCAGTAGCCGGTACTAGAGGAGAACTCTGTCTAGAGGATCTACCTCTGTATGATTTTTGTCGTCCTGTCATACCTGATAATAACCTATGATGATAAAACAAATACACAAACTTATAACAGTTTATCAAAATATACAAACCCAGAGCAACCCTCAGTTGAATTTCCTGTGTACAAAATATCACAATGAAAAAGTATCACAGTCATATAATAAGCATAATATAAAAGTATAACAGTCACACAATAAGCGCAATATAAAATTATCACAGTCACACAATAAGCTTAATATAAAAGTATCGCAGTCACACAATAAACACAATATAAAAGTATAACAGTCACACAATAAGAGCAATACAAAAGTATCACAGTCACACAATAAGAGCAATATAAAAGTATCACAGTCACACAATAAGCATATTCCACATTAAAAATAGATATTATATTCCACATTAAAAAAATAGTATATTGCTAGAGTTCTAAATAGATTTTATTTTACTTTTAATCATCTTCTGAAAATTTATCTTCTTTATTTTTCTCGTTCTCTTCTTCATCTTCACTTTCATCTACTTCGTCTTCCTCTTCGGTTAATTCAACCTCTTCCACATAATTAGACGTGTAATGAGAAACTTTCGTTGAGTCCACTTCTACAATATTTGTTACAATAGGTAGCTCATCCTCCTGATATGCTATTTCGTTAACGTCAAAGGTATTTCTAGCTTTCGTCTTGTATATTTCCCACCAGTCTGATCTCGTTCTTCCCTGTTTAGGATAAGTTGTGAAGTACACGAGCTTAGCCTGACTTAATAGGACAAATAGTTCATAACCTTGATATCAACGTCGATAGTTTATATCCACAAGACCATGCTTGTCTATTTTCCAACCACTACTAGAATAAGGCAAATTAGCGACGCAAAAAAGAGTCACCAAATTGCTAAATTACGTCCTAGCGACGTTTTGATTTAGTCATCAAAAATCTAGTCACTGATCAAAATGGCATCGAAAAACGTTGTTGCAGCAACGAATTTAGCAACATTTAAAATTTACAAGAATGGTGACTCTTAGCATCTCAGGTCACCAAATTTGTGATATTTTATTTTAGTCGCTAAAAACTTTGCTAATTGGACATATTTTGGTAGTGAATTTTGATCTTGGATCGAGTCGAACCAATCACACCTGAATAGCACGATCTTAGCAGTCTCTGTTCCATAATTATATGTTAACTCCACAATCTTTCGTAAGATTTTATAGAAATCATTGCCTGGATTGACATCTTTGTAGCTCGAAGATCTGATACACAAATAACTATTTTTCATAGAATCGAGATCCAAGAAGTTGTCTCTTATCGGGACTTTTGCTGACTTGAACCTAAACCCATTCGCATAGTAGCCTGGCCAAATTTTGATAGCATAAATTGGTCCCTTGGCTAGAGTTCTAATAGACTCATTCTTGAGTATTGTATGGAAAAAATTGACCTAAATACCAAGGAAACGATATTAAGTTCAATGTTATGTTAATTATTGTATATAGTGCATACACAAAAATATCCTTACATATGCACTCAACCAAGAAGGAAAATGAAGTCTTATTTACTATTCTATTTCTTCATCTGTTATGTATGGTCTCATCGACCTCACTTCATCATTAAATGTGCTAAAAATAATAAAATATTGCTCGATTAGTGTAACAATATTAGCGTATACTATTACATTAAGATGACTTAAACATTGACGTATTAATTACTTACCCCTCTAGCTTCTCCACTTCGTCCTCGTCGCAGTTGAGTAATATATACAACAGGGCAGCCCTTAGCTCGTCATCATTTAGATCTCCCTTATTCATTTTTCTTGAAGGCTTACCGAAAGCATTGAATACTTTTATTATTGCATCATTAGATTCCTTATATTCGTTGTCATTTCTGGGAACTCTTGTTCTATTAGTAGCAACATGTGGCTTGAAATACATTGAGCAAAAGTTTGTAATCCCCTCAAGAACATAGGGTTCATAATTAGAACCATCAACCAGTGTCTTATTTTTCACCGTTCTCTTTAGGTAGTTAAGTTGACGCTCGAACGGGTACATCCAATAATAATCGACAGGCCCACCAACACGTGCCTCGTAAGAAAGATGAATTGGCAAATACTCTATAGAGTCAAAGAATCTAGGAGGGAACACTCTTTCAAGCTGGGACAGTGTTACCGCAATGTCCTTCTCTTGCTTTTCTAGACAATCGATGATCAACTTTGTAGAACAAAGATCCCTGAAGAATATGCTAAGCTCAGTCAATGGATCCCAAACTACCTACGGTAAGAATTACCGAAATGCAATTGGAATTAACCTCTCCATGAATACGTGACAGTCGTGGCTCTTCATATTCATCAATTTATTCTCCTTCAGTTCAACGCTTCTTCTCAGATTCGACACGTACCCGTCTAAAAATTTTAGCCCATGAATCCACCTACAAAGTCTCCATTTATCCTCCTTGTCCAGTGACAAAATTTGTCACTACCATATTTTCTAGGAAAGGGTATTTTAGTAATTTCCTATTTAATTAAATATTGTACTTGATAAATAATTAGTTGTTGTATTATTTAATTATTGTTAGATGTTATTTATTTATTTTGGACTTGTATTAGTGGACCTAACTAGTTTAGTTTGGACCCATGGACCAACATAAATTAAATAGTTAGACTTAGCCCATTTAGAAAGCCCATTGTTAAGGAGATAGATTAAATTAATTAAATCATTAGACTAGAAGCTTCCTTCCTTAATTATTTCTTCATAAGAGGCCCCAAGGGGTATAATAGACATTATATGATAACTTGAGGGAGAGGAAAGGGGCCGGCCTATTTAAAAAGAGGGGAAAAATTCTCTCTCCTCTTTTTTATTCCAAATCTAGATCTAGAATTTTCTACTACCAAATTTCCTTCATTCCCATTTCATTTTCCTACCAAATTCATTCCAATTTCTTCCTAAATTACCATTAGATACTTGAGAAGCAAGAATCTAGAAGAAGGAAGCAAGGATCTACAAAAAGGAGCAAGGATCTACAATTTGGAGTCAATTTTATCTCAATTGGAGGTTTCATTGGGAATCCATCTCCCAATAGGTATAATTCAATTTTTCCCCTTAAAATAGCTTCTAAATCTGATATTTAATCATGAAAAATCAACCCATATGCATATACTACCCATAGGATTTGATTTTGTGTTCATAGGAGGCCTATTGAGAAAAGTTATGGTGCTTTTTGTGTCAATTTTGGAGGAATTCCGAAAATGACTTTTGTTGTGTGTGTCAATTGATCCTATAGATCAATTTGGCATATGTTTATGTGTTTGGGGCTAGTGTCGTGTCCATAATTGGGTACGTGTAGGTCGTATCCTAACAATTTGGTAATACGTGTTGTTTTGGGGGAGTTTTTTCCGACACGGGACTTTGTACATGTCATATTTTGACACGAACACGTAGATCTACATTTGACACTTTATTTTGTTCATAAATATTATATGTGAGTTGCCTGTGTCCTTCGGGGTACAATTGGAGGTGTGGTGGACTCGTGTCACATGCGTATCCTAGATCTAGTGGGATACGGTGTGATACACTCCATTTGTTGTGTATTTATGTAGATCTAATTAATTATGCTTTAATTCATGAATCATAATTGTGTGTGTGTGTGTATATATATATATATATTATATATGTATTATGGTGTATTTATTATAGTGTTTATTGTAGCATAGATCTATGTACTATATATATACTAATAGAATATAGATTATGTAGCTTTCTTCTACATGCATTAGTATATATGTTATAATATATGTTAGGGATATGAATATATTTATAAAATATATGTGTATGATTAATTAAGTAATTAGATTATTTATAGTTATTATATGATTATTATATATATGTATAGATGTATATTTATTATATATATTGTATGTGTGTGTTGTTACTATATTAAATATGTACATAATAATAGGAGAGGGATGTATAGTTATTATATATATAGATATATTTATATTTATATTTATATTTATATTTATATTTATATTTATATTTATATTTATATTTATATTTATATTTAATTGGATGATATATATATATATATATATATATATATATATATATATATACATATATATATATATATATATATTCAGGTTTTAGCGACGGAGATATTAATGACAGCAGCCACTGTCATTAATACAGCAGCAGCGGGAAAACTTAATGCAGCAGCAGTGCAGATTCCAAACAGCAGTAGCAACGGCGGCTTCAGTGACAACCAGAACTGTCACTAAAACTTGGTTTCAGCGTATCAGTATTTTTCAACACTGTTTTCAGTGACAGTTAGGCAGATTATTATATATATGTGTGTGTTTATATACTATATTTATATATATATATGTACATATATATGTATTAATATTGAGATAATATACTATTATTGCTATATTTCTTATTTGTATAATATTAGTATATATTTATATATTATATATGAGGGTATTAGTATATCAAGGTATTGAGTATTACCTTGTGGAAACCAAGGTAAGTGGGATACTCAAGATACGGGGTTTGGGTATCAAGATTTTGATTTTTGTTGAGATACCAAGTTGGTTCAAAACCACGGTACCTATTTGATGTGTAATTGTGATTCTATATTATTATAAATATTGTTATATTTTGAGATGTTACCTTGGATTCACGTATCCGGAGATACGGTATCCTAATATTTTAAGATGTGGTTTTTATGACTTAGATTTTAATATCTTGACCCAAGATTTTTGTGTTAGACGTGTGCAACCTAGAAATAGATAGTTGACCTTGGTTTGACCATAGTTGACCATAGTTGACTTAGAGTTGACCATAGTTGACTTTTGACTTAAAATTGACTTATTGACCTAGAAGTTGACTAGTTTAACTTATTCTCTTTTCGGGACCTTGTATTGATGTTGTATTCCATATCTAGGTCTTCGAGGCACCGAGTCAGACATCTGTGAGACTATTCTTTGGACTTCAGGCGAGTATATTCTCTGATAGTTTCTCATTTATGATATCCTCTATGTTCATTGTATCTAGTGTAGATATCCATATTCTCTTGACACTATGATTACACGGATTGGTATATCCGGATCTCGTCATGAGATGTTATTCCTTGGTATATGGTGTATATGGTGCAACTATTATTTCATTGGTTATCTTGTACATGTACAGACATCGATTCTCGGGAAGAGTCGCTATCTTCTTGGGGAATCTCGTGCCGTAGCATACCGTGGTTGGATCTATTATACCAGTCGAGGGTAGGGAGTATTAGTATAAATATGTGATCAATATCCCTATTGTATCAAGTAATGATTACTGAATAGTGTTGATCATACACCGCACGTATGATTAGCCAGGCCGCATTGCATCTTGCCCAAGCCGATCACATGTTAAGCTAGTACTCACATACTTAGACATTAGTATTCTTGTTTCATTGGCATATTGTTCATTATTGTATTTATTCCAGTATTTTCTTATTTTATATATATCTCTTGTATCTATTGTGCATCTTGTTTATCTACAGCTATTTACTGTTACATAGTTTTTATCATTGATTAGAACTGTTGTTAGAGATGTACTCTGCTCCTTTCCTGACTAGATATATTTTTCCAAATGATACTGAGGAGTGGTAACCTACCTATTATGGACCCTAGGATGTTGTGGGTTTAGATTCTGAGACCCTGGCTCAGGAGGGACTTATCACAACTGAGACAGTTGACCCAGGAGTTGTAGCTTCATAGTATTCTTTGTACTTGATTTGTCTCCAGCTTATTTTGTTACTTCTTCGGACTCATTGATGTATTATTTTAGACTCATGAGTTATATTATGACTATTTTATTCTTTATCTGATTCGTGCTCATTTCTATCTTAGTTCTGTGATTGAGTATACTATTATTATATTGTTAGATAGATTATCTACACAGCGTTCAACCGTCGATTCTGCGGCTTAGGCTGGGCGTTGTTTCCGACTTGTACCCTTATACCGGGTGCGGGTTGTGATAAAATTTCCTTAGGCTGCTTATACTTCACATTACTTTCCTCTATTAAATGCAACTTAGAGCATATGCATATTTTTTCCAAGTTTAACCTGTCCCTGGGATTGCCTTTCGTCTTTCCCTTTACGTCCAACACAGTATTAATTATGTTGTCAAACATATTCTTCTCGATATACATGACATCGAGGTTATGTCTGATCATATTGGTGTTCCAATATAGCATATCCCAGAATATGCTTCTCTTCGTCCAGTTATGAGTGTGACCAAATACATCGCACTTGTACCCCTTAGTAGGCTCTTCGATAGCACTTGGTAAATCTTTAATCTCTTCCCATATCGTGTCTTCGGGCCACCTTGGAGGTGGATTTGCTTCTCCATAATGCCGACACGAATACATTCATGTTCCTCCAGAACGGACGATCCGACGACAAAAATTATCGATGACAATCGAAGAAGCACTATTTTCTTTCGTGTTTAAAATGAAAAGCCTTAGTGCGGTCCATATAATATGGACATGAGAGACGACCATGAGTGTTTAATCCAGATAACATGCCATAAGCAGAAAATTCGTTGATGGTCCACATAAGTGTTGCCCTCATCTGAAAATTCTACTTTTTTGAAACACCGTACGTGTTTGCGCCTACTTTCTACAGCTGATTCAACTCATCTATCAATAATTGCAAGTACACATCGATGTTTCTCTTCGAATTGTTCGGACCTAGAATAATGACGGTTAAGAATATAACAGGAGTCTTCATGCACATCTAAGGCGGTAGGTTATACGGGTAACGATCACAGGCCAACACGAATACTGAGAGCCCGAAAGCCTAAATGGGATAAAATTGTCGTAGGAGAGCCACAATCTTATATTACGCGGATCCAAAGCAAAATTGGGATACTCTCGATCAAAGTGCTTACAAGCTTCTCCAACGGATGGGTGATCCAACACTCCTTCAACTTGTTCTCGTCTGTACCAATTCATATTTTTGGCAGTCTCCTTTACCATAAACAACCTCTACAACCACGACGTTAAAGACAAGTAGTGCATCAAATCAGTCGACTTTCTTGCACCGACAAACCTTTCTGTACCAGTTGCCTTGTAGAGATCAACACCATAAAATCTACACACATCTTTATCCTTGTCGTCTTTGTAGTACATCGTGCACCAGTTGCAACATGCATTAATTTTCTCGTATCCCATCCAGAGAGATCTCACCATCCTCTTAGATCGATAGAAGTCTTTAGGTAACTTAGCACCCGCCGGAAAGATCTCTATAATCAACTCCATCAGTCGGTTTTAGCATTCTTGCGATATATTAAAATCGGACTTGATGCTCAACAGTCTTGTAACCACCTCCAACGGTGAATAATCCTCATAACCAGGATATAATAGAGTTCTTGCATTCTCCAGTAACTCCATGACCTTTGTAGCATCGGTATTTATCACGACCCACACCCGAAAATCGGGCATGAGTTGTGGGTACGTCCAACCTACGCCGCAGAATTGGCGGTAGAACACTATAAAGGTCCGTTCTAGGTCAACCATATCTATATATAACTCACAAAAAAATCTGCCATAACCTCTCCAAAAAGGAGGGCAACCACTCAATATATATATGAATAATCCTCTCCAAAAGGAGGGCAACAACGCAATATATATATGAACTCTCAATCACAAAATCTAGGGGAAGAGTAAAAGCACGATATGATAGCAAAAGGAAACAAAGAAACACAGAGTAAGACAATATCCAAAATAGAGTCCAAGGCCATAACAGTCTACAATATCTCACAGTATTAAAAGAATAAGTACAATCATCCAAAATATAATCAACTGGGAATAACCCAGGAAACCCACCTAGCTAACTAGGGCGCTAACGGTGTCTCCTCGGTGCACTCCTCCTCGATCTCGGGGTCACAAAACTCGTCAATACCCGGCCCGTAGAACGTAGGGCAATAATCCTCAGGATCCTCTGGAAAAAATATGCCCAGTCAAGACTGGAGTGAAGTACATAACTCTGAAAGCAACTCCAAATACATGGTAAGGTGTATATGACGAGCAATAGAAAAGTATACAAGATGCACAGGAAATAAATATATGCTGGAGCACAATAAGTAGCTGTAAAATAAACTGGAGAACAATACAAGTAGAGAAGTAACTGCATATGAGAAAACATGAATACTAGCTAAGTGCCTTGAGCACAAGTTCGTTATGTGATCAGCTTAGGTTGCACATAAAAAATACTACGATAACTCCGTTATGCGTGAGTTGCATAACCGACATACACATGAATACTGTTTGGCTTTGATCACATAACCAACTCCTACTCCCCTCCCCCACTAATACTCTTGGATCCAACCACAACATGCTACGTACATGATAATAGCTCGCGCACACAAAGGCGAGAGCACAAGAAGCACAGGATAGCACATGAGAATCAATACCCGAAGCACATGATGAAATACACGTGATAGAGCACCCGCTAAACACGGTAAGGGGGATAACATCTCATGACGGGATCCACTAGTACTAGCTCGTGTAACAATGTGTCAGAATCAAGTATTATAGTTCTAGAACAGGTGATATAAACACTATCATGAAATAGAAACTATCAGAGGTAGGTACTCGCCTGATGTCCTAAGCAACTGATGAGGATCGAGATCTGGAACGGTGTCGCAAGAACCTATTACGAAAAGCAGAATTAAACAGGGTTCTAAGGATTTAAACTGATATAAAATAATTAAAAACAGGCTTCTAGGGCTATTCTAGGTCGAACGGGTCAAACCGGTGAAATTTGGGTCAAAACGTCAACCCATGGTCCAAAAAGTCAACTCTAGGTCAAAACTAGGTCAAATGTTGACTTTTATGGTCAACGAGGACAATTATGGTCAAAGCTAGGTCAAACTAGGGTGTCCCTGAAATTCTAGGTCAAACCGAGCTCATTAAGCTAGAAAACTCATAAACTCGCCTCCTCGAGATACCGGGATACCCTCGGTATCCGATACCTCGCCCTAGGCCACACATCCCGCCTAAACCCGCTAAAACCTATGCTAGCACACGTAAATATATATACATATGCATATAAAAATCACTCCAATACTATTCCTAGGCTATTGCTCAAATACTCCGCTCGAAACTCAATACCTTGGATATCTCAAGGTATTGAGATATCGCTCCCATACCCCTCTAACTAGCTATTTAGTTAGCTATCTAGGTATGTAAATATATTCCTAGTTATTAATCTAGGCTAGATATATCTAATATATATATATATACATACCTACGTATTTATATACATACCTATTCACACATACACACATATACCCATATATATATCCAACTCATAATATATGTATATAACTATCTAGATATCTATAGATGTATATTGCTATAGGTATATATATATATATATATATATATATATATATACCTATCTATCTATCTACGTATCTATCTAACTACCTATTTATCCAACTATCTATCTATCATATTATCTATCTATATAACTATTATCTATTTATCTAGATCTATATACTAATATTTATCTAGTTATCTTTCTAACTATATTTATATAAACATCCTATCAATCTATCTATTATACTAACTTATCTAATAATCTATTTATATAGATATATAGATCTATCTCTCTACTACCTAGCTACTGCGAATGCTGCTGCTGCTCTTGATTGTACTGCCGTTGCTCTACATAAATCTGCTGCTGCTGCTGAGTAAATCTGCTGCTGCTGTAGCTGCTGTGCACGCTGCATAGCAGCGCGCTGTGCGCTACGGCTGCACTGCCTCGCTGCGGCTGCTCGCTGTCTGCCTCCCCCCCCCCTCTTCGCAATCACACACAGACACGCACACACACACACGTATATATATATATATATATATATATATATATATATATATATATATATATATATATATATATATATATATATATATATATACAAACACTTATATATATAATCTAACACACACACACACACTAACATATATATTAACACACACACCTACACACTCACAAACACTTACACATATATATTTATACACACACAAACACTTATGAACATAGCTATACATATACATAAACACACATATTTATATATATATGCACACAGACACACAGATATATATATATATATATATACATATCAACACACTCTTATATATATATATATATATATATATATATATATATATATATATATATATATATACACACACACACTCACACTAGTATATATATACAAGCATATATATATAAATACACACACAATTATAGATACACAAACACATAAACATATATAAATATATATATATATATATATATATATATATATATATATATATATATATATATATATATAGACACACACATAAATATATATATAAAGACACACATACACAAACACAACCACGCACACAACACTCTCCAACGCTCGCCCAACGGCCCCGACACGCACAAATACCTATAAATATATAAAATATAACCCGAGAACTCTAGCACACACTTCCCGATGCTAACCCAACGCGCGCACAAGCCCGAAACTAGGAAACCAAGTCGAAATGGCCGTTCGGTCATTTCGACGAACACGCGGTGTGCGGTTCGAAAAACCTCCTGAAACGCACACCAAACCAACTCGGAATCGGCCCAAAATTTACCCACGGGTTCTAAACGATGCCTAGATCCTAGAAAAAATACTACCGCATCGATTCTAGGTCTGTGGTAAAAACGTGCACGCACTTAGAACCGACGACGACGAAAACCCAAAAATGCTCGAAACGTCCGTTTATCCGCAACACGACTTCCCATGTCCGAACGGAGATACGCACTCAACCTCTAGACACCCGAAAACGTTTACCTAGGTCCGTCTAACCTAGGGCATCACCCAAAATTGGGCCAAATTCGGATTCCACCCGAAATTGACACAAAACCTAATGTCAAAGTCTCTAAACTCAACCAAACTAGTTTCAACTTTCTCCCACGGGTAGGATTAGGGTCTAGGAAGGTTCTAAACCACTAATTACAATACATAAAAGTAATTAGCAAAGAGAAAGTTAGGTTTTACCTCTTGGAAGTTGGAATCCCAAGGCCAAAGTCTCCGATCTACTTGAAATCACCTCCCTCAAGCTCCAAGCCACCAAATCTAGCCTCTACACTAAATCTAGGCTCCACACACCTAGGTTGGGGAAATGTAAGCTCATGGTTCACATAAAGAAGAAGGAATGGAAGAAAGAAGGAAGAAAAATGGAGAACACTTACTTGGGGAGAAGAAAGAAGAAGAAAGAAGAAGTGGAGAAGAAGAAGAAGAAGTGAAGAAGAAGATAAAAATGGGGGCTGTGGCTGCTGTTGCACGGGAGTGGGCTGCTGTTTTGGTCGGGTGAGGGGCTGGGAATAGGGGTCGGCCACACTAAATAAGGGTTCCACTAATTCTCCAAATGACCAAAATGCCCTCCTAACTTGGGTTTTGGGTTTTGGGTTCCAAAAGCACTCAAACTAACTCCAAATCTCTCCAACTAACCCGCTAAAAATATAATAAATATTATAAACCCAAAAATAAGTCTCACAAGGGTGTGGGCTGGGTTGGACATGTGTCCACTAGGGTCTGACATGGGTCCAGGCTAGCCAAAACCCTAAAACAATCAATTAAAAATAATATAATCACTATTTAAATATAAATATAATTATTTAAATACAATACACAATTTACAAAATAAAAATAAAAAAATAATCCTAGTTTCTAGAATTGGGTAGTGACAAGCCTACCCTTCTTAAAATAATTTCGTCCTCGAAATTAAAAGACAAAACTAGGACAGGAATGCAAGAAAAGAACCATACCTCAGGGCTCGAAGAGATAGGGGTATCGCTCGCGTATTTCATCATCCCTCTCCCAGGTCGACTCACTTGGAGAGTGATGCCTCCACGCGACGCGAACCAAGAAAATAGTCTGGTTCCTCAACACCTTCTCCCGCCGATCCAGAATCTCCATTGGCTGCTCTGGATAGCTAAGAGTAGGGCCCACCACGATCTCCGAGTGATCCAATACATGACTGGGATCCGCCACGTACCGTCTCAACTGCGACATGTGGAACACATCATGAACTCCCTCAAGCATAGGCGGCAAATCAAGCCTATACGCCACGGTGCCGACCCTCTCAAGGATACAGAAGGGTCCGACTAAAAGTGGGCTAAGCTTCCCGCCTCCACCGAAGCGAATAGTGCCCCGCGTCGGAGAAATCCTCAGGAACACCAGATCTCCAACCTAGCACAAACAAGGTCTCTGTACTTAGTCTAAAACAAGCAATCACAAGCAAACACAAGAACAAAATCTAGATTCTAAGCTATACCTCGAACTCCAAAGGTCTCCGGTGGCTATCGGCCCAATGCCGCTGCCTGTCCTGCGCCACCCGAAGTCTATCTCTAATGAGCTTGACCTTCTCCACTGCATCAACCACCATCTCCGGGCCAAGCAAAGCTCTCTCGCCTACATCATCCCATGATAACGGAGTGCGACACCTCCGTCCATACAACGCCTCGAAAGGTGACATCTCTATACTGGCTTGGTAGCTGTTATTGTAAGCAAACTCTTCCAAGTGCAAGTGATCCTCCCAAGAGCCTCTGAAATCCAAAACACAAGTGTGAAGCATGTCCTCAAGTGTCTGGATGGTCCTCTCTGACTGACCATCTGTCTGTGGGTGATATGCACTACTAAACTTGAGCTGGGTGCCTAAGCTAGCCTGCAGACTCCTTCAGAAATACGAAGTAAAGCGACTGTCCTAATCTGATACTATGCTCACAGGAACTCCATGCAGTCTGACTATCTGGCGCACATACATCTCTGCTAGTCTCTTTGTAGACGTACCCACTTTGAATGGTAGAAAGTGGGCCGATTTGGTCAACCTGTCCACGATGACCCAAATCGCATCCTTTTCTCCTGGAGAACGGGGAAGTCCAGAAACAAAATCCATGGTCACATGCTCCCATTTCCACTCCGGAATAGGTAACGGCTGGAGCAAACCTCCTGGCCTCTGCCTCTCCGCCTTCACCTGCTGGCACACTAAGCATCGGGATACGAAGCGCGCTACCTCCCGCTTCATCCCGTACCACCATACATGCTCTCTCAGATCTCTATACATCTTGTTGGCACCTGGATGCATAGAGTACTGGGATCGATGCGCCTCTTGAAGAACCTCCTCGTGCAACGACCCACTCGGTACACACAACCTGGTACCGTGCCGCAAAGAACCATCATCAACAATGGTGAAGTCATCTGACAATCCTATCTGAACCTGCGCCCTGATGCTCCTCAGGGACTCATCCTCAAACTGTGTATCCCTGATCCGGTCTACCAACTCTGACTAAATCTGCAGTCCCCACATCTGTATCTCAACTCCAGGCACTATCACCTCAATGCCCAAGCTCTCTAGATCTGCCAGAAGATAACGATCTGTAGTCAGGTACATAGCTACCGGATACCTGCTCAGCGCATTCGCAACTACGTTCGCCTTCCCTGGATGGTACTGCAATAATATGTCGAAGTCTTTCATCAACTCCAACAATCTCCTCTACCTCATGTTCAGCTCTTTTTGGGTAAATACATACTTTAAGCTCTTGTGGTCTGTGAAGATCTCCATACGCTCTCCGTATAAATAGTGTTTCCACAACTTCAGAGCTAAGATGACCGCTGCCAACTGCAAATCGTGGGTAGGGTAGTTCTTCTCATGAGGACGTAATTGCTTGGAAGCATAGGCAATCACCCTCCCATTCTGCTGTAACACACAACCCAGTCCCTTTCCCGATGCATCACTATAGATAGTGAATCCTCCATATCCTGATGACAACGTGAACACTGGAGCTGTCGTCAACCTCCTCTTCAGTTCATCAAAGGCGATCTGGCACTCCTCTGACCAAACAAACTCTACGTCCTTCCGAGTCAGCCTGGACAACGGCTCTGCAATCCGGGAAAAATCCTGAACAAATCTTCTGTAGTAACCTGCCAGTCCCAGAAAACTCCTGACCTCGGCTACTGAACTCGGAGCACTCCATGCCTCAACTGCCATGATCTTTCTCGGATCCACCGAGATACCCTCTCCAGTAACCACATGACCAAGGAATTCAACCTTGTCAAGGAAGAACTCGCACTTTGAAAGCTTTCCATAAAGCTTCTCCTTCCTGAGAATCTCCAGCACTATCCTCAGATGCTCCTCATGCTCCTCTGGGGTCTTCGAATACACCAAGATATCATCTATAAACACCACCACAAACCTGTCCAGATGCTGATGGAATACCTTGTTCATTAGATTCATGAACACTGTCGGGGCATTAGTCAACCCAAACAGCATCACCATGAACTCATACTGCCCATATCTGGTCCGAAAAGCTGTCTTCGAAATATCCTCCTTTCTGACCTTCACCTGGTGGTAGCCTGTCCTCAGATCAATCCTGGAAAACACCCTCGCTCTGCTCAACTGGTCAAAAAGATCATCAATACGCGACAGCGGATACTTGTTCTTGATTGTGAGGTTGTTCAGAGCCCTGTAGTCGATACACATCCGTATCGACCCATCCTTCTTCGACACAAAAGTACCGGAGCACCCCACAGAGAAGAACTAGATCTGATAAATCCCTTGTCCTGAAGCTCATCCACCTGCTTCTTCAACTCAATCAGCTCACTATTGCTGACTCATAGACATGCTGGGATATCGGCTCCGCGCCTGGCACCAAGTCTATAGAGAACTCCATATCTCTATCCGGGGGTAACCCTGGCAACTCCTCCGGAAAGACATCCATGTACTCCTCTATCAGTGGATGCAGCAACCTCGGCTCTACCACCAGGGCTCCGCAGAAGACTCCCTCGGTCTGCTCCGCTGCTCCTCTGGCAAACTGAAACTCTGGCTCACCCGACGGACTAAACAAAACTCTGCCTCCACGATAATCTATACTAGCACAATGCATACTCAACCAATCCATCCCGAGTATAATATCATAGCTCGAAAGTGGCATTACGAGTAGGCACACACTCAACTCCCGGCCTCCTAAAGAAACTCTCCGGTCTCTGCAGACATCACTAACAAGGATGATACCACCTCCGGTCGTGATCTTGCAGAGTCTAGCTAAAGGTTCAGCAATAAGATGGTGTCTAACAGCAAAAGATACAGACACAAAGCTATGGGAAGCCCCAGAATCAAATAAAGCAAGTGCTGGAATGGAATCAAGAAGAACACAGATCAAAAGAAGTCAATACGATACAAGAAACGATATCATCAAGGAAGGACAGTAATATTGCAAAAAAAAACAATTTCAGAAAATAAAGATAGCAAAGAAATCAGGAAGGATCCTAGTTGTGATTGAGCACACTCTCTCTCAGCCTATATCCTATATCCTATTACAGGTAAACCTAAAAACTAGACCTGCATGGGCCACCACCAAAAACGTGTCATGACCCGCACCCGAAAATTGGGCATGAGTCGTGTGTACGTCCAGCCTACGCCGCAGAATCGGCGGTAAAACGCTGTAAAGGTCCGTTCTAGGTCAACCATATCTATATATAACTCACAAAAAATTTTGCCATAACCTCTCCAAAAAGGAGGGCAACCACGCAATATATATATGAATAATCCTCTCCAAAAGGAGGGCAACCATGCAATATATATATGAACTCTCAATCACAAAATCTAGGGGAAGAGTAAAAGCACGATATGATAGCAAAAGAAAACAAAGAAACACAGAGCAAGACAATATCCAAAATATACAGTCCAAGGTCATAACAGTCTACAACATCTTACAGTATCAAAAGAATAAGTACAATCATCCAAAATATAATCAACTGGGAACAACCCAGGAAACCCACCTAGCTAACTAGGGCGCTAACGGCGTCTCCTCGGCGCACTCCTCCTCGATCTCGAGGTCACAACCCTCGTCAACACCCGGCCCGTAGAACGTAGGGCAATAATCCTCAAGATCCTCTGGAAAAAATATGCCCAGTCAGGACTGGAGCAAAGTACATAACTCTGAAAGCAACTCCAAATACATGGTAAGGTGTATATGACGAGCAATAGAAAAGTATACAAGATGCACAGGAAATAAATATATGCTGGAGCACAATAAGTAGCTGCAAAGTAAACTGGAGAACAATACAAGTAGAGAAGTAACTGCATGTGAGAAAACATGAATACTAGCTAAGTGCCTTGAGCACAAGTTCGTTATGTGATCGGCTTAGGTTGCACATGAAAAATACTACGATAACTCTGTTATGCTTGAGTTGCATAACCGACATACACATGAATACTGTTTGGCTTTGATCACATAACCAACTCCTACTCCCCTCCCCCAGTAATACTCTTGGATCCAACCACAACACGCTACGTACATGATAATAGCTCGCGCACACGAAGGCGAGAGCACAAGAAGCACATGATAGCACATGAGAATCAATACCCGAAGCACATGATGAAATACACGTGATAGAGTACCAGCTGAACACGGTAAGGGGGATAGCATCTCATGACGGGATCCACTAGTACCAGCACGTGTAACAATGTGTCAGAATCAAGTATTATAGTTCTAGAATAGGTGATATAAACGCTATCATGAAATGGAAACTATCAGAGGTAGGTACTCGCCTGATGTCCTGAGCAACTGATGAGGATCGAGATCCGGACCGGTGTCGCAAGAACCTATTGCGAAAAGCAGAATTAAACAGGGTTCTAAGGATTTAAACTGATATAAAATAATTAAAAACAGGCTTCTAGGGCTATTCTAGGTCGAACGGGTCAAACCGGTAAAATTCGGGTCAAAAAGTCAACCCGGGGTCCAAAAAGTCAACTCTAGGTCAAAACTAGGTTAAACGTTGACCTTTACGGTCAATGAGGACAATTATGGTCAAAGCTAGGTCAAACTAGGGTGCCCCTGAAATTCTAGGTCAAACCGAGCTCATTAAGCTAGAAAACTCACAAACTCGCCTCCTCGAGATACCGGGATACCCTCGGTATCCGATACCTCGCCCTAGGCCACACACCCCGCCTAAACCCGCTAAAACCTATGCTAGCACGCATAAATATATATACATATGCATATAAAAATCACTCCAATACTATTCCTAGGCTATTGCTCAAATACCCCGCTCGAAACTCAATACCTTGGATATCTCAAGGTATTGAGATACCGCTCTCATACCCCTCTAACTAGCTATTTAGTTAGCTATCTAGGTATGTAAATATATTCCTAGTTATTAATCTAGGCTAGAAAATATATATCTAACATATATATACACATACCTACGTATTTATATACATACCTATTCACACATATACCCATATATATACCCAACTCATAATATATGTATATAACTATCTAGATATCTATAGATGTATATTGCTATAGGTATAAATATATATATATATATATATATATATATATATATATATATATATATATATATATATATATATATATCTTAGATAGATATAACTATCTATCTACCTATCTATCTATCGATCTACGTATCTATCTAACTACCTATTTATCCAACTATCTATCTATCTTATTATCTATCTATATAACTATTATCTATTTATCTAGATCTATATACTAATATTTATCTAGTTATCTTTCTAACTATATCTATATAAACATCCTATCAATCTATCTATTATACTAACTTATCTAATAATCTATTTATATAGATATATAGATCTATCTCTCTACTACCTAGCTACTGCGAATGCTGCTGCTGCTCTTGCTTGTACTGCTGCTGCTGCTCTGCATAAATCTGCTGCTGCTGCTGCCCTCTTGTACTGCTGCTGCTGCGTAAATCTGCTGTTGTAGCTGCTGTGCACGCTGCACAGCAGCGCGCTGCGCGCTGCGGCTGCACTGCCTCGCTGCGGCTGCTCGCTGTCTGCCTCCCCCCCCCCCCTCTTCGCAATCACACACAGACACACACACACGTATATACATATATATATCTATATATATATATATATATATATATATATATATATATATATATATATATATATATATATATATATATATATATATAATCTAACACACACACACGTTAATATATATATTAACACACACACCTACACACTCACAAACACTTACACATATATATTTATACACACACAAACACTTATGCACATAGCTATACATATACATAAACACACCTATTTATATATATATGCACACACACACACAGATATATATATATATATATATATATATACATATCAACACACACACACTCTTACATATATATATATATATATATATATATATATATATATATATATATATATATATATATATATATATATATACACTCACACTAGTATATATATACAAGCATATATATATAAATACACACACAATTATAGATACACAAACACATAAACATATATATAAATATATATATATATATATATATAGACACACACATAAATATATATATATAAAGACACACATACACAAACACAACACTACACACAACCACGCACACAACACTCTCCAACGCTGGCCCAACGGCCCCGACACGCACAAATACCTATAAATATATAAAATATAACCCGAGAACTCTAGCACACACTTCCCGATGCTAACCCAACGTACGCACAAGCCCGAAACTAGGAAACCAAGTCGAAATGGCCGTTCGGTCATTTCGACGAACACGCGGAGTGCGATTCAGAAAATCTCCTGAAACGCACAACAAACCAACTCGGAATCAGCCCAAAATTTATCCATGGGTTCTAAACGATGCCTAGATCCTAGAAAAAATGCTACCACGTCGATTCTAGGTCCGTGGCAAAAACGCACACGTACTTAGAACCAGCGACGACGAAAATCCCAAAAATGCCCGAAACGCCCGTTTCTCCGCGACACGACTTCTCGTGTCCGAACGGAGACACGCACTCACCCTCTAGACACCCAAAAATGTCTACCTAGGTTCGTCTAACCTAGGACATCATCCAAAATTGGGCCAAATTCGGATTCTACCCGAAATTGACACAAAACCTAATATCAAAGTCTCTAAACTCAACCAAACTAGTTTCAACTTCCTCCCACGGGTAGGATTAGGGTCTAGGAAGGTTCTAAACCACTAATTATAATACATAAAAGTAATTAGCAAGGAGAAAGTTAGGGTTTATCTCTTGGGAGTTGGAATCCTAAGGCCAAAGTCTCCGATCTACTTGAAATTACCTCCCTCAAGCTCCAAGCCACCAAATCTAGCCTCCACACTAAATCTAGGCTCCACACACCTAGGTTGGGGAAAATACAAGATTAGGGTTCACATAAAGAAGAAGGAATGGAAGAAAGAAGGAAGAAAAATGGAGAACACTTACTTGGGGAGAAGAAAGAAGAAGTGGAGAAGAAGAAGAAGTGAAGAAGAAGATGGAAATGGGGGTTGTGGCTGCTATTGCACGGGAGTAGGCTGCTATTTTGGTCGGGTGAGGAGCTGGGAATAGGGGCCGGCCACACTAAATAAGGGTTCCACTAATTCTCTAAATGACCAAAATGCCCTCATAACTTGGGTTTTGGGTTTCGGGTTCCAAAAGCACTCAAACTAACTCCAAATCTCTCCAACTAACCCGCTAAAAATATAATAAATATTCTAAACCCAAAAATAAGCCTCACAAGGATGTGGACTGGGTCGGACATGGGTCCACTAGGGTCTGACATGGGTTCAGGTTAGCCAAAATCCTAAAACAATCAATTAAAAATAATACAATCACTATTTAAATATAAATATAATTATTTAAATACAATACACAATTTACAAAATAAAAATAAAATAACCCTATTTTCTAGAATTGGGTAGTGACAGCATTATGTGCCTCCTTGTAAACCCCCTAAATTTTCAAATTATTAAATCTTGGATTTTTTCCAATTTTCTGGAATTTTCTGGAAATTTTCTGTAATTAAAATCAAGGTTTTCAATTAATAAATAATTTTTAATTGGCAATAAATAATATTAAAATATCATGAAAATAATATTTTTGGGTGTAAAATAGAAAACTGGACTTAGGGTAATTTTTCTGGATTTTTCTGGGCCTCAGACCTATTTTTAAATGCCTAAAAACTATATTTTATTAATTATTTAATTAACTGATTTCTTATTATTAATTATATTTATTATTATTATTTATTATTTATTTTTTTCTTTTTATTTTGGGCCGGCCCGGCCCAGTGGACCGGCCCAGCAGCCCAGCCGGCCCGGCCCCAATCGCCACCGGGTCGGGTTCGGGTCGGTCAGACCCGCTAGCGACCCGCCCGGATCCGCATCACCCTCCCCACGACCTGCGCGAGCCCGCGTCCCTCGGCCGCCGCCCGGTTCTTCCGCGCCGCCTCTGCCGGCACGTCCCCACGACCCTCTCCGCCCGCCTAACCCGGCCACGAACCGCCCGGAGCCACCCTATAAAACCCCGGCTCCCCCCATCTCCTCCGCCCTCACCTTCCCTCTTCCCCTAAACCCTAACCGATCCCCGGCGACCCGATCTCCGACGGCCCTCTCCGCGTCGGCCGTCCAGCCTCCCCCTCAGCCGCTAGCTCCGCCCCTCCGGCGCCTCACCGACACCTAGCCACCCCTCTCCCGAATCCTCTTCCTCCTTCTTTTCCTCTGCCGCCCGCCTCCGGTGACCGTTCGACGTCCCCCACCGCCGGCAGCACCCTCACCCGAGCCCGGCCACCCTCCGGCCACCGCAGATAGCCCAGGCCGAAGCCCTAGGCCGGACACAGCTCGCTGCCGGACACGGGCAGTGGACAATGCGTGGACACGTCCAGGACACAAAATCGCGCGTCGGACACCGAAAACCCCAATTTCGAAGAGCCCGGTTCAGGTACTCGTATCTTGCACCCTGTATCTCCGTTTTCGATTCCGTAAATTGCGTTGTGAAGCCTGTATGACCCTCTCGGTGTCCGGACAAACTGTTCGGGACATCGCGTCCTGTGGTGATCGCACACCGCGATCCAAAAACAGGAAAAACCAGACCCTGTTTCACCCCGGAACTGAGTACGCTCCGCCAAACGGGATGACTTGGCCGCGTGCGGTCTTCACAGATACGTGCGCATCGTCGATACGGACGTGTGAGTTTTCGTGGAAGCTGATTCGGGTGTGCGTGCACACCGAAATCAACGCGTATCCACGGATATCGCCCCGTATCCGCCTTTTTTGCAATTCACCCTAACTTCGTGCACACACGTCGGATCGAGACGAAACTTACGCCATCGGACTCGTAGCGATACGCTGGTCCTGTGGGTCAAGTTTGGTTCGATTCTGAGAACGTTGACGAAATCGCGTGTCGTGGGCCCCACAGGCCCCGCTCGACGGGCGATTTTGTGTTTGGCTCATCGGAATCCAAATCTGGAAGTTCCGTTGGGTTCATATCAGCGTTCCTGACCTGTTGACACTAAGTTTGGTGAATTTGGAGACCTTCGACCTGGACACGTTTTTCGGTGCAAAGCGGGCCCACCGGCGGACCCCGTTTTGACCCGAAACTGCCGTTTTTGCCCTTGTCTCCAAATTGGACCCAAGGACAGGCGTTTCTAGCTATTTGACATCTTCTGAGAGTGATGGTAATGTCTATTTCAGCTTTTAGGACTCATCTCTGGAATTTTCCCCCGAGAGACAATATTAATCAGATCCAAACAACAGGCAAGTACCTGCACTTCAAGTTAATCTTTATATATTGTGATAATTAATTCCCTGCCTTACATGTACCCTTGATGATTACACCTAGTGTTAGAAAAGCTGGATTTCATGTCTTGAATAATGGAGTTCCTGTCTTGTTTTTCATGTCGGGTGGGAGAATACCTAGAAGGCATATAGTTTACCCTTCCCCTTGTCATGTTTAATAGCTGTTGGTACACGACTGTACCTCAGCCGGATCTCAATTTCCCCTGTTTAATAGCCGTTCATGACGGCCGGATTAGCCTTATAAATCCCTACATGCCAACTATGTATTCTAAAAACAAACACAAGTTCACACAGATAGTTTCTGGTCATGTTATATTTCTTGCTGGCTATTGTAGTTCCATTTCCTGTTTCATTTATTTCTGTTTCTCATATTCCTGTTTATAGCATTAACTCTGAGATATTGATGATTCTTCCATGCAACTTTCTCAACATGATACTCAAGTTAATTGTCATAAAATATTTAGTTTAACCTTGTTGTGCACTGTGTACTTTGCTCCTTTCCTGACTGGATCTGTTGATTTAGGCGATGATGAGGATCTTGCCCCTACTTATTATGGTCCCTATGAGGGGACTGATGATACCTATGAGGAGCCAGAACCCACCCAGGAGACCCCTGCTGCTGAGTAGCTAGTAGTAGCTATCTTTCATTTATATTCTTATCTTATTTATCGGGTTTGTCCCCGATTTCAATATTGAATTCCTGTACTAAAACATTTGAATCTGTTGTCACATTTATTTTCAGTTGAAATCTTAAGTTTCATTCTCATTTTTTTATCTTGCCTATGTTATTTGTGAATGAGCTAGTTAACAAATAATGGATTGACCTAGACAGCGTACTACCGCTGATTCTGCGGCGTAGGCTGGACGTACCAACGCACTCGTGCCCGAATTTCCGGGTGCGGGTCGTGACACGTTTTTATGGTGGCACATGCAAGTCCTATCCTAAAATAGGGTAATACCCTAGGACAGGGTATGGAATAAGATTGAGGATTCTAGGAAAAGCTCATTCACAGTATAGCGTCCTTATTTCAATTCTTGATATCATTGCTGCTCAATTTTTTTTCCTATCGCCTTTGATTTCCAAGTATTCTATTCTGATCTTCCTATCCCTTAATCTTTCAGAATGGTCCAGACAAGGAACACAGTAGGTGGCACATCAGAACCAGCTGAGCAGAATGTGCCCGAGACTCTTGCACTCCCGCCGCCTCCATCTGTTCCGGCAGTTACCTTAGATGGGGCACAGCTACTAGGAGTGTTCCAGGGATTGGTGGAATCCCAGAAAGAACAGACGGCACTTCTGCGGACCAGCCTCTCAGAAGCTCTTAAGTCCCTGGAGACGTCACTCAAGAGGCCAGGGAGTGCCAAAGACTTCAAGAATCTAAGACCCCTGGAATTTTACGGAACTGAGGGCATTCTCTATGCCGATGAGTGGATAGAGAATGTCGAGAGACTCCTGAAGACTGCTCGGGTCCCTGATGACCTCAAAGTGGAGTCCGCAAGCCTGCAACTGTTCGACATTGCTCGAACTTGGTTCAGAGATGAACCCAAACTATCTGCTCCCGACATCACCTGGGAAGATTTTAAAAGGCTATTCAAGGAGAAATTCTACCCCGAAGTAGCTCGGGAAGCTCTCAAAAGCTAATTCGAGAGACTAGAATAAGGTACCCTGACTGTTGATGAATATACTGCTGAATTTAGCAGGTTAAGCCATTTTGCGGAGTACATAGTTCGTACCCCGGAGGACAGGGCCCGTAGATTCAAGAAGGGGCTGTCTCCGTATATTCGCCTTGCTGTCACCACCAGCCGAGCTCGCACCTATGAGGAAATCCTGAGCGTGGCACAAGGTGTAGAGAGAGATATGGGGCACAAACTGAAGCGAGAAAGAGATACCGGAAATGCAGGACCCAACAAACGCCATTTTTAACAACAACAGCAACAACAGCAGAGGGCCCCGCAATAAACTCAGCGTCCTCTCCCTCGAGCTCCAGCACCCCAACACCAGGCTCAGGGACAGAACCAACAAGCGGCTGCTTGTAACTTTTGCCAAAAACCAGGTCATACTTGGCAAGTCTGCAGGAAGAGGCTAGGTGCCTGCCTCTACTGCGGTTCAGCAGCGCATCAAATGAGGGACTGTCCAGCTGCTCAAGGATGCACCGCTGCACCAAAGGCTCCAGCCCAGGCCAGGGCCCCAGCAGTACAACAGAGGGGACCCCCACTTCCAACACAACTACAACGCTTTGCTCAGCACCAGCAGCAACAGAGGGGTACACCGCAGCAAGGCCGTGCTTATGCAATGACTCTGGAAGAAGCTGAGGCCACAGCAGACGTGATCACAGGTTCTGTGCTTATAAATTCAATACCAGCTATAACTTTATTTGACTCTGGAGCTTCGCATTCATTCATGTCAGTAGATTTCCTTATGAAGCATAGCTTAATCACTAAACCCCTTAGGAATTGTTATAAGATCATTACCGGTGGAGGAATCATCCCGGTTAGTGATGCCTGTAACAATTGTCCTATTACATTATATGGAAGAGAACTGTATGCTAGACTACTTGTAATGCCAGTACCCAGTTTTGATATTATACTGGGTATGGATTGGTTAAGTCAACATCATGCTACTATAGACTGCCACAGAGGTAGTGTAATCTTCAGGCCCCCTGACAAGCCAGAATTTGAATTTGCTAGAGGTTCTAGAGAAATGGGTAATAACAAAATTTGTGGAGCCCTAATAACAGAAGAAGTGCCACTACCTATCATCTCTGAATACCTTGATGTCTTTCCTGAGGATCTCCCAGGCTTACCCCCAGACCGAGAAGTTGAATTCTCCATTGACTTAGTGCCAGGAGCAGCACCAGTGTCCCAAAATCCCTACAGAATCAACAAGAAGGAGATAATAGAACTAAATGAGCAAATCAAAGAACTGGAAGACAAATGCTTCATTAGGTCTAGTGTCTCACCCTGGGGAGCTCCAGTATTATTTGTGCCCAAGAAGGACGGAATATCCCGAATGTGTATTGACTATAGGGCCTTGAATGCCTTAACAATTAAGAATAAGTATCCCCTGCCCAGGATAGATGACCTATTTGATCAGTTGAGTGGAGCTCGGGTATTTTTAAAGATTGATTTGAGGTCTGGTTACCACCAAGTAAGGGTGAGAAAGGAAGACATCCCTAAAACTGCTTTCAATACCCGGAACGGACACTACGAATTCTTAGTAATGCTGTTCGGGTTGACGAATGCTCCAGCAGTTTTTATGAACCTAATGAACAGAGTTTTCCAGCCATACCTAGACAAATTTGTAGTGGTCTTCATTGATGATATTTTGATCTACTCCAAGACCCCCGAAGAACATGAAGAACATTTGAGGTTAGCATTGGAGACTTTGAGGAAGGAAAAACTTTATGAAAAATTATCTAAATGTGCTTTCTTCCTAGACAAAGTAGAATTCTTGGGACATGTTGTGACTGGAGATGGAATAGCAGTAGATCCTAAGAAGATAGCGGCAGTAGAATCCTGGCCCACTCCAGACTCTGTAGCTGAGATTAGAAGCTTCCTGGGACTAGCTGGCTACTATCGGAAGTTTGTGAAGGACTTTGCAAGAATTGCTGAGCCTATGACAAAATTAACGAGAAAGGATGAAGAGTTCACCTGGACTGATGAATGTCGGCGTGCTTTTAAGGAATTGAAGAAAAGACTGACTTCTGCCCCTATTCTGACCTTACCTTCTGGAACCGGAGGTTTCGCTATTTATAGTGATGCTTCTGGAAAAGGTCTAGGTTGTGTACTGGAACAGAACAAGAAGGTAATAGCCTATGCCTCTAGACAGCTTCGACCCCATGAAAAGAACTATCCAACTCATGATTTAGAATTGGCAGCTGTCATTTTTGCTCTTAAACTATGGAAGCATTATCTTTATGGAGAAAGGGTGGAAATATTTACAGACCATAAAAGTTTAAAATATATCTTCACTCAGAAAGAGCTGAACATGAGGCAAAGAAGGTGGCTAGAACTAATGAAAGACTTTGATATCACTCTTCAATATCACCCTGGGAAGGCAAATGTAGTTGCTGATGCTCTAAGCAGGTATCCTATGGCGATGTACTTGACTATGGACAGACACCTGCTGGAGGACTTGGAAAGTTTAGGTATTGAAGTAATTATCCCAGGAAAAGAATGCCAAATGATGAACTTGCATATTCAGTCTACTTTAATGGACAAGATCAAGGAGACTCAGTTTCAGGACGAAGGACTGCGAAGCCTTCAAGGTCAAGTGCAAGCTGGACTAGTAGAAGAATTCAGAATTCATGAAGATGGATCACTGAGGCATGGCGATAGATTATGTGTACCTCAAGGAGACATAAGAGAAGAAATCATGCAAGAGGCGCACAGATCGCAATACTCTATACATCCAGGAGCCAACAAGATGTACAAGGACCTGAGAACGCATGTTTGGTGGCATGGCATGAAAAGAGAAGTAGCCAGGTTCGTATCTCGTTGTTTAGTGTGCCAGCAAGTCAAGGCAGAAAGACAAAGACCTGGAGGATTGCTTCAACCCCTACCCATTCTGGAGTGGAAGTGGGAACATATCACAATGGATTTTGTTTCCGGACTTCCAAGGACACCTAGTAGAAAGGATGCAATCTGGGTGATAGTAGATAGACTGACCAAGTCTGCACATTTTCTACCTTTCAAAGTGGGGCTATCTACAGAAAAGCTGGCAGATTTATATATCAGACACATTGTCAGGCTGCATGGAGTCCCAGTAAGTATTGTCTCCGACCGAGATTCAAGGTTCACCTCTCACTTCTGGAAGAGCTTACAAGCCAGCTTGGGGACGCAACTCAAATTCAGCACAGCTTACCATCCCCAAACCGATGGACAATCGGAACATACAATCCAGACACTTGAAGATATGCTCCGTACATGTGTTCTGGATTTTGGAGGATCCTGAGAAGACTATCTACATCTGGTGGAGTTCTCTTATAATAACAGTTACCAAGCAAGTATTGAGATGACTCCATTTGAAGCTCTGTATGGACGAAGATGTCGTACCCCGCTATCATGGGACGACGTTGGAGAAAGAGCCCTGTTGGGACCAGAGATGGTGATCGATTCAGCTGAGAAGGTAAAGCAAATAAGGGACAGACTTCGAGTGGCTCAAGACAGGCAACGACATTGGGCAAATAGCCACCGAAGGCCCTTGGAATTTGAGGTAATTAAATTTATGAAATTCAAGTCAATTTAAATATTTTGATTATGGAACTAAGGCTTGATTATGACTTTATTAAAGGTTGGAGAGCTGGTATTCTTAAAGATTTCCCCGACACGTGGCACCATTAGGTTCGGAAGGAGTAGAAAACTCAGCCCAAGATTTATTGGACCTTTTGGCATTCAGGAGAAAATCGGAGAAGTGGCATACCGACTGGCGTTGCCACCCTCTCTGGATGAAGTACATAACGTCTTCCACGTGTCGCAGCTGAGGAAGTACGTGTCAGACCCCAGTCACATCGTGGATCACTCAGAGCTCGAAGTAGGCCCAAGTTTGACTTACCAGGAGCAACCCGTGGAGATACTGGATCGCTCGGAGAAAGTCCTACGGAACCAGGTTATCTCCCTGGTTCGCGTAGCTTGGAAGCACCATTCTCCCGGCGAATCCACCTGGGAGCGAGAAGACGAGATTAGAGAGCGATACCCCTATCTTTTTGAACCCTGAGGTATATTTTATTTTTCTCGGCCTTTCCTTTCGTGCCTTGTTATTCTTAAATTTTGAGGACAAAATTTTTGTAAGTTGGGTAGGTTGTAAACCCCCTAAATTTTCAAATTATTAAATCTTGGATTTTTCCCAATTTTCTGGAATTTTCTGAGAATTTTCTGTAATTAAAATCAAGGTTTTTAATTAATAAATGATTTTTAATTGGTAATAAATAATATTAAAATATCATAAAAATAACATTTTTGGGTGTAAAATGGAAAACTGGACTTAGGGTAATTTTTCTGAATTTTTCTGGGCCTCAGACCTATTTTTAAATGCCTAAAAACTATATTTTATTAATTATTTAATTAACTGATTTCTTATTATTAATTATATTTATTATTATTATTTATTATTTATTTTTTTCTTTTTATTTTGGGCCGGCCCGGCCTAGTGGACCGGCCCAGCAGCCCAGCCGGCCCGGCCCCAATCGCCACCGGGTCGGGTTCGGGTCGGTCAGACCCGCTAGCGACCCGCCCGGATCCGCATCACCCTCCCCACGACCTGCGCGAGCCAGCGTCCCTCGGCCGCTGCCCGGTTCTTCCGCGCCGCCTCCGCCGGCACGTCCCCACGACCCTCTCCGCCCGCCTAACCCGGCCACGAACCGCCCGGAGCCACCCTATAAAACCCCGGCTCCCCCCATCTCCTCCGCCCTCACCTTCCCTCTTCCCCTAAACCCTAACCGATCCCCGGCGACCCGATCTCCGGCGGCCCTCTCCGCGTCCGCCGTCCAGCCTCCCCCTCAGCCGCTAACTCCGCCCCTCCGGCGCCTCACCGACACCTAGCCACCCCTCTCCCGAATCCTCCTCCTCCTTCTTTTCCTCTGCCGCCCGCCTCCGGTGACCGTTCGACGTCCCCCACCGCCGGCAGCACCCTCACCCGAGCCCGGCGACGCAGCCCGGCCACCCTCCGGCCACCGCAGACAGCCCAGGCCGAAGCCCTAGGCCGGACACAGCTCACTGCCGGACACGGGCAGTGGACACTGCGTGGACACGTCCAGGACACGAAATCGCGCGTCGGACACCGAAAACCCTAATTTCGAAGAGCCCGGTTCAGGTACTCGTATCTTGCACCCTGTATCTCCGTTTTTGATTCCGTAAATTGCGTTGTGAAGCCTGTATGACCCTCTCGGTGTCCGGACAAACTGTTCGGAACATCGCGTCCTGTGGTGATCGCACACCGCGATCCAAAAACAGGAAAAACCAGACCCTGTTTCACCCCGGAACTGAGTACGTCCCGCCAAACGGGACGACTTGGTCGCGTGCGGTCTTCACAAATACATGCGCATCGTCGATACAGACGTGTGAGTTTTCGTGGAAGCTGATTCGGGTGTGCGTGCACACCGGAATCAACGCGTATCCACGAACATCGCTCCGTATCCGCCTTTTCTGCAATTTACCCTAACTTCGTGCACACACGTCGGATTGAGACGAAACTTGTGCCATCGAACTCGTAGCGATACGCTGGTCCTGTGGGTCAAGTTTGGTTCAATTCTGAGAACGTTGACAAAATCGCGTGTCGTGGGCCCCACAGGCCCCGCTCGACGGGCGATTTTGTGTTTGGCTCATCAGAATCCAAATCTGGAAGTTCCGTTGGGTTCGTATCAGCGTTCCTGACCTGTTGACACTAAGTTTGGTGAATTTGGAGACCTTCGACCTGGACACATTTTTCGGTGCAAAACGGGTCCACCGGCGGACCCCGTTTTGACCCGAAACTGCCGTTTTTGCCCTTGTCTCCAAATTGGACCCAAGGACAGGCGTTTCTAGCTATTTGACATCTTCTGAGAGTGATGGTAATGTCTATTTCAGCTTTTAGGACTCATCTCTGGAATTTTCCCCCGAGAGCCAATATTAATCAGATCCAAACAACAGGCAAGTACCTGCACTTCAAGTTAATCTTTATATATTGTGATAATTAATTCCCTGCCTTACATGTATCCTTGATGATTACACCTAGTGTTAGAAAAGCTGGATTTCATGTCTTGAATAATGGAGTTCCTGTCTTGTATTTCATATCGGGTGGGAGAATACCTAGAAGGCATGTAGTTTACCCTTCCCCTTGTCATGTTTAATAGCTGTTGGTACACGACTGTACCTCAGCCGGATCTCGATTTCCCCTGTTTAATAGCCGTTCATGACGGCCGAATTAGCCTTATAAACCCCTACATGCCAACTATGTATTCTAAAAACAAACACAAGTTCACACAGATAGTTTTTGGTCATGTTATATTTCTTGCTGGCTATTGTAGTTCCATTTTCTGTTTCTCATATTCCTGTTTATAGCATTAACTCTGAGATATTGATGATTCTTCCATGCAACTTTCTCAACATGATACTCAAGTTAATTGTCATAAAATATTTAGTTTAACCTTGTTGTGCACTGTGTACTTTGCTCCTTTCTTGACTGGATCTGTTGATTTAGGCGATGATGAGGATCTTGCCCCTACTTATTATGGTCTCTATGAGGGGACTGATGATACCTATGAGGAGCCAGAACCTACCCAGGAGACCCCTGCTGCTGAGTAGCTAGTAGTAGCTATCTTTCATTTATATTCTTATCTTATTTATCGGGTTTGTCCCCGATTTCAATATTGAATTCCTGTACTAAAACATTTGAATCTGTTGTCACATTTATTTTCAGTTGAAATCTTAAGTTTCATTCTCATTTTTTTATCTTGCCTATGTTATTTGTGAATGAGCTAGTTAGCAAATAATGGATTGACCTAGACAGCGTACTACCGCCGATTCTGCGGCGTAGGCTGGACGTACCCACGCACTCGTGCCCGAATTTCCGGGTGCGGGTCATGACACTCCTCAGATGCATCATGATTGTCCCGGCAGCATCGAAAACCATGTTTATGCACCCATCGTTGTAATCAGCATGGTCGTGCATGCCCAAATACGGCTCCATATAAGGATCTGGCTCCGATGCTGAAGACACAAGTTCTGCGTGTGAGGTCCACTGATATTAATTTGGCATAAAACCCATCGAGTATAAATGATATGTCACATTAACTTCTGAGTCTTATTTTAAATTGTGATATCTCACACACGGACACTTAATTTTGGTACCGTTCATGTACTGAGGGAACGCCTTGGCGAACTACAGGAACTGTTCCACCCCCTGTATGAATTCATCCCGCCCACCGCATATGTCATCAGTATGACGGTTGTATATCCACGAACGAAGACGCAAGTAATAATTCAGATCCATTTCTAGATACTTTTGAAAAGATAAATAGACATCGTTCAAGTATATTATCCAAATGGATGCAAAGATGGATACACATGTTCATCAAAGTAACAACTCCTATTGATGCATGAGTATTCGAGTTGTGATGCATGAGAATCCATTTCGTGGTTCATGAGTATCAGTTTTATAATTCGTGACTATCCGAAAACTAGTAGACATGTTGACAACTCGGATTTCAAATCCTAATAAATAGGTGTCGTCACTTAATACACACACACATACACACACACACACACACACACACAAGAAACACGTAGACTCTCATACACTTGACACACACACATACAAGGTACTATCCATACCCAAACACAATATCTTGACTAAAATATATACCCAAATTTATACCAAAATCCTATATCATAGTTAGAAATTGACATTGATGATTACATAAATATCCGAAAGTTAACCAAGATCATATACAACCCCAATCCAAATATCGGGAGGGTATGGTTTCCTTGAAGTATTAAAGAATATGTTCCTGCATATAAACTTGAAATCATTAAATGTGTATTAATATATATAATCCGGGGGAGTGAGTTTCATGATCTTGAGCAAAAATTGCCTAAATCAACCACGTCAAAAATTGGAGTAGGCCTCCAACTCGGGATTCATGTTCAAGAACTCTTGTAGCTCACGCTCGACCAGGCCTCCGACTCGGGATTCATGTTCAAGAACTAGTACTACTTTGGTAGGTTGGACATGCAAATAAAGGTCGTATCGGGGAAGTCAGCATGCACTGTCACCAACTTATATGTAAACTTATATGTAACCTAGTTAGCTAACCACTCCTCCCCGCTGCCATGTTTGTGTTAGTGTGTGTCCGTGTCTACGTCAGTGTTAGTGTGTGTCAATGTTATTTTTAGCAGAATTAAGGGTTAGGGTTTACCTGAGATTGGGGGGCGGTGGCGTGTCAAAGGCGGTGGCGAGTCAGTGGGGTACGACAGAGGGGGGAAGGAGGAGAGCCTAACGGAGGGAGGAGGGACTAGAGTCATGGGTGGGTCGTCGGAGGCTCAGAGGGACTGGAGCCACGGGTAGATCACCAAGAGCCGATGGGGCACGACTGAGGCGGGGGCGAGGGGTGGCTGAGGTCGGAGAGGGGGTCGTCGGGAGCTCGGAGGTAGTCGGCGGCAACGAGAGGGGGAATAAAATTTTGGAAGGAAATAAAATAAAATGAAAAGTCGAACCAGCGGAACCCTATATAAAAAAATTTAGCGACATCAATACTGGACGTCACTAATCGTCGCTACCTTTTAAATTTACTTTGACACATAAGATTTGGGGTCACAAAACGTCGCTATTATAAAACATTTAGTGACGTGCACCGACTCCTAGCGAAGTAAGCTTTCATATTTCTAACTCTAGTCACTACATGTTACGGAATATCGCCAACAATGACGTATTGCGACATATTTTATAGACGTCGCTAAGTTCAATAATATTAGCGACGTCATTTTTTGGAGTCGCTAAATTCGTCATTGATTTGACTTATTTTGGTAGTGGCTCTAAAGCTGTGAAAAAACTATCTATATGGAGAGCGTGTGGTGATCTTTACAGACCACAAGAGCTTGAAGTACGTGTTCACACAGAAGGAGCTGAACATGAGATAGAGGCGATGTTTGGAGCTGATGAAGGACATCAATATTTTATTACAGTACCATCCAGGGAAGGCCAACTTAGTCGTCGATGCCTTGAGCAGGTATCCGGTGGCTATGTACTTGACGAAGGACAGATATTTGTTTGTCGATCTTGAGAGCTTGGGTATAAAGGTGCTAGTTACTGGTATCGAGATACAGATGTGTGGATTGTAAATATAGTCTGAGCTGATATGATGATGAGACTGAGGATCATCAAGGCACAGGTTCGGATGGGATTATCGGAGGATTTTACCATTGTTGATGATGGATCATTGTTGCACGGTACCAGATTGTGTGTGCCGAGTGGGGAGTTGCGCGAGGAGGTTCTGCAGGAGGCGCATCGTTCTCAGTACTCTATGCATCCCGGTGCCAACAAGATGTATAGAGACCTGAGAGAGCATGTATGGTGGTATGGTATGAAGCGGGAGGTGGCAAGCTTCGTATCCAGGTGTTTAGTAAGCTAACAGGTAAAGGTAGATAGGCAGAGGCCAGCTTGATTGCTTCAGCCGTTACCCATCCCCGAGTGGAAGTGGGAGCATGTGACCATGGATTTTGTTTTACGTCTTCCGCATTCTCCAGGAAAAAAAGACGCGATTTGGCTCATAGTAGACAGGTTGACCAAATTAATCCACTTCTTGCCATTTAAAGTGGGTACGTCTACGGAGAAGCTCGTAGAGAAGTACGTACGATAGATTATCAGATTGCATGGAGTTCATGTGAGCATCGTCTCATATCGGGATAGTCATTTCACTTCTCACTTCTAGAGGAGTTTACAGGCTAGCTTGGGCACTTAGCTCAAGGTTAGTACTGTAAGACCGTAAGACAACTCTAGAGGGGGGTGAATAGAGTGCAGTAGAATAATCTATCCAATTTACGATTATCAGAATGAAGGCAATTGCTAACTAACAGTGTATATAAAGATAGTAAAATAAAGCAGTAAAGTAGAGAGAGAAAGCAAACGCAAATACTAAGATGTATACTGGTTTCCCTCTGAGAGGACTAGTCCAGTACCGGGAACTCAAGCTCGGAGTTTCTCCACTATAATCACCAATAGTGAATCACAATCTTTGATCCGAAGACTTGTAACTTATGTACACCACGAGTTTTGATCTAAAGTCTCGCAACTTCATAGCTTAGAGAGAGAGAGAGAGTAACAGATCGAACAAAGCTCTTTACAACTCATAAGACTTCTAGACCGAGATCACACTTGATACTAGGAAGGCTAGGGAGTTACTCTTTGAGATGGGAAGGTTAAGGCTTTAGAGGTTTTCTCACAATATGATAGAAGACTAAAGAATGGTTGAGTGAGTAAGAATGAAGAATTTCAATCCTATTTATAGGGTGTAGGCAAACAGAATTTGGCCAAAATTCGGATGGGGTTTAATTCAATTTTCCAACCGTTGGGCTAATAAATCAGGAGCTATTGAACTGGTTGATTTCACACTAAAAGGGTAACCGAGTTCGGTCCGAGTTCGGCACAATTTTGGTCCGAGTTCGGCACGAGTTCGGTCCGAGTTCAGCACGAGTTCGGCCTGAGTTCTGCCCGAGTTTGATCTCCTAGTTTGGTAGACTTTGTAAATGAATGTGGCCTAATTTGGTGGATAGGTTCTTTGGTTTATTTGAGTGGACTAGGTATTTGGTTTATAGGTTCTTGGTTTTACCAGTGCGACTCAGCGTACATCAGTCCTAGACTCAAATAAATGAAAGATTATATTTAAATAGATGCAATACAGACGACATGCAATAGCAGTGTAGAGGCTTCAGATGCGATATATCAATACATAGTTTAGTTAACTATCAAAATCAAGTTGACTGAGACCGGATGGACAAACAATCTCCTCCATTTTGATAATTGACAAACTATGAATGATACTGCAAGTCTTTGATATGCAAGGCTCCCCCGTAACTGTGGAGCAGTTGATATGCTGAAGACAACATCTGTCAAGTATCATCTTGTATGCTAGTATCATGTATTCTTTCTCCCCCATTGTCATTTGATCGAAATGGCATGCTTTTCCGAAATTGGCGAGATGACAAAAAAAATAAGAGAGTAAAAATTATACAGGATAATATATAATGACAAAAGAAAATTTTGCTTTTAAACTTTTATTATTTTGAAAGAAAAATATATAAAAGTGGATGTGTAATGGAAATATTATAGTAGAACATCTATAAGTAAACTTTTTAAACATTGAAATCCATTGAGTAACTAGCTATCATTTTCTTCATCTTCATCATCCGGTTGAAGTATTATGTTTGGATCAAAGAAGGCATCAGCTAGATCCAAATGTCGTTGAACATATGGGTGATCAATACGAAATCCTTGTTGATTTGGATTTCGGAGAATCGGAAAAGGTCCTGCTGGGTGCTTCGATAGGGTGTACTGAATGTCTATCAAAGTATTGCCAAGAGCCTGAGTCTGAAGTGTTTGGCGATGATCAGTAGCACGATTGCGTAAATCTTCTTGGTGGAAGCGATCACGCAAAAGAGTAAAAATAAACTCTAAGGTTTGCGATTGTTCATTAGTAGAAGGGACGAAATCAACAGGATGAGTGTTAGAGTTTGATGATGAGTTATAAGGCAAAAGCATAGTTGGCTCAATTCTCCGAATTCGATTGAGATATAAAGGTTCCTCAAGATTTGGACAAGTATCCAAAGGAATATCGAAATAGCTAAAAATGGTTGACAAGTACATGGCGTAAAGTAGTGTACGCCCTTTCTTGCGACATTGAACCATTTAAGATAAGATGGTTTGTGGAACATTGAAGTTAATACCGAAATGCAAGTGATATAAAGCTGATATTTCTAGATAAGAGACCTCATCAAAGTAAGTCTTCTTAGGTAGAAATGTTGAAAAGATAATGTGATGCATTTAAAAGAAGTGACCATTCAAATATCTAGCATAAAATTTATTAGGCGGACATTCAAGAGGGTGACAAAGGATATTCTTAAAAGAATCTAGGGTTAAGTCATGATTGAATTGAACTTGCATGGTGTTGACTAAGGGTTGTCCATCAACGGAAATGCATAGGATTTCACCCAAGTCATCTGCATCGAATTCAATTGGAATGCCATGAACTCTAGATGAAATAGTGTCATGTTCATATGTTAAGTTACAATAGAACATTTGAATAGCATTGGTGTAAATGTTGGTACGGGTTGGAATAAATTCTTCAAGTTAATTTTTTTAAAAAGTAGGTAGATAGTCTTTGTGTTGAGAAGTAAAATCAATAGGATGGCCAAAACATATGTGTCTTTTGGAGAAATCATTAAACCAATCATTTAAAATTTTGAGGCTTCGAAAAGTGAAACCGTCGAATTCACCTATGTTTGGCATAATGGGACACAAAAGAGAGTCAGAATAGAAATCTTGTTTCCTTTTAGGGGCCATTGGGAGAGGATGTAGGAGGAAATGCTAAGGTTATTTGTGGAGGAGAAATAAGTTTCGTTGGTCTGAATCAATGAGCAACAAAATAATTAATATATAGAGTAAAAAAAATCTAAATTAGGAAGAAAATTAAATGACATAGCATATTCTAGAATTAAACTAACCGAGTTCGGTCCGAGCTCGGCCCAAATTCGGTCCGAATTTTTTTGACATTTATTTCCAGAATCTCAATATAACTTTAATCGATATTATGTCTTTCTTGACTCGATATAAATACAAAATAATAAGTGTTGAACTTAAATCGTACGTTTTCAAGAGTTCAAATCATCTCGGAGTAGCTGTAGGGGTCGGATCCTAGCTAGCGGTGGTCCGAAGATACTTAAATACCGTGCCGCTTAGGTTATTTACACATTTTTGACATAAGGGCCCTTTCGTCTTGTATCCAAAATTTTCAAAACTTTAAAAAATATGACAAAAAATGTGTAAAGCATCTTATGATTCTTATATTTTATCAGAATCCAAAAGACCTCATTCTCGACGGATAAAGTTGAATCAATCTTCAGCTAAAGGTTTAGTAAAGATGTCTACTAGTTGATGTTCCGTATCCACATACTCTAAATAAATATCTCTGCATGATTGATGATCCCTTAGAAAATAATGATGGATTTCTATGTTCTTAGTGCGTGAGTGGCATACTAGATTTTTTGGTGAGATTAATGGTGCTAGTATTATCACAGAAAATAGAAATATTCTTATAGTGCAGATTGAAGTCTTCAAGGGTTTGCTTCATCCACAAAATTTGAGCACAACAACGTCCTACGACAATATACTCTGCCTTAGTTGTTGATAATGCAACAGAATTTTGTTTCTTGCTAAACCAGGAGACTAGAGACTTTCCTAGAAAATAACACATGCCGATAAAGTCCCTTTAAGGTATCTAAGGATACGCTTAATTGCACACAAATGTGATTCCTTAGGATTAACCTGATATCTAGCACAAATACATACAGCAAACATAATGTCTAGGTGACTAGCAGTTAGATATAACAAACTACCAATCATACCTCGATACTTACGTATGTATGTTGGTTTACTGCTTTCATCAAGGTCAAGCTTAGTGGATGTTGCCATTGGAGTTTCGATAGGCTTTGCATTTTCTATGTCAAACTTTTTGAGCAAATCCTTCGTGTACTTAGCCTGATGGATAAAAGTTCCTTGTGAATCTTGCTTGATTTGCAATCCTAGGAAGAAAGTCAGTTCTCCCATCATGCTCATCTCAAATTTACTCTGCATATACTTAGCAAACTCGTTACATAGCATCTCATTAGTAGAACCAAATATGATATCATCAATATATATATTTGCACTAATAACAAAGAATCAACAGAAGTTTTTATAAAAAGGGTAGTATCAATTTTTTTTTTTTGAAAAATCATTTCCAAGTAGAAAGAAGCTAAGACGTTCATACCAAGCACGAGGGGCTTGTTTGAGTCCGTATAGAGCCTTTCGTAACTTGAATACGTGGTTAGGGTGTTTGAAATCTTTAAAACGAGGAGGTTGTTTAACAAAAATATTTTTTTTATAACACCATTTAGAAAAGTACTTTTAACATCCATTTAAAAAAGTTTGAAGTTGTGAAACTAGCAAAAGCGTAAAGCATTCTGATAGATTCAAGTCTAGCAACAGGAGCATAAGTTTTATCGTAGTCGATACCTTCCTCTTGGTTGTATCCTTGAGCTACGAGATGTGTTGTATTACATATAACCGAACCATCCTCATTTAATTTATTTCGGAAAACCTATTTAGTACCAATGATCGGATAATCATAGGTTCAGGAACAAGTTCCCAAACTTGATTGCGTTTAAATTGGTTGAGTTCCTCTTGCATAGCAAAAATCTAAAATTCATCAGCAAAAGCTTCATCAGCATTTTTAGGTTCTACTTGAGAAATAAAAGCAATATTTATAATAATATCTCTATTTAAGGAACGTGTACTTACAACTTTTGATACATCAGCTATTACCAAGTCCTCAGGATGATCTATGGAGAACTTTAGTCTCCTTGGCAGACTTTCCGGATGACTTGTACTATTTATATCTTTTGATGTCTTGTTGGTTGCGGGTTGAATACATTCATCATCGCTTTCATTTATTGCTTGAGTATTGTGTTCATCAAATGTAAAATTGATTGATTCTTCAACAGTCAATGAGGTTTTATTGAATACTCTGAATCATTTACTTTTGGCGGCATAACCTAAAAAAATATCTTCATCGGCCTTGGAGTCAAATTTTCCTAGATTATCTTTAGTATTAAGAATAAAATATTTGCAGCCAAAAACTATAAAATAGTAATTGTGGGGATTCTACCAAACCAAAGTTCATAGGGGGTTTTCTTCGATATAGGTCGAATAAGCACCCTATTCAAAACATGGCATGAAGTACTTACAACTTCAGCCCAAAAGTATTTCGGAAGGTTATACTGATTTAACATGACTCTAACCATATCACCAAGAGTTATATTCTTCCGCTCAACAACACCATTTTGTTGTGGAGTTCTAGGACAAAAAAATTCATGAGGAAAATAATTTTTATTACAAAATATTTTAAAATTACTATTTTCGAATTCGCCTCCATGATCACTTCAAATACGAGTAATCATAAAATCTTTTTCATTTTGAACATTTTTGCAGAAAGTGACAAATTCAGAAAATATTTTATTTTTAGTTACAAGAAAATAAACCCATGTGTATCTAAAAAAATTATCAACAATAACATAAGCATAAAGCTTACCGCCAAGAATGACGACTCTAATGGGTCCAAACAAGTCCATATGCAAGAGTTGGAGTGGTCTAGAGGTACTTATAGTGTTGATTGATTTAAAGGAAGATTTAGTAGCTTTACACTTTTCACGGTCAGCACATACCATATCTTTCTTGAAAGTAATCTCTGGTAAGCCTCTTACGAGTTTCTTTGTAGACAGTCTTACAATAGTGTCTATGTTTGCGTGTCCTAGACACATATGCTATAGCCTGCTGTCATCTTTGGTGGCGTATAGACATTTGCCTGCATTGTCAGTATCTTTTGTAGGATAAAAAAATATATATATTGTCTTTCTTAATCCCTTCAAAGATAACCTTACCAGTAGATCTTTCATAGATAGAACATTTATTTATAACGAAGTTAATACCATAACCATAGTCAGCTAGATGACAGATGCTGAGTATGTTGTATTTTAATTTCATTACTAGACAAACGTCTTTTATGACAGGATAGGAAGGAACACCTATATTACCATTACCAATAATGTATCCTTTGAGGTTATTGTCGAAGGAGACATAACATTCTTTCTTCATCGATAACATTGCAAATAGGTTAGCATCACCAGTCATATATCGTGAGCAACCACTATCGAGAATCCACTTGCTTCTAGCATGAGAGGGTTGGTCCACCTACAAAACGAGTTATAGATGTAACACTTGGTACCCATTTTGTCACACCCCAGTCCCAAAAATACGTAGGACTAGGACACGTAAGCATGCCAGCCGCATGGATATGGCAACTCCAATATATGAAAACCAAACCCATACGTACGTTGTAATATGAATATCAAATCCACAAGTGGTATAACATATGTCACAAGTCACAGGATATAATCTAAATCTCATCCACAGAAAATCAAATATAAATAACTAACCAGTATCTATGAAACTAGATCTCAATATAAGTATCTAAGGATGATAGTTGGATGGAAACAAATCCACTACCAATTCGAATATAAGAGAAATTACAATATAAGTACAACACAACAAACACCATATAAGAATACCAGCTAACAATCACGGGCTCGAAGAGAAGACATCCTCGAAACATATGTAACCATCTGAATCTATGCTCCTGCGAATACTCAAGAACAGATACACCTAGAAGGGCCAGGTCCTCGGAGGGACATAACAAGATACATAAAAGTATGCCAATAAAGTACTGAAATAAATATCCAATGATCGCCTAACCGTCTAAGTGAATGCAGTTTAGAACAACTTTCCCCACAAATGAGCTATCTGGTTAAAAACTGGAATTTGGCATGGTTCTCTATTGGAGATCCAGGAGCCTAAAAGGCACGTCGTCTTTTGAACGTCGGTGGCCCACCTGATATTACATAATATATAGTGGTCATCACCACCCGTATCTCCGGCGGAGAATCTGGGAGCACAGGAAAAAAGTGCAAAGGAGCTCAAATGCAGTACTTGTTGTTCTTCCCACCCAATGCTCTAAGCATGTCACATCCATGACACAATTTGGTTCATAGCCTATTTTTAGTACCCTAGCCCAATCCTGCAACCAAACAAGGACAAGGATGGGACCACCGTACTACAATCATCTATGTTCATAGATCTCTAATAACTGCTAAGTCTACTAGCATGCAAAGTTTCTAACATCAGTTATTCCTAACGCACGGCCCACACGTACAGGAGGCCAAACCTGCACGCCAGTCCGTGATCTATATGAGACTCACAACTCGTGTAATAACTGTGTCACGGCCAATGAACCTAAAGATGCTACATGATAATGGGGTAGTCTCATAAACAAGGTCAATGCAAATACATAAATAAAAATATACCGCGACGACACCGTCGCGCGCATTTTATATAACAGTTAAATTATATGAACTAAAGACAGAAAATAAAGATGCATGCAACATATGGAATATGAATAACAGTACAATGGAAAGGTATACTTGCCTGCTCTGAAAAAGGATGAAGTCACAACTCAAGGCGTCGTCCGATCTACCCGTCACATAAATTAAACAAGTTAGGTTACAAAAGTGGGTGAATAGGTTCCTCCATTTTAATTAATTTTAATTCTGAATAAATAACCTAAAATAGTATTTTAATCTTATTATAATCTTATTTTATTGTTATACTCTAATTTTGGTCCAAAGAAAGTCAACTTTACGGATTTGTGATCCATGGTACGCAAATCGAGGCAATCCGTTGACCAAAAAGTCAAACAACTCAAATCCTGGATTTGTCTGTGGAATCCTATAGATTTTAACGCTACATGAAATCTGGAATCAACAGTTTCATAAAATCATAAGTCGGTAAAGAGTTATGGCCACAAGGGCACACAGATGACAGTTTTCAGTGGTTTCCTATTTACGTCTACGTTGCACGAATTTTACAGTAGAAAAAAATTATATTTTAAATTCAGTAAAAATACTTTTATGGAAGTTCATCATGTCATCTTTCCAAAACTTAAAACAGTTCGTAATTCTGAGTTTGGGATCTCCCAAATTCTTGAAAATACGAAAACACATCTGATTTCGGACAGCTGGCACTTTCAGAATATTTTGGAAAAATAGGTTTTGAAATTACTGAAATAATTTATATATTCAGAAAATTAACTTTGATATGATTCTAACAAAAAAAACTGGAGCGCGTTTGGAGTCCGGAGCTAGGAAATATCGTCTTTTTAAGTCGTCATAACTACTAGAAAATGAGGCTGAATTTATGACGAATTTTGACTATTTTTGGACGAAAAAGAGAGGAGTTTGGGGATGAAAAATATGAAAGATGAGTTTATTCCATAAGTCTAATAGGTATTTATAATGGTGAAGATTCTTTAATTGAATAAGACTAGGATTGACTAATTTGGATATGATTAGGATCAGTTTAAATAAGGATAGGATATACATGAAGTTGCTTTCCTAGTAGGCTCAGGATTTGAATTAATTTAAAATAGAGTTTGAGTTTATCTCAATAATTTATAATCTTAAATAGAATTAAAGATAATACAAATAATTTATATATAATCTTATTAATATCTATTAACACTAAATTAGCTCTATATAATATTAAGACTTTATATATCCAAATAAATCCTCAATAATTCCAAAAATCCAATAATTACTTAAAATTCTATATAAGTTATAGAAAAATATATTTAAATATTTTAACTCTAAAATAAATGTTTGGTAGTAACAACATTCAAGTATGGTCTCATAGTAAATCATGGAAGTCCTAAAAATTTATGTTTCCTAAGTTTTAATTACCAAAAATTCTAGAAAATCTTCAAAATCTAAAATAAGCTAAAATAATTCTAAATAAATATTTATATAATTAAATATATCAAGAAATTTATTTTCTAATTAACTAAGAGAATACTCTAAAGAAATTCAACATCTATAATAATATAAAATACACACAAAATACCTATTTTGGGTGAGGGGGTTTACACATTTCCTTGAGGGTCCTGATGTGTTAGTTTTTGGTACCCATGCATAAACATCCATATATACTAATTTTCTTGTTCTACAAAATCTAGATATATGTCATTTCTTACCATAGTAGTGACATATAGCTATGTGATTGGTGCTTGGTGCAGCATGATTGATATGATTGTGTGAAGTAGTTTATTGTCGTCTATGCGGATAGAATGCATGATTGTGTTTGACATTTCTTTGTTGTCTTCGTGGATATCTATAATAGAATGCATGATTGTGTTTGATATTTCTTTGTGCATGATGATTGCATGAACTGTTATGCATATAGGTAGGAGCATAGTTGTGAGTATTCTTTTGTATTGCTACGTGTCTCGTGTTAGGTTGGGTAGAGGTTTGTTTGACCTGTTTTTCCAATATAATCTCTAACTTTTTAGAGGTAGCATATACTTCATCATATTTAGCAGTGAGAGCATCTATTATACGTGCAGCAATGGAATACTTCTTCTTTTCATATTCGAGTTCTTCCTTAAGTTTAACGTTCTCCTGAGAGCCCATGTCAAGATTGGCAACTGCCTCGTGGAGGTTAAGCTTAAGTCTAGAATTCTCGTCTAAATCGTTTGAGGTATCCTCTACTTCACATAGTAGAGAAGTTAGTCTCTCTATTTCAATTTGACATTCTTGAACATCTTTCTTAGCATGCTTGTACTTATTTCTAAGTAACCTAAAATTATCAAGCAGATCACTAAAAGCATTACCTAGTTCATCAAAAGTAAAATCATCATAAGAGTCATCATCAGTTACCTGATCAGCTAACGCCATAAAGCATAGGTTTGTTGCTTCTCGAGGATTCTCTTCTTCGGATTCACTAGCTTCACTTTCATGCCAAATACTAGTATTTGCATATTTTCGTGATGTTCTTATGGATGAGTAATTATGAAAAAAAAATTTCTTAGGGTTGGACAATGTTTCTTTATATGTCTTTTCTTCTTACAGTTGTAGCATATAGGCTCTTCATCACTGTTGTCAGTTGGCTCCTTCTTTTTTGATTTCTCAATCTTTAGAAATTTTTTGAAGTTTCTTGTGGTCAGGGTAACTTTTTTATCTTAAGACTCATTATCGTCAGAGTTGTAGTTGGTGACATTTTTGTGATGCGCCTTAAGAGCGATCGTCTTCTCCTTGGGAGTGGGTTCTTCAAATTCCTTGAGATCCAGCTCATGAGTCATCAGCTTGCCCATGAGCGTCTTGAGGGTCATCGTGGTAAGATTATTTCCTTCTATGATTGCGGTGGACTTAGAATTATATTTCTTGGTGAGTCCCCTGAGTACCTTGTGAATCTTCTCGTGATTGTTGTACTCATTGCCGAGTGATAATAGAGGGTTGACGATGCCGAGGAATTTCCTGAACATTTGAGTGATCGTCTCATTTTGCTTCATCTTGAATGCTTCATACTCTTGTGTTAGACGACTTATTTTTTATTCCTTTACTTGGGAGGTTTCTTTATGAGTGACCTCAAGAAGTTTTCATACTTCGTGCAAAGTTTCACAAGTGGAGACCCTGTTAAATTCAATTCTGTCTACAGCACAAAATAGAGCGTTAATAGCTTTAGCATCAAGACTAGCTTATTTTTTTTCGGTGTCTCTGTACTTATCATAAGGCTTCTTTACAAGGTTACCATCTATGACTATTCTAGGTGGCTTCTTATATCCTTCTACTACTACAGCCCAAAGGTCAAAATTAAGTGACTTTAGATAGAAGCTTATACGTGTCTTCCAGTATGTGTAGTTAGTACCGTCAAATAGGGGTGGCCTATTTGTGGACTGGCCTTCACCATTGTTGGTGTGGATAGATCTGACAGTTGTCATAAGTCTCTTAGGATGTTAAGCCAAATATCAAGAGAACTAGCCCTGATATCAATTATAGGACCGTGAGGCAACTCTAGAGGAGGTAAATAGAGTGCAGCAGAATAATATACCCAATTTATGATTATCAGAATGAAGGTAGTTGCTAACTAACAGTGTATATAAAGATAGTAAAATAAAGCAAAAAAGTAGAGAGAGAAAGCAAACACAAACACCAAGATGTATACTGGTTTTCCTGAGAGGACTAGTCCAGTCCCGAGAACTCAAGCTCGGAGTTTCTCCACTATAATCTCCAATAGTGAATCAAAAGCTTTGATCAGAAGGCTTGCCACTTCTTTACATCACGAGTTTTGATCCGAAGTCTCACAACTTCACATCTTAGAGAGAGAGTAATAGATCGAACAAACCTCTTTACAACTCAGAAGACTTCTAGACCGAGATCGCACTTGGCACTAGGAAGGCTAGGGAGTTTCCCTTTAGATGGGAAGGTTAAAGCTTAGGGGTTTGCTCATAATAGGATAGAAGACTTAAGAATAGTTGAGTTGGTTGAGTGAGTAAGAATGAGAATTCTAATCCTATTTATAGGTTGTAGGCAAACAGAATTCGGTCTGGGTTTATTTCAAATTTCTAACCGTTGGACCAAGAAATCAGGAGCTATTGAACTGGTTGATTTCATACCAAAAGGATAACTAAGTTCGGTCCAAGTTCGGCACGAGTTCGGCCCGAGTTTGGTCTCCTAGTATGGTAGACTTTGTAAATGAATATAGCCTGATTTGGTGGATAGATTCTTTGGTTTATTTGAGTGGACTAGGTATATGGTTTATAGGTTCTTGGTTTTTCCAGTGTGACTCAACGTACATCAGTCCTAGACTCAAATAAATAAAAGATTATATTTGAATAGACATAATACAGAAGACATACAATAGCAGTGTAGAGGCTTCAGATGCGACATATCAATGCATGGTTTAGTTAACTATCAAAATTAAGTTGACTGAGACCGAATGGACCAACAAGTACCGCATTTCACCCCCAGACAGACGGGAAGTCGACGAGGACTATTCAGACTCTCGAGGATATGTTTCATACTTGTATTTTGGATCACGGAGGTTCTTGGGAGGATCACCTACACTTTGTAGAGTTTGCTTACAACAACAGTTATTAGGCCAGCATTGAGATGTCACCATTTGAGAATTTGTATGGATGGAGATATCGCACTCCTTTATCTTGGGATGATGTTTGTGAGAGTACCTTGTTGGGGCCAGAGATGATTGCGGATGCAGCTGAGAAGGTGAAGCTTATTACAGATAGACTTCGGATGGCACAGGACAGACAGCGGCACTGGGCCGACAGCCACCGGAGACCTTTGGAGTTCGAGGTATAGGTTTTGTTGTGTTGCTTGTGATTGCCTTATTTTTATTGTGTGTTAAGGTTGTGTTTTGTTCTAGGTTGGCGATCTGGTGTTCTTACGGATTTCTCCGACACGGGACACGATTCGCTTTGGTGGAGGCAAAAAGCTTAGTCCATGGTACATCGGACCCTACGGTATTCTTATGAGGGTCGGTGCAGTGGCCTACAGACTAGACTTGCCACCTGTACTAAAGGGAGTACATGACGTGTTCTATGTATCGCAGCTGAGATGGTACATGGAAGATCCTAGTCACGTACTAGATCACTCGAATATCGAGGTAGGTTCGAATCTCAGTTATCCAGAGAAGCCAGTGGAGATTCTAGATCACAGGGAGAAGGTGTTGCGGAACCAAACTATTCCCTTGGTTCATTTCGTATGGAACTCCTTGGGTGAGTCAACCTAGGAAAGGGAGGATGAAATGCGCGAGCAGTACCCTTATCTCTTCGAGCCTTGAGGTATTGTTTTTCTTGTTCTGATTGTTCTTGTGCTAGTTCATTTTGTCATTTTATATTATTCATATATTATGCATATTATTTATTTATATATAGTACTTATTACTTATTTGGTTAGTAGACTAGACTACCTAATAGATATGATACTAGTGAGCCTAACTAGACTTGACATTAAAACTTGGACCAATTTATTATACTAGTCACATTGGACCAAAATTAGCTAACATTTCTGATTAATTAAAGATTAGATTGAACCTTCATTATGAAGAGAAATTTTCTCCACTAATTAATTTTTTCATGACAACCTGTTAGGGGTATACTTGACTTTTCACATGCTTGGACAAGGGGGAAGGGGTCGACCCTATTTTTGGGGAGGGTTTTTCTCTCTCCTCTCATTTATTCATCCAAATTATTTTCTAATTAATGTTCTTCCCCAAATTGATTCATACCTCCACCAAATTTCTTAAAACTACTCCCAATCCCTTCCCTAATCATCATCTAAGGAGAACTAGAAGCTTGGATTGCAAGGAGCATTGGAGAAGAAGAATTTTGGCTAGGAGCTCTGTCCAAATCGTGTCCACTTGAGTTTTTATTAGGAATTCATCTTCCAATAGGTAAAATTCTAAAATTTCTCTCTAATTAGATTCTAATTATTATATTTGAGCATTAGGAGCCAGTCATGCACTAGGGCTACCCATATAAAGATGTTTGAGCTTCTAATGACCCCTATTGTGACTTCTACATTGAGTTTTGTGCCCAAATTAGGAAAAATTTGAAATTGGGGCCCCAAGTGTTTGACATTGGGTCAATTAGGATTATTTTGACTTGTCTTTGTGTTATGAGACTAGATACATGTACACAAATGGATACGAGTATGACGTATCATGACACTTTGTGATACATTAAGATACGGGGGTTTATTTTGGGGTTTTGGGTTTATTGGTATATTTTCTCTTTAATGTTCATTGTAACTCATTACATTAGTTGTATATAGTGATATTTAATAGGTAAACATAGTATTTGTTGTGTATTGGAGAAATTGGCATATTGGTCGATGGTGTGTCATGAATATCCTACCTTTGTGCTCAAGGTGTTTGGTGAATTGTCTACTAAGGGTATATATAATATATATATATATATATATATATATATATATATATATATATATATATATATATATATATATATATAGCTCTGTGTGTGTGTGTGTGTGTGTGTGTGTGTGTGTGTGTGTGTGTATAGCTCTGTGTGTGTGTGTGTGTGTGTGTGTGTGTGTGTGTGTGTGTGTGTGTGTGTGCAGGTAGAGTATCAGGCTGGGTTGCAACTGCACACGGTTGCAGTTGCCACCAAGCTCAGCAAGGCAACTACTACTTCGAGTAACAGCAACAGTAGGTGGAAATGTCACAGCAACCAAAGAATATCAAGGGTTAGGTTTTACTCTAGTGTAAGTTAAATATGTTTTCAAAGAGTATTGTGAGTTGGTTAGTATGGTATAGTATCAATGACTATGAGAGATGATGTTGATCTATTGCAGTGACTATTTCAGCAGCACTTAGTGACTGATACTCGAGGTTATCAGTCATTGCATGCAGTCAACAGGGGGTACATTGCTAGATCTTTGAGGTATGAGGTTGGGGTACGTCAGGTAATCACCTACAAGTTAGAATTGAGCCATATTGAGCTCGGGCTATAGGTCTATTATGTGTATCATTAGGAATTGGTAGTGTGAGGGGGGCACACTCGACCAAGGGTAAGTAGTCTTCTGATAGCATATATTTTGGTTCAGACCCAGAGGAGCAAATACTGGGGTATGCTTGTGAAGAGGTGGCTTTCAGTTGTAGTCTGGATATAGGATCTGCAGGTATTAGGAGGAAACTTGGAGATTCAGGTAGGTAGATTGATACCAAAGGTCCAGTCATGTAACAGTGCAGTACAAGGTTGTAGGTGTATGCTACCTCGAGTTTCCAGGTGAGTTAGCTGTTAATTAGATGCATTAGTGTTGGGACTTAGTTGTGGGAACTCAAGTAGCAGTGGTGGTTAAGTGTCAGTGAGGGCATCAGTCGAGTACCAAGGGTTGTATTAGAGTTATTTATGTGGTAAGTTAGATAGAGTACATTACACCCATAAGTGGTGGCCAACGCATGTGTCAGTGAGTATTAAGTTATGGAAAAGCGAGTGTGATAAGGAAGTGATACTGGTATAAGAGAGAGTTAATCAGAGGCAGTGTGAGAAGGGATTTCAATGCCAGGTTCAGAAAGGTTGTATATATATATATATATATATATATATATATATATATATATATATATATATATATATATATATATATATATATATATATATATATATATATAGGTATCACTGTGATACTTGGTTAAGTGTTAGTATTGCCAATGCATTGGTAATATCTTATAGTCATGGTCTAGGTAATATAGTATAATGGATAAGTTAGAGTATTGACTAAAATAGACTAAGTACACCTTAGCAAGACCCAGAAAACTTAGAGTAGCGAGGTAATGACCTAGTTAGCCTAGTATAGACTAAGAAATTATCACGCCCCAATTTTCGCTAATTCGATAATCATCCCCCGGGCGTGATGTCGTGCGAGCGTAAGGCACGCCTGAACAAGGCCTAGACATAATAATATATTTGAGAAACATATGCAACAGAGTAAGCAAATAAAATATCACACATTGAAATAAAGAAAAGTTTTCTTTATTGATAATGAACATCTTGTTACAAACTCTTGACTTTAAAAGTAAAAAGGATGCCTCACGGGCTTACAACATGGATACAAAATGAGATAGTCGATCCATACATTACATTCCTTACTAAAATTTTAAAAGAGCAAACCACCTTGGGTCCGTGTTTGCACCATTGCCTAGGAGCTTCAAAAGGGTATGTGCGAGCTCCCTAAGAATATGTACTAGCGCTCCAAAAAGTCACGAATACGAACGCGTCAGATCAGAGAAAGGTTAGGGAAAAAATTTCAGCTTCTCGCCGCATCGCCTTGTCTCGGAGAACCTACTGCAACGAGGGTCAATACTTCAAAAAGTATCGGTGAGGGCGAGCTAACCCAACACACCAAATCGACATCGTATTTATGTCAACATGTAACATTATTATTATGTGATCCTTCTATCTTGCCTTAGTTTGATTTTTTAACATGCGATAGAATGAAATGTCATAACAAAAATGTGCCATCGCTCGATAACTTTTACCTGCACCATCTAAACCACATGTACACAACTTACCATGACCTTCCCTACCATGAAGATATTGTTAGTTTGCACAGTTTAAATATACATAAGGATCACTATCTTAACTATCCATCATGGACTATAGTCTGGGTAGACGGCGATGCTTGCATCGCAGGTAGCAAGCCCCGCTACAAACTTCTGCTTCACCCGTGTTAATTTGCTAGCACGAGTAACTGTTGTTCCACCCGGGACGAATCGGCCCCGGTGCCCCGACGACCGTTCGCAGGAACCATATACCTTGTGCATAAGTTATCTATGACCATTGACGATCTAAACACTAAGTTAACATACGAAGCATTTTAAGATATCAGAATGCACATAACTACTTTAGCACAGTGCGATGGCAAAGTCTACCTACTGATGTGATCATATTTCAAGTTATGTACTACCCATTGAATAGTTATAGATGAATAAGTTCTAGCTACAACTGAAATATAAAATAGATACACGCATAGCAGACAAGCACGCAATAATATGATCGTATAGCAATTTTATGTGACCGGCAATAAGTGTTTCAAGTCTACTTCTTCTTTTTATCTTGACTCAATTTTATTATTATGGTATGTTGATCGGAATGCACAAATGAGTCTGATTATTAAGGATAAAGACTTGGAAGAAGGGCACTAATCGGAAGTAAGGTCACTCACAAGTTGGTGCATCGAGAAAGAGAAAGGGAAGACCTTTAAGACTCCGCTCGTGAGTCGCCTACACGGTCACCTGCACGAATCAACAAATGATCAATATCTCCTACCTCGGTCTCCTAGAGTTCGATATGAAATACGAAGTTCAAGGAACGAAGAAAATAAAATCTATCAAAATTGTTCAGGAAAATGTAAGCCACAAAACCAATAAGAAAGCAACCAAGCGGTATCGAAAACGAGATAAGAAACCAGCGCAAAGGAAAGGCCCCTCTCGACTCTGCCGTCGAGTCCTTCCTTGAGGCACGATCCGCTGAATATGGGACTTGATTCTGAAAAAACTAATCCATAATGAGGAAAGAATCTTAATTCAATCTGTGATCGAGCGATACCAAGTATTTCTTAACCGCGCTCCCCGAAAAGGGGAAACGAGGCACTACAGAAATGGCCTAGCAACCAATTCAACCTAGCTAATAACTTTTATCATTCCAACACCAATTAAAACCATTATTCTATATTTAGGTCCTTGTGGCTCCATCTTGGACATAGATCCCTACACCTTGCTCAGGACCACAGACGAGTACATTCTCTGAAAGTTTTCGTTTTTTCATGATTTCTATAATTCTAGTTCTATAGTGTTATACTTGATTCCTGACACAGTAGATTCACGGACTCGTATTATAGATACCTGTCATGAGGAGTCATGATTGGATCCATCGTACTAGTCGGAGACGAAAAAGTATTAGTCGATTATGTAATCATACCCCCACTTACTTGTACATAGCTCACCCTCACCACACGAGGGTGTAGCCTGATCTTATTACTTGTGCATAGCTCTCCATATATGATTGGCCTAATCTCCTTACCTGTACTTGTTCATAGTCAATCATACTTGATTGACCTGATCCCTTACATGTACTTATGCATAGTCAATCATATATGGTAGAGCCTGATCTTGTCCCAAGTTGATCACATAATAACTAATATTTTAAAGCACTTAGCTGATATTTCTATTTCCCTATTCTCAGTACATACCTGCTAGTATTTATATATATATGATTTACATTGCTTATCATATACCTGTGATATGTTGATTGCCTCTCCAGTTTTCTTATATTCCAATATTGTATTTCAATCATGTATATTCATTACTCCATGTTTTATAGTCTTTATCAATTTAAATGGAACTGTTGTTAGTTTATGTGCTTCACTCCAATCCTGACTGGATATATTTTTCAGAGGATCTCAAGAACTTTTGTCCCTATCCTATGGACCGGGAGTATATGAGGGTTATATTCAAAAGATTCAGGAAGATCACATTCCAGTAGAGGATCCATTATTAGTGACTTAGAGCCAAGCATTCTTATTGTATTTGGATTGTTCCACTTTGAGATACTCTGAGTTGTATTATATTTGAGACTGATGTCGTATTTGAGTTAGCTAGGCTCTTAGATTTATTGCTATTGTTTGAGATGTGTATTTCTATACTTATGTGTTGGAACTTCTTTTATATCACTTCATATATTTATTATTCCATTCATCTTCCTATAGATTATATTATGATTGAGTATTGGTATGACATTATATTTATATTCATCTTGTCCTCCTTATGGAGTTGAGATCATTGACAGATTATATATTATTGTGAGATGTGATAGATAGTATTGTGACAAAGACAGCGTTCTATTACCGATGATGCAGCATAGGCTGGACGTACCCACGTACTCGTGCACCGCGGTATCGAATTCGGAGTTCAATGCATATTTTCTCTAAGTCTCTTTATAACCAGCGATCGACGGATAGGGATCCCACAAACACTAGACTTAACGCATCCACTACAACATTACCCTTTCCTGGTGTGTAGTCGATCGTCAAGTCATAGTCTTTGATCAATTCTAGCCAACGTCGTTGTCGTAGGTTAAGATTCGTTTGGGTGAATAGGTACTTTAAGCTTTTGTGGTCAGTTTAAATTCGACAAGCCACTCCATAGAGGTAGTGTCGCCACAATTTTAGTACGAACACAATTGCTGCTAGTTCCAGGTCATACGTAGGATAATTTTTCTTACGATTTTTTAGTTGCCTTGATACATAGTCTATCACCCTATCCCGCTGCATGAGTACGCACCCCAAGCCCTGCCCTGACGCGTTACTGAATATTTGGAATCCAGAGGTCTCGTCTGGTAGAGCAAGTATTGGAGCAGAGGTGAGGCATTGCTTTAACTCTTCAAACGAGGCTTCGCAGTCGGCGGACCACTCGAATGTGACTCATTTCTGAGTGAGGCGAGTCAGAGGTGATGCTAACTTGGAAAAGTCTTTCACAAACCGCCTGCAGTAGTCCGCTAGCCCGAGGAAGCTTCGAATCTCACTGCCGGATGTAGGCCGCTTCCACTCTACGATGGCTTCAACTTTCATTGGATCGACTAAAATGCCTTCCGCAGAAATGATGTGTCCGAAGAAAGATGCACTGCTCAGCCCAAACTCGCACTTACTCAATTTTGCGTATAGCTTGTTGTCCCAAAGAGTTTGTAGCATGGTCCGCAAGTGCTCTGTATGCTCCTTCCTATTCTTCGAGTATACCAAGATATCATCAATGAACACCACTACAAACTTATCGAGATACTGCCGGAACACACGATTCATCAAATCCATAAAGGCGGCAGGGGCATTGGTCAGTCCGAATAGCATTAGAAAAACTCATAGCGGCCGTAAGGAGTGCGAAAGGCTAACTTCGGCACTTCGTCCGGCTTGATCTTGAGCTGATGATAACCCGAGCGAAGATCAATTTTTGAAAATACCGTCGTGCCTTGTAGTTGATAGAAGAGGTCATCGATCCTGGGGAGGGGATACTTATTTCGAACAGTGGTCTTATTTAATTCACGATAGTCGATACAGAGCCGCATCAAGCCATCATTTTTATTCACAAATAATACAGGCGCGCTCCAAGGAGACACGCTCGGACGAATATATCCACGATCTAACAATTCCCGTAACTGGACCTTTAGCTCTTTTCGTTCTGCCGGGGCCATTTGATACGGAGCTTTAAAAATTGGTCGAGTCTCTGAAAATGTATCTATAGTGAACTTTATCTCTCGATCGGGCAGCATACCAGGCAACTCTTCTGGAAACACATCAGGAAATTCTGCCACAATGGAAGTAGACTCTACATTTGTGCAATCTCGCTGAGTATCTCGAATGGATGCCAAGTACCCTTCACAGTCGAAATGTATCATCCACCGAGTAGACATTACAGAGATCACCATGCAGGCATTCGATGCTCTTGACGCAGGACTACACTCCTAGCAAAATTTGATCTCGCCAGATAGACGAAACACGACCTTTTTTCGCTCAATCAATGGTAGCCGAGCAAGCGTCGAGCCAATCCATCCCCAGAATGATGTCGTAGTCCATGATGTCTAAGACTATCGCATCAAGTGACAATTTTCTTCCTCTGATACAAATATTACCTTCACGACAAACTAAGCGAGCCGACAAATCCACACCCGATGGAGTATTGACGCTAAGGTTTAGGCCTAGCGGTGTCATAGGAAATTTATTTTCGAACAAAATTCGTCGCAATGAAACAATGTGTGGTACCAGAATCAAACAATACTCGAGCAGGTACATTATTGAAAAATAATATACCTGATACCACCGTGTTGGAAGCAAACGCCTATTCCCTAGTCAGAGCATAGACCCGGCCTTGAGCGTTCTGTGGTGCCGTCTGGTTTGCTCGAGGTGCTTGACCCTGATTCTGAGACAGACGATATAGTTGTTATTGAGGACGGCGTGGAAGGAGATCGTTGGGGCAATTTCGACAGTTACGAGCAACGTGGCCAAACTTACCACAAACAAAGCATCCCCCTTTTCGAATACCACAGTCGCTGATATGGTGTCATGTCCTGTGGCAGTAGGCACAAGGTGGCCCTTGGTTCCTCCCTGGATCATGGTCCTGAGAGCCACCGTTATTGTGGCGCTTGGGCGCATTGTTACCTCATGTGTTGCCAGGGCGTTTGTGATAGAAATTTTACACAGCGCCGGTGCAAACTGGGGGGTACTGCGAATATAGGGAGAGGGCATGGTATAAAGATTCTCGTATGGTACGGTATTGAAGGACGATGATGTGAGCGCGAATATAATGTCGCAGTCCTATCTCAAAACTGCGGGCTCGACTTTCGACATCACGGAGATGAGACTCAGCAAATTACAAGCCTGTTGAATTCAAAGGTGTACTGCCGTGTTGTCATATTCCCTTGTAGAAGATGTGTAAATTTGTCTTTCTTCTCGCGACGGACGGCTGGTGGAAGGTACTGCTCTTCAAAGGCTTTACGGAACCCGGACCATAAGATCGCCTTATCGTCTTTGCTCATTATAGCATGTTTGTGCACATCCCACCAATCATGTGCATTCAAACGAAGCTGGAGCTGAGCACAATCAACTCTCTTCGTTTCATCCATGTGAAGCACTTCAAAGTGGTCTTCTAGATCAACCAGCCAATCTAACACCATTGAGGGGTCTTAAGTCCCTTTGAAGGTAGAATGACACATCTTCTTAAATTATGATATTTGAAGGATGGAGCCCTTAACGTCTGAGGGCGGAGGTTCCTAAGAGCCATGAGGTCCAGCGGTCTCAGCTATAACTGGCACTATCGCGGCGGTCGTTGATGCAGAATGGTTGTTGGTGACGAGCGTCATCACAATCGTTTGCAGGGTATTCATCTGCTTCTGTTGTGCCTCGGCCTGAATCTGCTGCGCCTGAAATTGAACCTCAATCTGGGACTCGAATTGACTTTAACGTAATTTCGCCTGCCTCAGATGTGTTACCATCAAGTGCATCATTCGCTCGAATGGATCAACGAAGGGCACGGCTGATTGACTTCCCGAGCTGCCCGAAGTGTCGGAACTGCTCCATTGCACCTGCGCCACTACTTGCGCTTGTGTGTCCGGCTCTAAGGTCGTTCCTTGAAAGAAAAGTAACTTACATCAGTCTCAAAACATATTATGGACTCAATGTATGGAACGCATCTCATTTTGGCCAAGCGAATTCAAAAGTTAAACTAGAAGGGACGGGGTCGTTTCAAGAAAACTCTTCTGACACGAAGGTTAAAGGATCTGAAGCCATGCTCTGATACCAATATGTCACGCCCCGATTTTCTCTAATTCGATAATCCTCCCCCGGGCGTGATGTTGTACGAGCGTAAGGCGCGCCCGCACAAGGCCTAGGCATAATGATATATTTGAGAAACATATGCAACAGAGTATGCGAATGAAATATCACACATTGGAATAAAAAAAAGTTCTCTTTATTTATAATTAACATCTTTTTACAAACTCTTGACTTTAAAAGTGAATAGGGTGCCTCGCGGGCTTATAACATGGACACAAAATGAGATATCCGATCCATACATTACATCCCTTACTAAAAATTTAAAAGAGCAAACCACATTGGGTGCGTGTTTGCACCATCGCCTAAGAGCTTCAAAATGGTATGTGTGAGATCTTTGAGAATATGTACTAGCGCTCCAAAAAATCACGAACACGAACGCGTCAAATCAGTGAAAGGTTGGGGGGAAGCTTCAGCTCCTCGCCGCGTCGCATTGGCTCGGGGAACCTGCTACAACGAGGGTCAGTACTTCGAAAAGTACCAGTGAGGGCGAGCTAACCCAACACACCAAATCGACACCGTATTTATGTGAACATGCAACATTATTATTATGTGATCCTTCTATCTTGCCTTAGTTTAATTTTTCAACATGCGATAGAATGAAATGCCATAACAAATGTGCCACCGCTCGGAGACTTTTACCTGCACCATCTGGACCATATGTACACAACTTACTAAGACCTTCCCTGCCATGAAGACATAGTTAGTTTGCACATTTTAAATATACATAAGGATCACTATCTTGACTAGCCATCATGGACTATAGTCTGGGTAAACAGCGGTGCTTGCAGCGCAGGTAGCAAGCCCCTCTATAAACTTCCGCCTCACCCGTGTTAAGTTTTTAGCACGAGTAACTGTTATTCCGTCCGGGACGAATCGACCCAGGTGCCCGGCGACCGTTCGCAGGAACCATATAATTTGTGCACAAGATGTCCATGACCATTGACGATCTAAACACTAAGTTAACATACGAAGCATTTCAAGATATCAGAATGAACATAACTACTTTAGCACAGTGCGATGGCAAAGTCTACCTGTTGATGTGATCATATTTCAAGTTATGTACTACCCATTGAACAGTTATAGATGAATAAGTTCTAGCTACAACTGAAACATAAAGTAGATACATGCATAGCAGACAAGCACGCAATAATTTGATCGTATAGCAATTTTATGTGACCAGCAATAAGTGTTTCAAGTCTACTTCTTCTTTTTATCTTGACTCAATTTTATTATTATGGTATCGTTGATCGGAATGCACAAACGAGTCAGATTATTAAGGATGAAGACTTGGAAGAAGGGCAGTAATCGGAAGTAACACTCACAAGTTGGTGAATCGAGGAAGAGAAGGGAAGATCTTTAAGACTCCGCTCGCGAGTCACCTACACGATCACCTGCACGAATCAACAGATGATCAATATCTCCTGCCTCGGTCTCCCAGAGTTCGATACAAAATGCGAAGTTCAAGGAACAAAGACAATAAAATCCATCAAAATCGTTCATGAAAACGCAAGCCATAAAACCAACAAGAAAACAAACAAGCAGCATCGAAAATGAGCAAAGAAACCAGCGCAACGGAAAGGCCCCTCTCGAGTATGTCGCCGAGTCCTTTCTTTAGGCACGATCCGCTGAACGTGGGACTTGATTCTGAAGAAACCAATCCATAACGAGGAAAGGATCTTGATTCAATCTGTCTCGATCGAACGATACCAAGTATTTCTTAGTCACGCTCCCCGAAAAGGGGGAACATGGCACTACAAAAATGGCCTAACAACCAATTCAACCTAGCTAATCACTTTTATCATTCCAAACACCAATTAACAGCATTATTCTATATTTAGGTCCTTATGACTCCATCTTCGACATCGATCCTCCCACCTTGTTCAGGACCACAAGCGAGTACATTCTCTAACAGTTTCTGTTATTTTGATGATTTCTATAATTCTAGTTCTGTAGTGTTATACTTGATTTCTGACACAACGGATTCACGGGCTAGTATCATATATACCTGCCATGAGGAGTCGTAATTGGATCCATCGTACTAGCCGGGGACCGAGAAGTATTAGTCGATTATGTGATCATACCCCCACTTACTTGTGCATAGCTCACCCTCACCACAAGAGGGTGTAGCCTGATCTTATTACTTGTGCATAGCTCCCCATATATGATTGGCCTGATCCCCTTACCTGTACTTGAGCATAGTCAATCATACTTGATTGACCTGATCCCTTACATATACTTGTGCATAGTCAATCATATATGGTAGAGCCTGATCTTGTCCCAAGCTGATCGCATAATAACTAATATTTCAAGGCACTTAGTTGATATTTCTATTTCCCTATTCTCAGTTCATACCTACTAGTATTTACATATATCTGTTTTACATTGCTTACCATGTACCTGTGATATGTTGATTGCCTCTCCAGTTTCCTTATAATCCAGTATTGTATTTCCATCATGTATATTCATTACTCACTGTTTTATAGTCTTTATCAATTTAAATGGAACTGCTGTTAGTTTATGTGCTTCGTACCAATCCTGACTGGATATATTTTTCAGAGGATCTCGAGAACTTTTGTCCCCATACTATGGACCGGGAGTATATGAAAGCTACATCCAGGAGCTTCAGGAGGATCCAGTTCCAGTAGAGGATCCATTAGTAGTGACTTAGAGCCAAGCATTCATATTGTATTTGGATTGTTCCACTTTGAGATACTCTGAGTTGTATTATATTTGTGACCGATGTTGTATTTGAGTTAGCTAGACTCTTAGATTTATTGCTATTGTTTGAGATGTTTATTTCTATACTTATGTGTTGGAACTTCTTTTATATCATTTTATATCTTTATCATTACATTCATCTTCTTATAAATTATATTGTGATTGAGTATTGGTATGACATTATATTTATATTCATCTTGTCCTCCTTATGGAGTTGAGATCATTGACAGGTTATATATTATTGTGAGATGTGATAGATAGTATTATGACCAAGACAGCATTCTATTATCGATGCTGCGGCGTAGGCTAGACGTACCCACATACTCGTGCCCTTATTCCGGGTGCGGGTCGTGACAAGATTCTAGCTAGAAAACAGCTAAATTAAGCAAAATAGCCATCATGGTTGACATGCGCGCGGCGTGCTGCCAGAAATTCATGCGCGACGCATTGCTCACGGCAAGGATTCCATGCGCGGCGCATTGCTCGCAGCAAGGATTCCATACGCGGCGTATTGCATACGCGCGGCCAGAAATCAATGTGTGGCGCACTGCGCGCGACAAGAATTCCATGCGCGACGCATTACCCATGGCCAGAAATCCATGCGTGACGCATTGCTCGCGGCCATATTTCTGTGCACGAAGCACTGCGCGCATCACTGTTCATCGACCCCGTCCAGGACAGGTCCGAGAACATGAGTCCAAAAGTTGTTTTAGCCATAAAACCTTCATTTTTACCCCAAATTAAGTGATTCAAAAGCCAAAATGCAGGAAATGAAAAGCTCTATCACATAGAACAACTAATTTTGGGAAAAAAGTTTTAATATATCAAAATAAAAAAAAAACTCATGGAACCCATGAAAAATCGAAGTTAGAAATATAGATCTACTATAATCCATCCATCAAAACAGAAAGCTCAAAGTATTAAACATGCTTAGAATCACATTATACGCATAATGAACTAATAATATGGAAGGTTGTCACGCCCCAGTCCCAAAATACGTAGGACTAGGATACGTAACGATGCCAGCCGCCCGTATATATGGCAACTCCAATATATGGAAACCATATATACGTGCGTACGCTGTATAATGAACAACAATTCACCAGTGGTATAATTAATCACAAGTCATAGGGTAATATCTAAATCTCATCCACAGAATCAAATATGAATAAACAATAACCATGTAGCTAGATCTCAATGATAAGTATCTAAAGAATGACAGTCGGATGGAAATAAATCTACTGCCGAAATAGAATATAAAAATGAACTAGATACACACCAAATAAGAACAACATCTGACAATCACGAGGCTCGAAGAGAAGACCTCCTCGGGATATACGTAACATGTCCGGATCTGTGCTCCTGTGAGTACTCAAGAACATATACACCTGGCAGGGAACCAGGTCCTCAGAGGGACATAGCAAGATACATAAAAATGACATGCCATAAAGTAAATACTGAATAAATAAAGGGGTGTGCTAACCATCTAAGTGAATGCAATTTAAAGACCTTGTAGTACGCATGGGAATGTGTGGCTAGACATATGCTGACGTAATTCACCAATCGTCGGGACTGGCTAGTATATGTGTCATATGCCCCCGACTCAGGGAACTCTGCAATCGTCCATCTCCGAGGAGCATGGATCGAAGGATAAAGACTCAATGAAGGGGGTGTCCCATACGCCTACTAGATGTCTTCCCCGCCCAATATAGATGTACAAGTCGTGAAAACTACGTGGACACCTCCTACTATGATGCAAGTCTCAATAAAATAAACAACTGAGCTAAATACCGCTACACGTGTTGCTCACACTGATGGCCAGTCGCGCATGAGGCATGCGTCCCTACATGTACTCACTCTGTGACGTGTAATGATACGTGTCAAGGCCTGAGAAGTTATATCAATAACTTCACAACTTTAGGTGGGTCTACTAGACACTAGGTCAGACACAAGTCCTAACGTCAACGCCATCGTTGACTGCACCCGAGTTTTCTCGGACGCGCACATTTATATAATATTAAATAAATAGACATGTAACTAACAATAACTGAATTTAAACAGTACAACAAGGCAAGGTATACTTGCCTGGCAAGAGAGCTGCAAAATATAACGTCCAGATGTCAAGTGCCAAAAGTCAGAAACTATGGCCTCAGAATAAATATCTCTGGATGCTGAAATAAACATCACTAACAGTCTCAGAAAATATCAAATAGCTAGAAACGCCTGTCCTTAAGTCCAATTTGGACACAGGGACAAAAATGACAGTTTCCGGTCAAAGCGGGGTCCACATGTGGCCCACTTTGCACCAAAAAATGCGTCAGGGTCAAAGGTCTCCAAATTTGCCAAACTTAGTGTCCACAAGTCCAGAACGTCGATACGAACCCAACCAAACTTCCAGAATTGGATTCCGGTGAGCCGGTCACAAAATCATCCGTCAAGTAGAGCCGGTGGGGCCCACGATACGCGATTTTGTCAACGTTCTCATAATCGAACCAAACTTGGCTCACAGGACCAGCGTATCGCTACGAGTCCGATGGCGCAAGTTTCGTCTTGATCCGACGTGTGTACACAAAGTTGCAGCGTGTTCCAGAACTGACGGATACGTGATGGTGTCGGCGGATACGCGTTGATTCCGGTGTGCACGCACATCCAAATCAACTTCTCCGAATTCCTACACGTCCGTATCAACGTCGCGCACGTTTTGGTAAAGACCGCTTGCGACCAAGTCGTCCCGTTTGGCGGGGCGTACCCAGTTCCGGGGTGAATCGGGTCGTTATTTTTCCTGTATTTGGATCGCGGTGTGCGATCACCACAGGACGCGATGCTCCGAGCGGGTTGCACGGACACCGAGGTGGTTACACAGTCTACACGACACAACTGACGGAATTTAAATTGGAATTACGAGGAGAGAGATATCGTTACCTGAACAGGGCTTCGAAAACTGCGAATTCTTCGTGTCCGACACGTGTCCGACACGTGTCGGAATCGTGTCTGAGCTAGGGCACAGGTTCTGCGTCACTAGGAGTGGGGGTTCACGCCGGCGGAGGTCGGCGAGTGCTCGGGGACGCCTCGGGGAGGCCGGGCGGAGGCGGGGCGACGTCGCCGGCGGAGGGCGGCTCCGACGAGGTCGGGGGTCGGCTGCGGGCTGGGGCAGCGGGCCGGAGGGGCTCGGGGGAGAGGAGGAGGAGGAGAGGAAGGGCGGGCGGCTCGCCGCGGTGGCGCGGGCGGAGCTGCTTCGGCGGGCCGCGGGGGACGCACGGTCGCTCGAGGTGGAGGGAAGAGGCTGGGAGGGAGAGAGGGAGCGGGGAAGAGGAAGAGAGGGAGAGAGAGAGCCAGGGGGTGGGGGGGCTGGCTCCGCCGCGGGCGGAGGGGCTCCGGCCAGGGGCGGCTGCACCGCCGACCGGGGGGGTCGGCTGAGTGAGAGAGAGAGATTTGTTTTCTTTTCTTTTCTTTTCTTTTCTTTTCTTTTCTTTTATAAAAAAATTAATTATTAAAATAAGAAAAATATCTAAAGATATTTTTGGGATATTTTTAGGATCTTTTCGGGATATTTCCGGGATCTTTTCGGGTGGGTCCCGCGTCCAAATGGATGGCGCAGGTTCACCGGCCAGTGAGGGGACTGACACCTCACACGAAATTTGCAGGAAAGTCCCTGTAATTTCATAAATTGCGTAAAAGTCCTATTTCGGGAATTTGTGCAATTTACGAAATTGTCTGGAAAACACCCGATTCCTGAAAATGCTAAAATTCACAGAATTGAAGGAAAAGCTGTGGGAGGGTCCCGAGGGGGTGGGGGTGAGTCTGGGCAGGGACTGGGCCTGGTTTCTTGGTGATACGGGTCACCGTATTTATTAATTAATAAATACTGCGCACGGTGTTCTCTAATTATTTAGAGGCAGGTAGGGTCATAATTTTTCTACGGTGTCAATATACTAAATGTAGTATACTCAGTGTAGAAAATTATCGTATTTTTGTTTGGGCAAAACAGGTGTATGTTGGGCCTCAAATCTCTAGGGGTACAGAGGTGGGTAAAGAGCAGGAAATTAAATAGGAAATAAATACGGACTTTTGTAACGCTAGTTGTGCGTCTCAAACGAGGCTCAAAATAAAGCATCTGGGAGTTGCACAAAATTCAGGAAAATAGTCTAACATGTCTAGGACAGGTATGTGAATTTTGTTCGGGGATAACAGTCAAAGTAAAGCTCCAAATAATTCGGTGACGGACAGGTGCACAAGTCAACAGGATATGTAGGCAAAATTAATTAAAATATTGCCATAAATCCTAAATTGTTAAAATAATCCTAAAAATACTGAAATCTGGTCGAGGGGATTTACAATCTACCCAACTTATAAAAATTTCGTCCTCGAAATTAAAACTAAACCGGGGTAGAAGTCAAAGACGGCATAAGATATAATTTAACAAAGTAATTTATATCTTGGTTTACGAATAGGTTAAAAAAAACGTTTACACATGTCGTCAACATGCTCCTAAGTAGATTCTCCAGGCGTGCCATACTTCCATGCCACGCGGACCAAGGAAATGGACTGATTTCTCAATACCTTTCCTCAATGATCAAGGATTCCCACGGGTTGCTCTTGATACGACAAGCTTGACCTAATGGCGATCTACGAATGGTTGAGAACCTTACTGCTGTCTGTCATATATCGTCTGAGTTACGACACGTGGAATACAGCAAGTACTCTCTCAAGGGAAGGTAGTAGCGCAAGTTGATATGCCACTACTCCCACTCTTTCTAGCACGTCAATGGTCCAATATACCTTGGACTCAACTTGCTGCGTCCTCCGAATCGAATGGTGTTACTAGTAGGTGATATCCTCAAGATGACATGATCGTCCTGTTGAATTCCAAGTGACGATGATGACGGTCTGTCCACTACTTCTGTCTGTCTCGTACTGCTCGCAAGTGTCCTTGTATTACTTAATTGTCTCTACGTTGTTGACCACCAATTCTGGTCACGCGAATCCTTGTCTGGTAAAATGCTGACTGGTATGCCGTACAATCTTACGATTTGCCTCATATAAGTAATATCTCCATAGCTTCAGGGTAATTACGACGGTTGCAAGTTCCAAATTCTTTTCATGTACTCATAATTGTCTAGATGCATATGCCATTACCTTGCCATCCTGTATTAATACGCATCCCAAACTTTTCCTGATGCGTCTGTAGATCACATAACCGCCTGATCCGGAGGGAATAGTCAATACGGGTGTTGTGGTCAGTCGCTTCTTCAACTCCTCGAAAGCGGCTTGACACTCGTTGGTCCATAGGAATCCTTATAAGTCAACCTAGTCATAGGTGCTGCTATCCATTCAGGAGTCAATCAATTGTTCATCCCGGTAAAATCCATTTAGACTCCTGACAGCAAAATGATACATTCTTCATCGTAATACTTGGGTTCTGAACTTGACCTAAGTTACGAGGCAAAAATAAAAATTTCATGCTGCCATGGTGGCGCACGTATCAGGAACGTAATAAAACGTTAGGTAGGTAGCGAAGGTCATTCTAAAAATAGTACAGTTTTAAACTGTAATCTAATCTAATAATAGGGTTTGGTAATTACCCAAGGAACACACAGAAATGGCTACAGAAACAATACACTCTCGTATTTATACTAAGTACGAGGTTTCGTCTTTCCGAAATAAAGGAAGACGGAAAACAGTAATCAAGAGTTCAAGGGGATGGTAATAGATTAAAAGTGTGAGGATCAAGGCGTTTAAAGAATTCAGTGGGATTTGTCAAAGTAGTTGTGGATTGAAATATTATTTTTTTGTAATTCCTATTCACATGCTCGTATCAGTACAGTCATGTAGCTGATACGATATGCTCAGACATATCTAGAGGGCAAGTACATCTGTCTACTAATCACTATATATCTCAATCCACGTAAAGTAGTTATGCGAAGGGCGAATCAAAATGCACTAAGGTTGATCAGACCGTAATACACTGATTCTGAATAGACCATTGTATTAGTGGAGTGGATCAGGCCCCAATAACACATATGTCATGAACAAGCTCGATAAAGAATAAGATTGCAAAACTAGGCTATAATAGCATCATAAGTCAAGGTAGGACAGCAATTTTAAGTATGCTAGATTATGATGAGAGAAATTACAACATAATTCATAATCACAAAAAGATAAGATTCTATAATCTCTACAGTTAATATTCTAACTCCTTCCTAAGTTGCTAGTTGACCCAAAAGAGGTATGTCTTTCTAAGTTCTACAATCTTAATATAAACTATAGGTTGTCTGCCTAAAACAAAGATTTAAGGAAGTCTGCGTAAAGTAGGGGTTCGAAGTCGTCTGCGTAAAGCAAAGATAAAATAATTTGGCGTGACGCATGGCTTCAGAACTATCCGCGTAAAACAGAGAAGTGTAAGGTAGAGCTTCAGAGCTGTCCGCGTAATAAGTCTGTGCGTAACAGTCTGCGTAAAAGTCTGGGTGAAAGTCTGAGCGTAAAAGTTTTGCGCTAAATTCTGCGCAAAATATCTCCTGCGTAAAGTCTAACATTCGTTGCAGCGTAAAGTTGTACGAGTAACTCATGAGTTTGTCAGTCAAAATTAGTGAATCCTGACATCTGACAAAGTACTTGTACAACGATCGAGGGGACGGTTTGATGATGAATTGCACGGAGATCCAGGTTGTCGTTTAGTGACTGATTGGATACAAGTCATTTTTTTTTACGCTCGAGACAAATCAGATATCCTGTCAGAAAGCTGCTTCTTTTTGCACAGGGCTCGAGGCGTATCTCTGCCTTTAATACACGAGATTGGGTCATGGCTGGGGAAAACTAAGGCTGTAACAAATACGCTTACATCCTATCCTTATATTCTACGCCTAATCAGGTTACTCTACGCTGGTTATCTAATATTCAAGAATCATCAGGTTTACGCAGGGTAGTTACCTACGTGGCTTTTAGGACGTGTCCTACGCAGGATAAGGAATACTAAGGGATCGTAGGTAGCAGTTATTATAACTGCAGCGTAAAGGAGATAATCTGCTGCATAATCTGGTTTTTACGCCAACAAGAAAGTCATTTGGCTTTTACGCCAACTAGGCAGTCGTTTGGTTCTTATACCAACAACGGTCAATTGGTTTTACACCAACAAGGGTAAGGGGTCTCTGGCGTAAAACTCTGGTTTATCCAAACTTAGGATGAGGTTTAGTCTTAGTATTTAACCTTAGGTTTCTATTGGTTTCTCAAGACTAGGGTCAACACTAGGGTCAAATCTCTAATAATCCTATCTCTAACTAATCCTAGTAGTGTTTATACTATACTCAAGTCATACATAAATATGTCAAGGGATAAGGGTAAGTTAATCTATAGGTAAGTGACGCTAGGGTTTACTTAGGAAATCAGGAAGGCTAGGGTTCACTAAGTAATCCGAACTTAAGGATATGTCAAAGCCCTAGTGGTATTCTTATTAGGAATGCTACCTTAATTATCATCCTATTAACCGGAGTTCCTATATTCTAGCAGGGATTATACCAAAAGAATTATCAGGGAAGCACTTGAATCAAGCAGGATGCAATTATGTAAGTAGGACGAACTGGAAAGAAGATAAGTCATAGTCAATTTTTGGATGAGATCCTATGTTCTAATCCTAGGTGCAGACTTGCTCGGTACAGTAACGTAACCGAGACAATATGCTCTCGACCTGCATGGGCCACCACTAAAAACACTGTCACGCCCCAGTCCCAAAATACGTAGGACTAGGATACGTAACGATGCCAGCCGCCCGTATATATGGCAACTCCAATATATGGAAACCATATATACGTGCGTACGCTGTATAATGAACAACAATTCACCAGTGGTATAATTAATCACAAGTCACAGGGTAATATCTAAATCTCATCCACAGAATCAAATATGAATAAACAATAACCATGTAGCTAGATCTCAATGATAAGTATCTAAAGAATGACAGTCGGATGGAAATAAATCTACTGCCGAAATAGAATATGAAAATGAACCAGATACACACCAAATAAGAACCACATCTGACAATCACGAGGCTCGAAGAGAAGACCTCCTCGGGATATACGTAACATGTCCGGATCTATGCTCCTGCGAGTACTCAAGAACATATACACCTGGCAGGGAACCAGGTCCTCAGAGGGACATAGCAAGATACATAAAAATGATATGCCATAAAGTAAATACTGAATAAATAAAGGGGTGTGCTAACCATCTAAGTGAATGCAATTTAAAGACCTTGTAGTACGCATGGGAATGTGTGGCTAGACATATGCTGACGTAATTCACCAATCGTCGGGACTGGCTAGTATATGTGTCATATGCCCCCGACTCAGGGAACTTTGCAATCGTCCATCTCCGAGGAGCATGGATCGAAGGATAAAGACTCAATGAAGGGGGTGTCCCATACGCCTACTAGATGTCTTCCCCGCCCAATATAGATGTACAAGTCGTGAAAACGACGTGGACACCTCCTACTATGATGCAAGTCTCAATAAAATAAACAACTGAGCTAAATACCGCTACACGTGTTGCTCACACTGATGGCCAGTCGCGCATGAGGCACGCGTCCCTACATGTACTCACTCTGTGACGTGTAATGATACGTGTCAAGGCCTGAGAAGTTATATCAATAACTTCACAACTTTAGGTGGGTCTACTAGACACTAGGTCAGACACAAGTCCTAACGTCAACGCCATCGTTGACTGCACCCGAGTTTTCTCGGACACGCACATTTATATAATATTAAATAAATAGACATGTAACTAACAATAACTGAATTTAAACAGTACAACAAGGCAAGGTATACTTGCCTGGCAAGAGAGCTGCAAAATATAACGTCCAGATGTCAAGTGCCAAAAGTCAGAAACTATGGCCTCAGAATAAATGTCTCCGGATGCTGAAATAAATATCACTAACAGTCTCAGAAAATATCAAATAGCTAGAAATGCCTGTCCTTAAGTCCAATTTGGACACAGGGGCAAAAATGACAGTTTTCGGTCAAAGCGGGGTCCACATGTGGCCCACTTTGCACCGAAAAATGCGTCAGGGTCAAAGGTCTCCAAATTCGCAAAACTTAGTGTCCATAAGTCCAGAACGTCGATACAAACCCAACGGAACTTCCAGAATTGGATTCCGGTGAGCCGGTCACAAAATCACCCGTCAAGTGGAGCCGGTGGGGCCCACGATACGCGATTTTGTCAACGTTCTCATAATCGAACCAAACTTGGCTCACAGGACCAGCGTATCGCTACGAGTCCGATGGCGCAAGTTTCGTCTCGATCCGACGTGTGTACACAAAGTTGCAGCGTGTTCCAGAACTGACGAATACGGGACGGTGTCGGCGGATACGCGTTGATTCCGGTGTGCACGCACATCCAAATCAACTTCTCCGAATTCCTACACGTCCGTATCAACGTCGCGCACGTTTTGGTAAAGACCGCGTGCGACCAAGTCGTCCCGTTTGGCGGGACGTACCCAGTTCCGGGGTGAATCGGGTCGTTATTTTTTCTGTATTTGGATCGCGGTGTGCGATCACCACAAGACGCGATGCTCCGAGCGGGTTGCACGGACACCGAGGTGGTTACACAGTCTACACGACACAACTGACGGAATTGAAATTGGAATTACGAGGAGAGAGATATCGTTACCTGAACAGGGCTTCGAAAACTGCGAATTCTTCGTGTCCGACACGTGTCGGAATCGTGTCTGAGCTAGGGCACAGGTTCTGCGTCACTGGGAGTGGGGGTTCACGCCGGCGGAGGTCGGCGAATGCTCGAGGACGCCTCGGGGAGGCCGGGCGGAGGCGGGGCGACGTCGCCGGCGGAGGGCGGCTCCGACGAGGTCGGGGGTCGGCTGCGGGCTGGGGCAGCGGGCCGGAGGGGCTCGGGGGAGAGGAGGAGGAGGAGAGGAAGGGCGGGCGGCTCGCCGCGGTGGCGCGGGCGGAGCTGCTCCGGCGGGCCGCGGGGGACGCACGGTCGCTGGAGGTGGAGGGAAGAGGCTGGGAGGGAGAGAGGGAGCGGGGAAGAGGAAGAGAGGGAGAGAGAGAGCCAGGGGGCGGGGGGGCTGGCTCCGCCGCGGGCGGAGGGGCTCCGGCCAGGGGCGGCTGCACCGCCGACCGGGGGGGTCGGCTGAGTGAGAGAGAGAGATTTGTTTTTTTTTTCTTTTCTTTTCTTTTCTTTTCTTTTCTTTTATAAAAAAATTAATTATTAAAATAAGAAAAATATCTAAAGATATTTTTGGGATATTTTTAGGATCTTTTCGGGATATTTCCGGGATCTTTTCGGGTGGGTCCCGCGTCCAAATGGACGGCGCAGGTTCACCGGCCAGTGAGGGGACTGACACCTCACACGAAATTTGCAGGAAAGTCCCTGTAATTTCATAAATTGCGTAAAAGTCCTATTTCGGGAATTTGCGCAATTTACGAAATTGTCTGGAAAACACCCGATTCCTGAAAATGCTAAAATTTACAGAATTGAAGGAAAAGCTGTGGGAGGGTCCCGAGGGGGTGGGGGTGAGTCTGGGCAGGGACTGGGCCTGATTTCTTGGTGATACGGGTCACCGTATTTATTAATTAATAAATACTGCGCACGGTGTTCTCTAATTATTTAGAGGCAGGTAGGGTCATAATTTTTCTACGGTGTCAATATACTAAATGTAGTATACTCAGTGTAGAAAATTATCGTATTTTTGTTTGGGCAAAACAGGTGTATGTTGGGCCTCAAATCTCTAGGGGTACAGAGGTGGGTAAAGAGCAGAAAATTAAATAGGAAATAAATACGGACTTTTGTAACGCTAGTTGTGCGTCTCAAACGAGGCTCAAAATAAAGCATCTGGGAGTTGCACAAAATTCAGGAAAATAGTCTAACATGTCTAGGACAGGTATGTGAACTTTGTTCGGGGATAACAGTCAAAGTAAAGCTCCAAATAATTCGGTGACGGACAGGTGCACAAGTCAACAGGATATGTAGGCAAAATTAATTAAAATATTGCCATAAATCCTAAATTGTTAAAATAATCCTAAAAATACTGAAATCTGGTCGAGGGGGTTTACAAAGGTTCTCCATTTCTCATGCAAGAGTGGGAGGTTGGTTATATATATAGGTAGGGTTTGGTTGAACCACGGTTCAAATCATGACCAAGTCCTATCCTCATAATAAATCAATAAACCAAAGATTGAGCTCTCATACAACCTATTTAACATGAAGCAAAAAATATAATACGTTCTAAATACGCATATCAGGAATGGAAAGAAACAATAAAATTACTACTCAAATTCCCCAAAAGACGAGACAAAAATACTTTACAAAAATATAAGGACATAATTAAAATATTATGTCACTTTATAGAATTTATACAAAGTTAGAACTTGAGTGGAGAAGGGAATGCTTTAATATGAAATTGAAGGAGAAAACTTAAAAATATATTATATAGAGTTAGTAAGAATTGATCTCAATAAATTCAAATCATAAACCTATTAATTTTACCAGCTAAACCACCATTTAGTTTCGAACGTGGAAGAATATGAAATAAATCTTAAAAATTGTATGTATGCATTAGATTTTGGTAATTTTTTGTGGCTAAAACATCAGATAGCACCTGTGGTCATGAATAACAAGTGTGGCAATTTTTGAAATGTACATATCACTACTAAGCCTATCACCTCCCAAGTTGTTGAGGTGGACCCATCTACTAAGATACAAAATAACCAGGTAAGAACGTATTATTCTTTTCATTTTTTTGGATGTCCATTGTAGCACTCAAAATCTCATTAATAAATAGTTGACAGTAGGCCCAAGACATGCAAGGAGGGACCTGTAATACAAGTGCTGAGCTTGTACACGCCACCCGCCCCGGTTTACAAAACCAAGAACCAAACCCCGACCAATGATGATAACAGTTCGATAAGCAGGGGTAAGTCGTGCTCGAGGAACCCGAAATAAGAATTGTGTCTTTCGAGAGAACCAAAGCTGGACAAAAGAGCCACCTTCTAAAACCAGTAACCACCGAAAACTTGACAAAAAAAACCCAAACTGCACTTTCTTAAATGAAATACAATTGAAAAAAAATCAACAGAAATACTACAAATAAAGAAGGAAAAAAATATCCACAGAACGATTACATGTAAACGACTTGGCACGGCAGTTTCTACAGGACGACAGGAAAATATTTACATCGAATAATGTACAAATTATGTTTTGCCAGACCGGACTGCAAGCAGGTTGAATTGTTTAGTTTAGATACTGCCGACAATTTTTTGAATTGCAAAAGCAACGGATCTTTTGACCTTCATCCTCACTGTTGAAATGATAGTCGTAAGTAATTTCCTCACCAGGGTTTATATCCCTCACTGCAAAGAAAACCACCTGCAACAATGCATGATTGTCAGTTTGAGGGAAATGGTTACTTCTGAAATGCGGGAAAGAAAATCATTTCGATAAAGATATTATTATGCAGGAAAGTTTCACGTGCAAGTCACATTATTATGTGGGGCTCTACCAAAGAGAATTTAAAAGTGAAAATCTGAAGATAGATCTTGTAAAACTTGAGGGGGTGAAGCCAGAAAAACTAGCAAAATTATTGGTTAGAGAGTTGTGGCACGATTTAGGAGATGCTTTGGCACTCGGATTTTGCCATGATAGAAACAGTTGGCCTACAAGATTCATGGCTAAAGTCAAACATTTGAGACCGACTAATGATAGCCAATATGATTTGCAAGGAGTTAATTTCTTAGAAACTGGAAAAATTCCACCTTCGATTCCAGATGTACAGGGCCGGCCCTGAGCTCACAGGGGCCCGGGACGAACTTTCAAAATGAGACCCCATACATAATGTAAAAAAAATAAAACAAAAGTAAAATAAAAAATATGCCTCCACCAAGATTTGAACTAGGAACCTCTTGTGTGCAAGTCTAATGTAATAACCACTACACAACAATTGCTTTGTGATAACAATGGTCAATGGTAAATACTAGTTCTATTTTCGGTACAAAATTATTTATATATTTAAACAAAACAAAAAAAATTTATGCCCTTCTGGCCCATGGGGCCCTGGGCGGTCGCCCTGTCCGCCCTGGGCCAGGGCCGGCCCTGCAGATGTACCATTGACTTCTGACCAAATAATGCAAACTCCAAGAAGCAGCCAACTAGGAATATGTTTCCTATTAGTTGGGCACAGCAAAAGACGTATTGGTTGCTACTTGTTACGGTAAAGTGCAAAAAAATTCTCCTTAGATTATCAACTTTAGCAAAATAAGATCCCAAAGATTTTTTGCTCAATTTGACAACAAATTGGTTGATATTTGGATCAAATGATCCCCTCCCGTCTACTTTCCGTTCCAAGTGAACGTTACATGAACGTTAGAGGAAGGACTTTTTGTTAAAAAAAATTGATATACCCAAAATACCCCTAACTAATTTGTATATATTAATTTTGGGTTTAATGGTAGTTAAAGAGAAAATTTATGGTTCTATTTAACTAATTTGTATATATTAATTAGTATATATTTATTTGTGTACATTAATTTGTATATATTTTATTTGTTTATATACAAATTAATTTGAATATATATATATATATATATATATAAACGACTTACTTTTCAAATTATGTTTAATTAGTTAGTTTTTAAATTAGTTTCTTCCGTAATTTTTTTAATAATTAATGGAGGGTATACAAACGACTTAGATGCTTGTTTTTGAGAGGTTTCCAAGTTGCATTAAAAATTATCGTTACTTTATGAACCGAGGGTGGGACCGCGCGGTCCCGGAATGCGTCAGCGCTTGGTCCATCCTCGGTTGGTCAGTTTTTTTTTCTAAAATTATAGTCACGTTCAAATTAATAGCACTCGGCCCTCCATTGGCGGAGATAGAACCCGATGCTAGCAGGGGGAATGGGCAAATGGGAGGCTACATCAGCGCCCCCCCCCCCCCCCCCCACCCTCCGGTTCGTTAGACTTTTTCCTAAAAAAATAGTCACGTACATAATAATAAATTAATATAGATAATAACGAATTAATATATACAAATAAATATATTAGTACACATCCAAAACCTAATAGCCTTCCTCTTTCGTCACCAAAAAAACTAAACAAAACTAACAACGCAGTGACGTTCGTTAAAGGCAGAAACCAAATTGGGTGTAAACTACACCAAATGTAAAAATTGAGATTTTTTAAACTAAGTTTTTTTTTTTTTGCAAAAGTGACTCTTCTAAGTGTTTTTTTGCACTTTACCCCTACTTGCTACTACGAGGAACAAGCATCGATAAAAAGTGGAGAAACAAACTCTATATTCTAGGTCTGAGACAAAAGTTTGGACGATAAACTGCTTGCGACATGTCAAGATGTTGTGATATTATCACGCAGGCCAGAAAACTAAATAAATATTCCGGCCTTCAGATCATTGATGTGACTGAAATGCTTTGGGTGGCTACAGGGGATGACAGGTAAATTCTCATATTAAACTTAAAACATAAAAACAATGATTGAAGATCTCCAATATTAATATATGACTGGGTACAATACATCAGTACATTACCTTTTTCTCATTCCTGATTGATATTACTTTGGCAACACAGTTTGGCTGACCAAATCAAAATACAGAAGAAAAAGACAGCATAAGCATTAGATACAACATGAATAACATAGAACACTAGAATTTTAAACAAGCACAAAAAATAGATTTTCTTTTCTAACTATAGAACTATTGTAGTATAAAGAAGAGTACCTGGCATGAGTGGTTGACAAATCGTGCAATTCCGCCTTTGCGAGTAGCATCAATGATGTGCTCCTTATCAATCCTAAAGAAGTAGCAAGCACTCTTGTATTGTACTCTCCTACCAGACTGGTATTCAAGTTCTCTTTTATCAGCAACGCGGAGACCAACAATCTCCCCCACATACTCAACTACCTGCAAGGGAGTATACTACCTAAGCACTTTCTATGCTTGCATATTTTTCCTATTAGAATAGGGAAGCAAAATTAAACATTTCCCTGATTTACGGGATTGCCATTCCTTTCCACTCTTTGGCTTAAAATGTGTCAAAGAGCTGAATGCAACTTCCTCTAGAAAGTATAAACCTGTATCATCGTACCAACCTGAGCAACCTCTTCGTCTAAACTATCTCTCTAGGGGAACTTAGAAGGCTGCTTGGATGCATGAGCTTAAGCTGCACATCCTAAATGTTGGTCTACCAACGTGCCAATCAGCCTCCTAGATTTTATGGCACTCCTGCTCAACAGCTACCGCAGTTAGGAATTTGACACCAACATAGAGGATTGATGTCAAGCCAACAACCGGTCATAAAAACTGTCAAAACTTTACGGAGCTTTCTGAGGCTTCATAGCTGACCCCATTTTATGGGAGAAGGGAAGAAACTAAGGTACCATAAAGGGAGCATACAACAGTTCTCGAGTTATATTGAGTAGCAATTACCATAGCTCCTCGAGCTATTAACTGAGATGTGTAGAGACCAAGTGCATGTATGCCTGACTTGTAAACAACCAAATGTTTCCAAGCTTTTAATTGTTTGTAACGGAAATATTCTTTCTGCAGGAGAAAAAGAAAATATTATCAGAATCACCTCATTTGAATATTATTCATGAAGGAAAACAGTTATTTGAGTTTGGTATAGTGTAATCTATACATCTAGGAATTAAAAGGGCAGGTCCCAGTCAGTCAACTAACTCTACGGTAGTACTAGTTAGTCAAGTATGAATCCTGTACTCGTCACATCACGAGAATCAGCTTTCCCATATAACCTACTGTTTACAAATACATTTAGAATGGGTTGTGAAATTTTTTTGCAAACTATGATCAGATTTTCATTATAGAACAAATATATTGGTAAAAGTACTGCGCTAAATACTGCAACTAGCTCTCGAGACTATTAATCGTTATATTAACCACAATATTTCATCATTTATGATATTAAGAGTACTTCGCCTTCTAGTAGATATGGAAGTACCCTAAGGAAAAAGAAAGAAGCATATGAATGCATACATTATGGGTTACATTATTTTCAAGTAGGAATATTTAATGAACTTCTTGACCACCTGCCTCGATTCCCATGCAGTTTTTAAGTATCAAAAAGCTCCTTTTAAGGCGCATGTAAGAGAGTACTATGTATCTCCCTTTTTTATTTATTTCTTTATTAGACAGTTTTTCTTAGTTTCACATCGAATAGGAACTAGACTCGAATGTTCACCCTTTCCCATAATATGTACTCACTCTACATCAAATGAAAGTTTATTGAGTTGAGCTTTATTCTCAACATGAAAGGAGATACATGATAGTTTCTTACAAAGCCCAGTGGCAAACTTGGAAGTTAAAAATTTGAACTCTAAAACTAGGGAGCATACCTATTATCCCAAAAGAAATACGGTAGTTCCATAGCAGTACATGTGAGGCAAAATTCCAGACCCATGTAATGGGGTACCCCGTTATCAAGAGAAACGCATATTTTACGTAAGATGGATAGAATATTTTATTATATGTAAGCCTCCAGTCTTCCGTGCCTTCAACAGAAAATTAAAATGCAAACTGGAAACGAAGGATCACTTAAAGGTATGCCTTCTACTGTCAAAGAAAACATAATGCTACTAGAACTCGTATAAAATGACTATGGATGAACTACAATCATAGTCTCTATCATTTGCAGACCATATCTACCTCCATGTCCATTATGAATATCAACACTTTATCTAGTGTAGGTTATAGAAGAATTTATAGAACGAAGAGGGGACCTAAAATGTACTTCAATGACAAAGTCTTACTTCAAAAACTGTGGCATGAACAGGGTCAGGCGAAATAAACTTTGACAAAAATGAGTGTAATGGTGATGTTGCTCAATTAGTGGGATGTTAGGCTTGCGCTCATCTTTTATGATACCTTAGGGATCTGTTCAATAGGTAACTATTCAAGGGTGCTTTAGTATAACGGATGTAAGGTTTACATACTTTTGTTAATGAATGATTTTGATGCTCAGCACAATCATGCATCTCAATTCTTTGGCAGGTAACGCTACAAAAATTGAGGCGCAGACAGCAGTCCTCACTGAGCTGGTTCTTGTGCCTATGTTTCATGTGCATGAACGAGGCATGCATCTACATAATCGTAAGTAAAAATATGTATGAAAAAACAAATAGCAAAGCAAACACTTATTCCATAATAAATGTGTTCAAAGTTTAAGAGATCACAAGATCCACAAATACTGTTGTCGAACTTCTAAACTATGACAAATTTCATTCTATGTTTTGAAATGAATACCAACACAATCAAAATCATTCAACATGACTTCGAAGTCCGTAGGGGCTATTTTAAATGGAGACAGTACTCGTACCACAATTAGTGTTGACTTCATTCTATCCATGAATAATGGAACTTTGGAACAGGCAAGATATGTCCTATTCACCACCGATGGGGTGGTCCAGTGGTAGCACTGGTTAGGGAGGGGAGGACTGGGTGTGGGTTCGCATCCCACCCTACAAAATAGTTAATTAAATGGGAGGGAGTCTTGGTGCTAGCAGCCCAGGACATAGACGGTTATTAATGACTGTCCTTATCTCAATGAAAAGATATGCCCTATTTGCAAGATGTAAGACATGTTAGCATGGTCTTCAATCAACTACGAGTACCCTTCGAATGAATAAGACATATTTGAATGTGTTTTGGTTTGTTGGGAGTAGGCTTATAAGGAGAAATCATACAATAGCACCTTTTTTCTGAGAGAGATGACCAAGACGCTTCGAGAAAAGTACTGTTTTCTTGAATACTTTCCAGAATTACGTCCCAGTAAGCAAACGAAAATGGTTAACTTACAGAAAAAGATTAGACAAAAACTACGAATTCAAGGCATAGAAGCATAGGAAAACCTAGTGTTTATAGTTTTCTTAAAAACTATAAACAATTTCATATTAGCTTCGGAAGTTGGAACTTGTGTAATGCAGTTAGAGACTAATAACGCATAATTTATTACACATTTCACCATATAGTTGGTAGCTACAATGCATTAACTAGCACAATTTATTCCAAGCACCACCTATAATGCAAATTCTTTTACAGAATTGAAGAAAATGATAAGTTATTAAGAACAAGCTATAACTAAAGAGGGGAAGTTCAAGTATACCCGAAAATCATGCTCAACTGTGGAACATGGAGATTTTGCAAGTGGCCTTGTGCATGACTTTTGCCCATTTATGTGAAGCCAGGCATTTATCTGTTCCTGGGAAACAATGCATGTTCCACTGTCATTAGAAGGCCTCCTATGGTTTGGTCTGGAACCTTCCTCACTTTTATGACCTCTGAAGCCCTAAGTATTGACATATAGTTAAGAACAAAATATAGTTCATTTAAATAATTTCTAATGGAATGAAAAGAGTTCTGAAAAGCCCAGGATACCTCCGTTCTAGCACATGTCCAGTCCTTTCTTGGACTTGCTACTTCAGCATCCACAGGGAGACTATCAACAACTAAACCATTTTGAGTTGCATGAAGTGTGCATCTCCCATAAAAGCCAACTTTTTCATTATCATCACCTTCAGTCTCACTTTGCAATAACCCCTAAAAACAGAGAGGTCAGTGAGAGTATAGTCTTAAAGGTTTAAGTAACAAAAACTTACTTATTCTGGGCATATCATCATCATCATAATGAGCACGAGGGACATGTCATAAGATCTAGACGGCCAGTTAATGGTGGTAGGCCTACCTTTTGTCAATACAGTTTAAGCTCGTACAACCAAGGGGTATCCTCAAAATTTCCCTAGACTGAAGAATCTACGAAGAGGTACGATGATATAATCTGCTATACAGAATGCATTCATCTCCATGACACAATGAGCCAAGTAGAGAGAAGAATTGACATTTATCAGATATCAAAATGATCTTTAGATTTTGCATGGTTTCAGAAAGAGAGTAATGACTTAATATATACTCATTGTGATATTGCAGATAAATTGGATATTCTAAAAGATGAAGTTTGGATGTAATATGTTCATAGAACATCATCAACAACAACAAAACATGGTCTTTAACCCAAGGTTTTGGGGTTGGCTAAGTGAACCTTCTTTCATTTAGTTCCATCAAGGGTCATCTGTCTAACATTGTTAACTACTAGCTCTCTAGAATTCAATGATTCCATATAAAATAACAGTAAAGTCCAGAAGAAAAAGTGTCAGCTTAGGAGGTAATACCTAAAACCCAGTCTTAATGAATTAGAAAAACATATTTTCGCATCGAAGTAACCATCATGATTTATGGCTTAGGAAGTAATACCTCTCAATCCAGCCTTAATCTATGAGTAGAACTTTTTACCCATGGAAGGAAATCCCATTTTCATGGCATCTTAAATAAATAAACAAAATTTAAGAGGTAATGATATAAAGTCAGTATGATCTCAAACTATAATTTGACGGCTATAATTCTGCTGAAAGAGCTAATACCTCTCACATGCATTAGAACTTAACTTGGCATATGCAAGGACTTGAGCATGCTAATTGAATAACTAGTTTCAGTTTTCAATTGAAGAAACATATCTATATATACCTTCTGGTGTGCACACCATGGATGAAAATGAACAGAACAATTCAGAATTCTGCACTGTATGCAGGAACCCCCAGGCCGGTTGCACATCGAACATACCTGACAATATTAGATGTAGCAACATTACAGAACAAGCAAATAAGTCATCAACAACTAAAGTAATAATCTAATCAATCTAGTGTAATGCTTTCCAAAACTAAATTACAACACTCCCCGACTCTAAATATAGCCCTAGCATACAATAAAATAATGTCTTCAAAAAATTATCTGAGAGAAGTAATGTGCTCATCTCAAATTAGTAAGAATGTTGGATCACTTACAATATTCTTCCTAGTAGCTGAAGCACCAGACACATCAAAAACACCCATCGTGTCAACATTTAGGCATCGTGTTCCAGGTGTCCATAGACCACAAACCATATGTACCCACTGTATAACAGATGAATCGAGTACTCCAGCAGTAATAGAGTTGTGCATTTCAATATATTTGGATACAGTCTCCGAGTGTCCTATGATACTGGTCTGATTTGATGAAATATCATAAGCAGATTCTGGAACGGCTTCACAGATAGGTGAAGTTACATCAGTAACTGAACAAGAATTACCAATTTTAGATGCTTCACCAACGGATCTGGTATGCAGAAGTTCATTTTTATCAGTTTCAGATGATGGATCTGGTTCCAAACTATTGGATTTTATCCCAACATTCCAAACCTTCAGCAAGCTCTTCACAATGGTTTGACTTTTTACTGCCCGAGTCATAGCTCCACCTTCATATCCACACAAAACACATACCTAGAAACAATTAAATGTTAAAAGATGAAGCCATTTGTCTCTAGAGAAATCAGTCACTTATAGTGCTATCAACTATCAAGTAAAATGGATGGTACAAGTCATGGCACTAGGCCCCCTCCTAGACTCATGCTTCCACCTTTCACAACATAGATATAAGCACAAGTTCCATTTGGAATCCTTGACTACCAAGCAAGGTTTGCAATTTCGCCGAAGTCGATACATTTGGGTGAATAGTATCGTTTTGCAACGTCCCAATCTGATACTATCCCTACTGATACTGAAATTAGGGCTCTATTTTCTGATAATTCAGCAAAACAAAACAAAAAAAAGGGGGGAAAGAGAAAAGTATAACAAAGAACAGTGCCAAAACAATGATTTGGTCGAAGATTAATAGGATATATTGTGTTGATAAGATTCCTCATCGACACGTTGTAACTATAACCTTTATCGAAATTGTATATCTATAAATTCACATCATCCATGCATCTTAATATATTATATTCAAAACTATCTACCATGGGGATACTTTGTCAAAAATTAAATAAAAGAAAAAAATATCTATTTCCGGTAAACGATTCAGTATTGCTGACTATCATAACATTCAAAACTAATCGGAAACAACAAATAATGCATCTCCTAAATGTATCAAATATTTTGTAGTTTTTTTAATAATTTATTATTATCATTTTGCTTTCCGAAATAAAGAAACTTCCAAACCCGGTCTGAAACCACCGATACCAATACTTATAATAAGGGTCTGAAACCGACTCCAATACAAATAGTATGAACCTTGCTTTAAAGCCAGATATTGCAAGCTATGCTAGAAAAGAGCCCTAGAAATTGTGACAAAGATGAAGACACTAAAAAGTAATTTGTGATGGCACAAAATACAAACATAGTTGACTACGATTAGTAGTTCTATCCGGTCTGGGGTTTTGTAAATCCATTATATATATATATATATATATATATATATATATATATATATATAATCAAAAGGATCTACAATTAGAGAAGAGAATAAAGCTCTTAAATTTTATTTTCCCTGTACTTATGGAGGATTTGTCTTGGGTTGCATGATGTTTAAATGCATGACCAAAAAAAGGTAGGTCTATCTGGCCGTAAACTGCCCATCTAGGTTATATGCAAGGCCCTCCTGTTCATAGCTACCTTGGTTAGGATTTTGGCACCAGCACAAAGGGTGATGTCCGGTTGATATACAATCATAAACTTCTATCTTTTGTGGAGCTCTCTTATGCTCCATAGCCAACCACATTCCAATTGATATGGCTTGGATGATGAGGGCCATATCGTTGGAGAAAATGATGACATTGGAGAAACTCTAATATGGGGCAACTACAAGTTGTTGAAAATGCATGTCCCTATCTTTTTTTGCTAACATCTGCATCATTTTTTATAACAAACAATAAAGTTCTTCATTAGTGGCTCCCAACAAATCATCAAATTATAATTATTTGGGTATGGAGAAGGGATAAAAACAACTTCGACTAACTGTCAGCACACTAGCAGTACAAGATATATGCCATTAAGTTCTTTTCTGAACTATTCTGGTATGCTGCTGTTGTCTTTCCACAATCATCATTCACTTTATGCAACTGGATAAACTTCCTCCCTTTATATAGTTGCATGTGCATTTTTAGGCAATGATACATATAAAGCATATGAAACACATGTCACCTACTGTTCAGTTATTTTCTTCTGTCTCAAGTGCCTCCTGAAATCTACTCCACTAATGATTATTATGATTAATAGAGGAGAGACTAAAAGTGAATGATCAATTCTTGTTTGTGATGATTTGCACCTTCATTAATACTTCTGATAATAACAGAAGTTACTAACAAAAGGCAATCTTCATGAGATTGGTTGTCAACCAAACAAAGGTATTATACAATGTTATCTAGAAAAAAGTTTCTGAGGATCTCATTTGATCATCTTCAGAACATCAGAGCAGCTTCACCTGAAATACATGAAGCAAAGACGAAATCCAGTCTCATCCTTATCAAGAAAGGAGTCTAACTTGTGGTGATACATGAGTTAGCAAAAAACCTAGTTCTGAAAATGATGATTTAAGCTTGCCATGTGGCACAGATATATGTTACCTCATTGAATATCTATAAGATCAAGATACTACAATACAATTCCATTGAAATATGCCTACTAGCAATACTTACTATAATGTGCTAAATACACGCCATTTTAGTATTATGATCTCTTGAGAACCAAGGACTAAACTATAATAGTTCATCTTAGAAGGGTGTTAAGTGTAAAAGGACCAAGGGGTATTTATACCCTCTTTATCAGAAATAAACTTAATTTTACTTTGGTCCAATATCTTTTTGGTATCAGAGCCACCATAACCCTAACTTTACTTCACCACAGCCGCCGCCACCACTTTCACCCGTCGTCCACCCTCACCGCCGCCATCCAACCTCCCCACCGACCGACGTTCCCGATCCTCTTCCCCCTCTGTCGCCGCCAACGCAGCCACAGTCCTCTGGTTCATCGTCAGACTATGCGGCCTCGGATCGCAGCCATGCACGGGACGAACAATGGCCCTCGGGGACGCCGCTGCCGTTGAAGGAGTAACGGTAGACATGGAGAGATCTGTGATCGAAGCAGTCGGACACCACAAGAACTCGCGTCCTAGATCTGTCACCGTCGGACTGATGGAAGAGGAGCAGACGATGGAGACGATCTACAGCAAACTAACGGCCAAGGAGATAAAGGCTTTGGTGGACGATCTTTTGTCCAGGAGGCTGACTGAGACTAACCCCCGTGCTGCACAGGCAGATGTGGATCATTCACCATACAAAATAGAAAAGTTGAAGAAACTGGAGGTGAAGTTGCAGGGTACTACCAACTACTTGAAGTGGTCGCGTCAGGCTATGGGGACCTTGAAGGCAAGGTACTTACTCGTTGCCTCGTTCCAATGTTTGCCACAATCAAGTAACACTATCGCGTATCGTGCATGGATCTAGTTAGTCAGAAGACTATCGAATAGTCCTTCTGTGCAATATAACCCTGCAAGTATCCGGGACCGTTGGGTCGCCAAGGCAGTCCCCGAACCCTTGGTAGGCTATGTGAATGGCCAAACCAAGGCACCTGAAGATCACTCCTCACGGGAATTTTCTGTGTGAAAAATCATCAACAATGTGGTAGTTGGATGGTTGGCAGTCTCATTGACCGACCAAGTGTCGGACAACGTGGAAGCGATGAGGGTGCTAATGACATTTGGATGACATTGAGACACGTACTCGGGGTCGAACAACCCCATGAGGGTCTTCCAACTACAGGATGAACTTGACAAGGTGGTCCAAGAAGATCACACAATCTCTGAGTATGTGTCTTTGCTAAAGAAGTATTGGTCAGATCTCGGCCACTATGATCACATTGGCGTGGAGGATGAGCAAGTGGAACCGGCATTTGTGAAACATTATCAGAAGTTCATGGAGTATGTGTCGCGACAGAGGAGGATGAAATTCCTGAAGGGGCTCAACCCAGCATTCGAGTAGAGGAGGAATGTCTTACTTGCACAACCCAGGTAGTCATCACCGGAGAAGGTCATAGCTGCTATGGCACAAAAAGAGACGGCTAAAGCTGATGCTAAGGAGCATGAAGCTTAGAATCAGCGACACATGTATGTGCTTGTATGACCCCTAGTGAGAGAAAAATGCTAGAGATGTGAAGGAGCATGAAGCTTAGAATCAGCGACAGTCGAGCCAACACCGCAACGACATCGTCTCCAACCACCTCAGGGAGTAATATCACCTACTATGCCCATACAAGCACAGGTATACATGTTCATGCCCTTGCACCTACCCACAGACCAGGAAGTCTAAATTGGATAGTTGACTCTGGAACATCAGGCCATATCACTGGGACCCATAATGAGTTCCAGGATTACACTCACCTAGCGACACCTGAAAGCATTCAGACTGTTGATGTTACTGCTAGACCCATTGTGGGTACAACACGGTTAAATGCACCAATTCTATGACTCTTACTGATGTCTTGCATGCTCCATATTTTTCTGCTAATCTATTGTCCATTAGTACCATTGTTCTTCAACTTAATTATGTTGTCTCCTTTGACATTCCTAAGGTAATTTTTCAAGAGAAGGGAACGAGAAGACGGTTGGGGACTGGTACTTGGCATAAAGGGCTATGGTACTTGGATAGGGGTGGACTGGATGCAGCACTGGCATCACTGATAGATGAAGCACAGCCGGAGGAGCCACGAAGGACTGTGAAAGCAGAACTACTACTCCAACATCAGCGCATGGGACACTCTTCATTTAGTTTACTGAGTCGGATGAATCCCTCTATGTATCAGAAGGCTGATAAACAGAAAATTTGTGATGCTTGTGAACTAGAAAAACATACCAGAAGCTCTTATGTTAGTTCTGAAAATAGAAGTGTGTCCTCTTTTGATATGATACACTTTGATGTATGAGGACATTGTCCTACAACTGCTGTTAATAGCTTTAAGTGGTTTATCACATTTATTGATTGCTACACTCATGTCACCTGGGTGTACCTAATGAAGAGTAAGAGTGATGTGTTTGCATGCTTTCAAGATTTTCATCGCAGGGTCACAACGCAGTACAGTGCTAATGTGAAGATTTTGAGGTTACGAGGTCTGATAATGGGACAGAATACACCAACAAGGCTCTTGAAGAATACTTGTCATCCCATAGGATACATCATCAAACTTCATGCGCCTACACACTAGCACAGAATGGCGTGGTAGAGCGGAAGAACGAGTACTGTTGGAAGTGGCTTGGTCGATGATGTTTGCTATGAATGTCCCTAAACACTTGTAGGGGCGTGTTGTGTGGATGGTTGTATATCTCATCAACAGGATGCCCTCTCAGGTGTTAGGATGGAAGACACCATTTGAGATGCTTACAAGTGAGAAGTAGATTGTTCCTCCAAAGGTGTTTGGATGTGTATGCTTTGTGAAGAATAATAGATATGTTGTGGGAAAGTTGGACCCTCGGACAATGAAGTACGTCTTTGTCGGCTACTCAGGGACTCAGAAGGAATTTTCTTGCTGGAGTCTTGTGGAGAGAAGGCTCTTTGTGTGCATGGACATTACATTCAGAGAGATGGAACCATACTACCACAACGGTTCCGGTGAAGGCTCCGCATTTGATGACACACCTAACACAGGAGGTGTTAGGAGTGAGGGGGAGATGGGTCCAAGCGTGATTGTCGGATCAATTCCATGCCCGATGATGGAAGTTGGTCCAAGGAAACAAGGGAAAGAGAGCGAGAGTGAAGAAAGCGATAAGGATGAACACAATCAGGAGGAAGAAAGTGATGCTCCAGTGCAGGAGGAACAGTATGCTCCAGTGCAAGGGGAAACAGCCTTCAGAACAACCTACAGCTCAAGGAGAGCTCCAGGTTTACAGGAGGAGAAAGCAGATGTCCACTACTATGGTGCCTAATGTCCCAACTGTGCAATGTCCCTCGCCTAACCCTGTCCCAACTCCTGAAGATGCACCCGTACTTGATCCCTCTGATTCGGATTGTAACGACCCGTTCCGTTCAAGCGGACAGCCGATTCAAACGGTGCAAGTGCAACGACCCAACCCGCTTTGCTCAGCGAGAAGACTCATTTGAGGCAAAGGATTCCAGACTTGGACCTTCAGGAGTTCAGACTTAAGACTTTCAAAGGCTCGCTTGGAGTATCGCTCGACCGAGGCGAATTATCGCTCAGTAGTTCAGACTTAAGACTTTCAAGTCAAGTTTAACTCTGAACGAGAATCATGTTAAGTGAAGCAAGGAATCACAGCTCGTGGAGTAATGCTCGTTCAGAAAAAGAATTAAGAATTATCATGTCATGTTGTGAATCTGGAATAACCCAAGACTTGCATGGTCACGGACAACTCATGCACGAGGTATCTGCTTCCTCGGACGATCACCGAAAAACTGGGATCGTACCGGCCTAGGAGGAATCAAGGGTGTATTGCGTGTCAATTTCGGTTATGGTATGTGGCGCCGTCTTTGGGGCAGGACAATACTCGAAATTCGGGCCTTGGTAGAGCATACTACCTTGGACTAGCCGTCTACCCAAATGATAGTCGTTTGAATCGGCGGGATGGCGTGCAATAGCTTTTTTGTATCACCTGTTCGCCTTGAATTGCTCGTCTTGTATTAAGCGTTGTACTACATTCCGTCACGAGACTATAAATCGGTCATTTATAGTTAAGACAGTGACCTCATGTTCATATAGATAAGTCATCCTCGCTTAGCGGCAATCCGCGTGCGAGTCATTGCATCGCATCCAAAAATCGGAAACACCTGAACGATCATGGGTATAACACACTTGTACATAATCGAACACTTGAACATCTTCTGCAACACGCCTGATACTCCGTGTAACCCGTGCACCGAACATGACCTCGCTCACTACACCTGTGTTTGCATATGCTATTGCCCCTGGATTTCATTATATATGCTCGTGCTTGATTTAACTCGGTTTGCCTTGGACAGGGAAGGACGAATGGTAAGTTGGTAAGTCTCGTCGTGTTCCTTTATATCGCACGGCGCACTGCCACACGAGTTAGGCTTATACATTATGCCATGAAACTGGTCATAAGGCAAGACTAGAAACATAACTTAATATATGGTGCACAGAACCTCTATAACGTGTTTGGATTTGTCGAGCGGACAAGAAGCCTCTCCACCAGTGCATTCACGTACTGATAACCCACCAGATTGCTTGCAGGGTGCGAGAGAACCTCGTTCGGTGTGGATGCCTCCTTCGTGCGTGCTAAGGCGTGGAGTTCACTCTGAAGCCTTGAAGCATTGCGTCCGGAACTGAAGCACATATACAAGACATAATGTTGGAACAATCGCCTATGTATCATTCCACAAATGTAGCCACTTGGCACGCTTTTACTGTTTCAGAGAGAGAGGCTTGAGCGACTTGTAATCTAGGCCTGGCGCCGTTTGTAACACTTGTTCAATATCAATAAAAAGCTTGTTTTACTTCTATTTTTGTGTTATTCAATGCTTTCGCTATTGACGACTTTGTGAACTTGTTAGCAATCGCATGTGCGATTCTTATTCCACTGCACTCGGACTATCTGTGCGACTCTGTGGCTTAGACATTCTACCGCCTGCGCTGGCGCGGTGAATCGCGCCTAGCGGGGACACCCAATTACCTACGGGAGATCTTCTCGCAGCAATACGGAAAGATTCCCTAATCGTTATGGTTATGAACATGACATTGCCAATTTCTTATCCTAATCTAATCTATCCCCTACTTATGGAGCATCCATTGCATCATTAGATACCACATATTTGCCTAAGTGTTGGCAGGAAGCGAAGGAAGATCCAAGATGGAAAGCTGCAATGTTGGAGAAACTTGGGACACTCGAAAGAAAGGGACATAGGAGCTTGTCCCATTACCTAAATGAAAGAGAGCAATTGGATGCAAATGGGTCTTCACAGTAAAAGAGACGCCATAAGGGAATGTGAAGCGATACAAGGCAAGATTGGTTACAAAGGGATTCACTCAGTCCTATGTCATCGACTATGATGAGACATTTGCTCCAGTAGCAAAGATGAGCACTGTGAGAACCATGGTCTCCCTTGCAGCAAACCATGGGTGACAGCTTCATCAATTGTATATGAAGAATATATTTCTTCATGGGGATTTGCAAGAGAAAGTATATATAGAGACACCCCCGGGTTTTGAACGAAATAGTCAACAGGAAATATGTGCAAGCTGAAGAAACTACTGTATGGACTCAAGCAATCTCCTCGGACCTGGTTTGAATGATTCAGGAAAGTTATCACAGGCATGGGGTACAGCCACACCAATGCAGATCACACGGTCTTCTTCCGACATGTGAGAGGTCACGTCACCATACTTACAGTATATGTAGATGATATAGTGATCAGAGGTGATGAGGAGGAGATCACCCAGCTGAACTCAAAACTTGCCAAGGAATTTGAATTGAAGGACTTGGGAATGACGAAGTACTTTTCGGGATCGATGTGGCTCGAGGAAGGGACGGGATCGTCCTCCCTCAGAGGAAGTATCTACTAGATTTGCTAACAGAGACGGGTATACTGGGGTGTCGATCGGTAGTCACTCCAATTGATCAATGATATAAGTTGGGTTCATAGGCAGGAGAACCTGTTGATCGTGAGAGATATCAGACTAGTAGGCCGATTGATTTATCTAGGCTACACTTGCCCTGATATCTCATTTGCTGTGAGTGTAGTGAGTCGCTACATGCATGATCCAAAGAAGGGCCACATGGATGCAGTTTTCCACATTCTGAGATATCTGAAGGGGGGTCTGGAAGAGGGCTATGGTTCAAGAACAACGGACACCTGAGTGTTGAGGGATACTGCGATGCAGATTGGACAAGCTGTATGGACGACAGAAAGTCTACCTCAGGGTACTGTGTCTTTGTAGGGGGTAACCTAGTCTCCTAGAAAAGCAAGAAATAGTCTTTGGTAGTACGATCGACCGCTGAAGCAGAGTATATAGCTATGGCTCTAGGAGTGTCAGAGTTGTTGTGGGTAAAAGCACTGCTGACAGAGTTGAAATTAGACCAAGGAGCACCATTACGCCTTCTGAGTGACAGTCAAGTTGCACTAAGTATAGCTAACAATCCAGTTCAATATGACAGAACGAAGCATATCGAAATCGATCGGTTCTTCATCAAAGAGAAGTTAGAGAACGGGATATTGAAGCTCGATCACGTTCGCTCAGAAGAACAAGTCGCCGATTGTCTTACTAAGGGTCTTAGTTCCTTGAGTCTTTCTAAACTATGTAACAAGATGGGGAATAATTGATATATATCGCCCATCTTGAGGGAGAGTGTTGAGAACCAAGGACTAAACTACAATAGTCCATCTTAGAAGGGTGTTAAGTGTAAAAGGATCAAGGGATATTTATACCCTCTTTATCAGAAATAAACCTTATTTTACTTTGGTCCAAAATATTTTTGATATTTTTAGTGTGTTTTTAATATTTTATACTTGGTTAGAAATTTTGACAATGTTAAGGTAAATAACCATAACATAAACTAATAAAAATTATTTTGAAATAACCCTTGTGGAACTTTATGCTAACTATAATTTGTTGAATACAGCATACTTTTGGTATCTGTATGGCATTTTGTAAATTTTAAACTATAAAAATCTAGCACGTTTCAGCCAAATTTATTTAATACAACTAAGACGTGTTTCAATCATACTTTGCAGTATCAGTCGATACCGAACGATACAACCGATACCGATAAAGTTTGGCATGTCCTAATCCACTACCGACCATTATCGACATTGGTGATCTCTTTCCCTATCAGTTTGGCAGAGAAAATTGAATGAAAAAGACCAATCAACAAAGGTGTAAAAGCATAGTAAAGTTGTAAAAGAATGTAAATGAATAAAATTTATTTATCGTAGCGTAAACCAATCAACAAAGGCGACTATTATTACATTTAATTTCAAAACTACTAAAAACAACACAAAAAATACTTAAAGTTATGCCAAAATATATAAAATATTTCTTCTAAATTTTTTACTTATTTATTAATAATTATTTACTTTCCGATACGAAAAAATCTGATACTCCGATCCAAAAATGCCGATACCGCCAATCTTGCTACTCGTAGGAAACATCAAGAAGTCAATTATGCAAACCTGGGTTTCAATAAAGGAGTTTCTAACCAGCTCAGGAAGTGATGTACTTAGTTTAAAGAACTCATGTCCTCTGTAAAATAAGCCAATGCAGAATAAATAGACACAGGTATTTAGCGTCAAGGAACAAAAAAATAGAATGTATATGAGATGAATATTGCTACATAAAGCTACATGTATTAATTGCTCACTATGTTTCGGGAGTTGGTTTTGCATGGTCTACACAACCAATGACCCTTTGGAACTCTTGAAACACCATAGCAGGCCTGATGGACCTGCATAGAATTACTGCAATTTTCAGCATAACTACCATAATACTTAGGTTTTGGCATGTATCTGTTTGTCGGTTTTATGGAACATACTCTGATAAAGCATCTGTTGCACTCTAGTAAGTAATTAGCCTTTTCTTTATCTGAGCTTCCACATACAGAACAAAATGCATCTGAATTTAAAGGAAATGGCTGGCAATTTCGGGTCTTACTAGATCTGGAATCAAATAGTATAAGACGTTGAGAAAGTAATGGCAATATAAGGTAACAAAAGCAAATCAAAGTTACATGAAGCCCACAGTAAGATTAATCCTTTAAAAGTTTATTTGTCTCTGACCTGTAAAAATAGTATAATAAAATGGCCTACCTTTGTGTGTTCGTTTGGCACAGCGCACCTGCATGATACTGACTCTTGTAAGAATGCTTCTCCAAATTAATGTTATTTGATAAAGAGGACTTTGGAATAGATGATTCTGGACAATGGCATTCAGTTCCTGTAGACATGCTACAGTAGGTTATTTTTATGTAACAGCAGCGCAGAGGCCTAGCTATCTTAGATAAAAACAATTCACTAGTAAAACATTGGAATTGTCTACACTACTATTTGACTGAAGAAATATCACTGTCAGCAAAACATTTCATTACAATAAGGAAATATAAAGCAATGGAAATATTCAGAAACTGAAACATTACCTGTCATGGTTGAAAGTGACATTTTTGGCTCTACAATAAGATCTGAGCTATGACTAACCCCAATTTTTTGCGTATACAAATGCTCTGTTGCAAATTTATTTTTATCAATAAGTTCACTGAGACTGCATCTACGGGCTTCCTTGCATCTTGGCTTTGTCTGAGAAGTACTATGTTCATGATTCAGAGAAGGCTTTTCCACCCTGTCACTTTCGTCTCCTGTTTTACTTTCAGTCGTGGGAAACTCATCTGAGCACCAGTCATTTTTCTTGGAACAATGCTCATCTTTATCAGACACAAGACCACTAGATATCTGGACATCACTGGGGTCTTCAGTCTCGTGTTGTACTTTCAAAAAGGTTAATTCGTTGAAGGACTCAATGTTTTCATCAATGTGAGGCGTTTTGATCTTTGATGTTAATTTAGGTTTCACTTCATTTTCATTTTCATTTATATCACATCTTTTAGTTTTTTTAAGAATCAGGCTAAGGGAAACAAGTTTGGCAGGTTTTTGTTGACTGCTCGGCCGACCATTAGAAATGATACCTGATCTTCCACGTACCACAGGCCTTACTTTCACACTTGTAGTTCCAATTTCACTTCTGCAGGAGTTTCCTATACTGCTAAGTGACATGTATTTAGGTGGTTTTCCAGTATCTGAATGAATGCCTTTCTGTTTTGCAATGTTTTTCTCCAGGGACACGGCCTTTGCCTCCTTTTCAGCTGAAACTGTAAGAGACTGTATTCTATCAGACTTTAACAAATTATCATGGTTCTCTCTGTTTATAGAAAGGGATTTTGATGTAAAGAGAGCAGAACGTTTTCTCTTGACACTTGAGGACCTAATGGGAAAGTTGCACAACTTTGGATCCTCATTGTCTGATTGAAGAGCTTCAGATTTCTTGGGTGAAGATGAGTCCCAAGTAGACTTACAGTATGAGGATATTGAGTTTATTGGATAAAAGTCCGAGTTTGGAGCTGAAATATTCAGTTTATTCATTTTCATTGTTTCTCCTCTCTTTTCAGATTTGAACTCTCTTTCAATAGGCTCTATCTGCTTGATATTTGCTTCAGCTCCACGACTAGCATATCCCTGATTTCCTACCCTTGTTTTGTTAGATGGGATTTCTGCTCTGAGATTAGTAAGAGGTTTTCCAGATGAATGACAAGGTAAGCAGTCAACTTGTTTTGGAAACATCTTATCACTGACAATAAGGAGTTCGTCACACCCACTACTGCCAAGTTCTTCATCAGATGAGCCATATTTCTCAATTCCAGATGCTTCATCAACCAAAGGATCATAGGCCATCTTTGTATCCTCAATATTTGTAGCAGAGAAGTTTGTGTTGTTAAATTCAACTGAAATCTCAGTTACTGCCGGAGCAGATGAAGCTGAACAATTATTAGACATCTGTCTTTCATTCCTCGATTCAGTCGTTTGATGAGTTTCATCACTCTCTTTCAAAGTAGTTCCAATATATTGATTCGTAGCTACACTAGAGGCTTCCAGCACCTCTTCATGCTTATCAGTTAATGTACCGTTGCAAGTTCCTATCAACTTAGTAGGTACATCCCTCCAACGACCATTCTGAACATCATTCTTAAGGACAATATTTTTCTTCGAGCATTCACATTGACCTAACCTGAAATTTTTCACATCCTGAAACATATGGTTCTTATCACAAGATTGAGCAATGTGCACTGTTCTGGCTTTTCCGCAAACATCGTGCTCATTTATGTACCCAGAAGGCATATTATCACCTCCCAAGAAACAACATCCTGTCAAACTCTTTGAATGAACAGTGCAGCAGCAATTTCTGGAAATAGATGGACTGTGTTCTTTCTGACTATTCATTTGCTTAATGCCATCAGACCTGTTGTTTGAGGTTCTTCCAAGTCTGAGATGGAGAGATCAAATACATGATGCAACACTCAGAAATCTACTTTGCAACCAAAAAATTAAAACATGATTGCATAGTAGAGTAAGTAATATTTGCAGCAAAACCAACACTATATAGCAATTTTGAAAAAGGAAGTACAGTATTGAAGTAAACATAGTTCAATTAAAGAACTTCTAAATAAGATAGAACATAAGAAAAAGAAAACATAATTGCTTATTAGTAAACACAGTTCAATTAAAGAACTTCTTAATAAGATTGAACTAATAAAAAACATGAAAGAGTACAAACAAATCATTAAAACTAAACACTAGCATTATGCAAAAACAAATCTCCCACTTTCCTCTACTACTATTTTCATAATCATATTCCTATTGTCATCAAGTAGGTGTTCTCAGCTAAAATTGTCTCCCAGTTTCCTCTACTATGGTTTCCATAATTATATTACTATTGTCGTCAAGCAGGTACCATCAGAAATTTACTTCGCAACCCAAAAAGAAAACATAATTGCTTATTAGCCTAACAAATATTTGCAGCAAAATCAATACTACATACCAAACCTTTGACAATGGAATTATAGTAATAAAATACAGTCTAATTCAAGAACTTAATGAGATAACCATAAGAAAAAAAAAAGTGAACTAATAAAAACATGGAACAGAATACAAACAAATCATTAGAATTAGTCACTGATTTCGTGCATAAAATTTTATATCACAGTTTCCTCTACTATGGTTCCCATAATCCTATTCCTATTGTCGTTAAGCAGTTGCTTTCAGCTGCCACTTTGAGTAGACAAAACTCAAGAACAAGAATTAGACCTAAATTCTAATACTAATTTCTCAACACAAGAAATTTATAATTGTTATGCAATAAGGATTTCATTTATAAAACTATCACAAGCAGCACAGAACAGCTAACTAAATGTTCAAGACTCGTTCGAAGGAATAATTGCTATGAAATCACCAGAATAACATTGACTTACATGAACATAGCAGAAGGTACAGAAAAGTTGTGCAGAAGCTACCACAAGTTCTATTTCACCATACGAGATAAGAAATCTTCTTCAGTACGTTCCAAGAATACAACCATAATGTCTGTTCACTTGTGTGTATTCTCGGAAGGTTGATCTAGTTCTCCTCGTTGTTGCCAAATACTAGGTTAAATTTTAAAGTGTATAGAAGTTTGAGTCATATTAGGAAAGGTTTTAGTAATTTTGGGCAGTGTTGGAGTCGTTAAGTAGAACATGAGCTGGGAGCTTATTTGGTTACTCTTTGCACTTTTAAAAACAGACATAGGTATATGCAGTGTTCTAAATGGAGGTTGAGGCTGCCACCTAGGCGCGAGGTTGTCTCTCTCCGCACCGCTTTTTACGTTGGCGGTGGAGTGGGCGGCTGGAGTAGGATTGGCGGGGTAGGCTGATACCTACGTGGTTTGAATAAGAACAAACCAAACCACAATCATATATTAGCATGACCGACAAACTAGATGTTTTCCAAGCATTATGGTTCACTTTTACAAGACTGAAACTTCATAATTCTTTGTCCTACGGCTTACTAATGCATAAAATACCCTTAAAATACGCATATGAAGCACACACACAAAATCAGTGTTCTAAATGGAGGCCGCCTCGAACGCCTAGGCGCGAGGCGGCATCTCTCCGCACCACCTTTGCCATTGTCGGAGGAGTAGGCGGCCAAAGTAGATTTGGAGCTGTAGACGGGTGAGGCGGTAGACGGGCACCAATCTTGCACTGTCGTTGGATTTTAGATTTTAAAAAAAACTTGAAAGAAGACGAAACGTCCCAATCTGTATCTCTATTAAAGTTTGGGAATGACTTGGAAAAATTATATGATATCACCAATTTACTTAGTGCAGCTCACTATATAATGCTTGCCCTGCACTGATGTAGTAGGACACTCTACTTAGGCCATTAAATATGAAACCTATGGTACAAGCAAACACTCGAATGCAATGAGATTCCATCCTAAATGAGTTAACCCTAATGATGTACTGATGATATGCATAAAATACCCTCAAAATATGCATATTATGCAACAAAAAACACGGGTAAAATGGTGAATAAGGCCAAAATATTTTGGATTAGGAATTTTATAGGCATTAGGATTTTATTTGTTATTCGGATTAGGATTTTTAGAGGTCAAGTTTGTATAAACATATAGTGTTTCAGTTTTCATTCAATAAAGAGTTTGAGATTTATAATTATACGAAAGTGTGGAATAATTTCTATTCTTATACATGATTACTAGCAAAATAAATGTGCACCGCACGATGGAATATAGCTACTCCAAATTTATTTTTTGTGGAAAATTTACTAACGTTAATTACTGTACTGATGAATACTCGAATAAAATTAATTTTGAAATTTAAAATCTACCTTATAAATTCGGATAAACTTAAAGGCATGCATAATATCTTGCTTATATATATATATATATATATATATATATATATATATATATATATATATATATATTACTATTAATTTTTTAAATCTATTAATTTAATGTTAATTTCAATATTAATTTCAATATTAATTTTAATGTTAACTTTTAGTATTAATTTTAATGTTAATATTAATTTTTAATTTTAATGTTAATGTTAATTTTAAATTTTAATGTTAATATTAATATAATGTTACTTTTAATTTTAGTGTTAGTTGTAACTTTAATTTTAATTTTAGTGTTAATTTTAATGTTAATTTTAGTTTTAGAATTAACGTTAAAATTAAAAAATAATATTAAAATTAAAATTATTACTCAAATTAAAATTAATTTCTTTTTTTTTCCAAATCACTTAATTCATATTGATCCATGTGGGAGTACATGTGGCATGGCCCATTTAAGAATATGAGCCTATGAATCATATCTCGTTTTTCCTTCTTCTTTTTTATTACTCAAATTAAAATTAATATTTGTCTTTTTTTCCAAATCACTTAATTCCTATTGATCCATGTGGGAGTACATGTGGCATGGCTCATTTAAGAATATAAGCCTATGGCTCATATCCCATTTTTCCATATATATATATATATATATATATATATATATATATATATATATAAGCTTATTAAAGTTGTGCAAAATAAATAATAACTTACAGAAAATATAAAACTTAAAAGCTTAGATTTGGATAAAATTAAATTTAAAGAAATTGTCAATCTATAAATTCTAATTTGTATAACTTGATGACATGGCAGAATGGATGAGATGGCACAATGCGATGCAAAGAAGGCCTCTAAAAATACTCTAATTCAAGAAAATTAGCCAAATATTGTGGGAGCTCCATGACTATTTTCCTTATATTATATAATTTGTCTTCTTATCTATTTAGCTTGCCCTCTATTTTCAAAAGATTTACAAAAAGTGGGGTACTATAAAACAAGTTTTGTGCCAGTGCCAACACGTTGAAATATAAATGGACATACCAAAATTGGTGCCCTATGACACCATGTCTATATTGTGTGATCTCTACGATCATGGGAAGATAGCAGGCAACCTATATAACAAATTGTTGTCTTGAGGTCTACTCAATGTACAATTGTCAAATAAAATCTCTCAGAACTATTCAATAAGTTTTTAAAACAGAAATTACAGCTCACAAAAATCAATGAGAAAATCCAAATGTAATAGGATAAAACAATAGCCATTATAACCATGCCACCTTTTACTATTTTAAGAATGCTTAATGAGAATGGAAGACTACCAAACATTTCAGAACAGACAACTGATAAAAGTCCCTAATCAAAATACTTGGCTAAATAACATACAATTAAATCTTCAAAGTGAGCTGTGCATTTGACCTGATTCAGTAAATAAGCTGCCAATCTATATGCTGACTTATGCAAACGGACTGGAAAACATAATTGATCAAATCAAGGGAGCGGCCATAGTACATGTCAAGGACGCCAAGGAATGTGGATTCATTTTACATTAAGTGCAACAGATTCATAGGACACAACAGCACAAAACATTGTGGAATAAAAAAGAGTAGAACAACAGATAAGGGTCATGGATTAATTTTCCATCAAGTCGAAAAGGATTCACAGGGTACAACAGCACAAAACATGGTGAAAAAAAGGAGAATAGAATGACAAAGATAAGGGTTCGTACTCAAACTATTAATCACTTAAAAAAGAACGAACAAAGAAAAGCGATCCAGTGAAAGTCACCTCAAACATGAATGCTCATCAGCACCACATACATGACAAGTTGGAAAGTGTGGCATCCTCTGTGTCACAGCTGAGCAATTGCAGCATTCATTACCTGCAAATATATGACTACAGAATAAAATGCCATCCAAATAAACACTACAGAAGCCAAAACTTACAAGAGGGCATATCTTCAGAACTCGTGTTTAAGAAAAGGCTTACATATACACAAGAACCTTACCTCTGGTACCAGATTTACCAGCTAACATCTCAGCTCTAGCACTAGAGTAACAGTTTGAGCATGAAGGTACAGGCCGAAGAGCAAATCTGGATGGACCCTGTTGAACATCGCAATAACTTCCCTGCCTAGAATCTTCTGATGATGCCAAGACATTATTACATGACATTCTCTGCAATTCCATAGTTTTCTGGCAGCACAATCTTTGGTGCCTTGGACTCGTTTTGCAGGTAACACTGGACTGGTCTTGCTTCAAATTGACGATATGTCTCAAAGCTAAATGTCTAATATTTTCATCCATCTTATGCTGGCTAAGATCGTCACTTCTGTTATGTGGCAAAACCAAAGTTGGTTCTGCATTATTCAACGATTTTGTAGTAAGGGCCTCTGAGATTCCTGGGTTTAAAAAGCCAGATCTGGAATTTGCATGAGATTGTGGATTGGTAGAACAATAAATAGCATAATCATGGTGTTCCTTGTTCCTTAGGGAAGGGACTTCTCCAGACTGGTTGGAAGTAGAGTCAGCTACATTCTGACAAATACTGGATCCTCGGTTGATTTGCCAGGATGGCTTCACAGCATCAACAGAAAAAACTCTGTTGACAAAGTGCTCACCAGTAGCTGGCTTAGGGATTCTGGTATCAGTTGTCTGCGCATTATGGACTACATAGCTTCCTTTCACATTGTTACAAGATTTATTATCAATAAGCCCCAGCCCCTTGACCGTATCCATAGTATTGGAAAGCTCAAATCCATCTTTTACATACTTATGTTCATATCTATTATTTATGTCAGTTATACTCTGTGCAGGGTTGCAGTTACCAGGAACAGAGTCAACATCAAGTGATCTAGTCATTAAATGTCTATTGCTGTTTAGAATTCCGGCAGATTGGGATGAACTGTTCCCTTCAGTATTCAGATGTGAAAGGAACAGTGAGATAAGTGAATTTTTAGTTGCATCAGCTGTAAGCTCCTTGGGTTCAGAATGATTAAAAATATTGTTACTTCCAACTGTCTGTGCTCTACTTGAAGACGGCGCATCCATCTGAGCCGTTTGGATAGTTTGCCTTGCTTTCTTTGTTAACCTGGGATAATCAGCTGCACAAACATGACAGCATTCCAATAATCAACATACAAGTGAAATATAAATTTTATCTAGCAACAGCTTTGATAAGATACAAAGCAGCATCCACCAACTTACTGCTCTCTGATAGGGGCAGATTTACTCGTGCCTTCGATGAAGTATGCACTGGACCTATTTGCAAGCGCTTCATAGTAGATGGAAATGACATAACCGATGCATGGGTGGCCTGAGAGGGCTGCCCAAGACTCAAATCGACATTTGAAGAACTACCATCCCCAGCCATTATATATGCTTCGCTTGTAGTGCTTCCCCTGATATAATGTTCATGACCAAGACTTCTTTTAATACCTGAATATGGAAAAGAAATGGATGGATCGGCAAATTGCCCTTTGGAATTGTCCCTATTAGTGACTAAACAAGACCAAACATTTTGCTCTTCCTTACTAAGAATTGATTGTGATGCTTTGTGCAGGCAATGACGACTTTCCTTCCCCGCCTGCACTGCATGGTTATGAACTACAGCAGGAAGCAATGGACTTTGAGATGAAATGGGAAAGCTATTGAAAATATGATTATATCCCTCCAATTTATTGTGTTGGTGCATGTTATCCATATTTGTGTTTGACCAACTTTTGAAGGCAGTCTGTCCTACTCCTGGATGAGGATGGTTAGAGTGGATAGATTTGCTCCAGCATTTTCCAGATTTTCCTGATCCGCCAAAATCAATTGTTTCAGGAGCCTTTGACGAGGAAGAAAAACCAATGCCCTTGGATCCAACTAAGACAGCTTTCTCCTTCAGAATATCTGGCCATTCCCATCCTTTGTCATCGTCAGGAGCATTATTCTAGAAGAAAGAAGTAGATTTGTATATTCAAACTACAGAAGAAAAAAAATGGCAAAACAAGGCTATAGATTATTTTACAGTGTATATATATTGAAAATAACCATCAAATTCATTACACAGTACAACAACAACAACAACAACAACAAACAAAGCCTTATCACAAACTTTGGGTTGACTGTATTATGTAGTAGGCAGTTTCAATATAAATGTTAACCTCACTACTGAAGCTGTTGTACTGTAGCAAAGTAATAGTCTGTTGACCCTTCACATTATCCATAATTACTATTCCTATATGTTTGTATTTGTTCGGACTAAGAATTGCTAATTGCATTTTCCTTCAATTGCTCAAATTTTATACCAGTCCCAGAAAAACCATCAAGTTCATAAAATGGTACAATAGGTATAAATAGGGAAAGTCACCTACTACTGTTCCACCAAGTGATTTTGAAATAGAGAAAGACTGATGAATGATATAAAAAAAGAGTAAAAATAAATTTAGAACTATATTGTTACGTTCAACCTTGAGTTAATTATATTTCAAATTTGTATGTTAGATGCAGATACACAGATGTACCATTTATCTAAGTAAAGTTTGGAGATGGAGAGGAGAAGGGAAAGTAGGAGAAGAGAGAATATGAGAAAGGAGATTGCAAGGGCCTTAAACCCTAGGTTGCATCTCATGTCTATTTATATTGATATGCAATACACCCACAATTACTATTATACCCTCATATGATAAATAACAAAATAACATAACTCTAACAATCTATATATGTCTTCTACAGTTGGCTCCTTCATTCATCTTGTGTCTTACACGGGTAGGTCCTTTTGGGAACAACTCTTTTCTTTACTCCCTTTTTGAATGAATAAGGGCCCAACCTTCTTCACTTCGTCATCTCTGCCTACGTCTTCTCTTCTTTCTTGATCTTGCTCGCTTTTCAAGTATCATTTGGACGAGGCACCGACGCTGCTGTGTGTGTGTGTGTGTGTGTGTGTGTGTGTGTGTGTGTGTGTGTGTGTGTGAGAGAGAGAGAGAGAGAGAGAGAGAGAGAGAGAGTCCTGTTGGATCTGGGGTTCATTGAGGAGCAAAGTGGCACAGTCACCATTTACTGGTTTTACTAGGAGCTGGACTTGGTCTTTACTTCGGAGTAGCTTAGCCTAATTAGATTGTTAACATCCTGATAGACTCAGACTTCACTTTCTCTTTAATACTACGAACTATTGGATTAATGTCTATGAATTAGTTGTAAGGATATCAATACTTCGACAATTTTAGTAACTGGCTCAACATGTCATGCCCTAAAACTTGTGGGGGCATGAATGGTCATTGACCCCTAAATCTCAAGGGTTGCAAGAGCTCACCTGAAAATAACCCACAACTGATTCTGCACAATTTATCAAAGCAATATAACACAATTCTCAAAACAGCTTAATTATCCCTAAGTCATACACACAACATCTGTCATAATAAACATGATAACTAACTAGTTCTCCAGCTCCCATTCCAATATGTAACACAAAAGGAACCATACAAGATAATCATTTGTCACCAAGTACTTGCATAAATCATACCATATTCTATTACTATCATAGTATTTTCAATCATTCCTTCACAACAGGAGAGGAAAAACAAGTAAATCAAACCAAGAATCGATCAGTTCAGCCTACAATAATTGAATTAGATGTGTGAATCATAGAGGAAAAGAATAGATAAAAAATAGTATGTTATAGTAAATGCCACAGTGAAGCCACAAAAAGATTTAGGCAAATTTTACAAGCAAGTTAAAATATGGAATGAATCCAACAATTAACAAAGTGAATGTAGACAAAACTAGATAAAAAGAACAACAATCCAATGTGACTTCTATGTGTTACATAGTTAAGACTTTTTATGTAGAGAACACGTTATCAGAAATAACACTAACCCCAAAGCACAGCCTGCGCCACCGAGCAACAGTCATGCCATTTTCCAAACGAACAGCCACACCTGGGTTAACTGATGATGGTCCTGAATGCTGAAAGTGAACTATGGTAAGAATTTGTTTTTCATATTTGAAAAGCTAATATAGAAATTAGTTTTAGTTTCAAACTACATTATATTCTCCTGAAGTACCTCACAAAATTTCGCCAGAGACATCTGCAAACTATGACAAAAGCAAAGAACGCCCAGAAGTCCCATGTCACTTAGGAAGAGCACACCAACTGTGCTAAAAGAAATGAGAAAAGTCAGGTTTATTGACCTGTTTATTCATTATTTTTGAGTTGATTAACAAGAGAGATGATTTACTAGATCAATTAGAAAATCCAATAATCCTTTAGTATTATAAGATATAGGGAAAAAATGGTTCAAGGTCATAATGAGAAGAACTCACCTGCATTCATGCAGAAAACACGTGGACGACCTCTGAAAAAAGCAGAATCATGGCCAGGCGCAGATGACCTAGCTTCTATTGGTTTTGTGCGGGGTGTATGAATATTCGAGGCATTATACTGGCTAGTGTCTCCAAGGGAAGTTGCAATAGGCCTGCCACAACTGATAGATGATACAACCATACCTGTACTGCTACCTTGAAACGATTGGTTTGAACCTGGTTTAACAGCCCTAGAACCATGACAATGAGAAGTTGATATCTGAAGACTACTGCACCAATCAGGAGTTTTTGTGCTAGTGGACACTAAAGATGGTCTATTTTTAACAACAAATGAGGAGACCTCTGCATTACTCATCCTAACACCATCATGGTTTTCTGACGAATATGGAATATTTGTAACAGGTACACACAAATTCGAACCACTGACATCAGCCCCACCATTGGGAACATGAAGCTTAGATAATACTGATTTCATATTTGGCAATTGTGAAAAATCGGTAGTTAGATGGGAATGGCCAGAGAGAAGAGCTCTAAATGAACTACTTAGCTCTGTCTTCCCTGATTTGGCAGAATCTAAGTTCAAGGTGTGAAATACTAATGGTTCTTGAACAGTTGGATGGTCCTTGTGCTTAGTTCCTTGCAGAATAAAAGGATGAATAGGTCGACGAGAATTCATGTCCATCTGCAAAATTAAACAATGCCAGTAAGCCTAGGGACAATACAAAAGGAAAGTGTGCCTTCCAATGGACATGGAAAACAATGTTATAAAAAATAGCAAAACCAGTACTCAGATGAAGAAAATTTGAGGATGCAAATGACGACAACAATGTTTGACTATAATTTTTTTCTTTTTTTAAAATGAAAAAGTAGGGTTCGCAAGGACCCAATGATTGACTATATAATTGAAACTAAAGTTTTAGTACTACAAACGAGTTTCAAAGTTGCAAAGGTGCTCTTTGTCTTTTGAGCCTTTGGCTTCTAAATGAAGACTCAAAAATGACTACTTTTTCCTAGCGGTCATCAAAATCAAACGCATACCAATATTAGATGACCATTAGTTATAGCACATTATCCGCTTAGAACACGTGGATGACTTGATAAAATATACATTCTGCACTATATAAATATGTCGGGAAGTTCTGTGCACATTTGTTTTACTACTCTAAGACGTTCTGTGGAAGTAATATCCAGTCACCAATGAGTCAAACATCTTCAAGCCCTAATATTGTGTATATCACATAATATTTCCAATATTTACTAGGTAACGAGATCATGTGCATAGAGGTGCGTCGTCGGCCGGGCAACCCATGAACCTAGCCAGGAGCAGTCGAAAAGATCCAGATTGAGTTGGAAACAGCATGTACCAAACTGTATACTTGTCGGGTTTTCTAAGAGAAAAAACAGAACAAGACCAGCCTGTTCGAAACCCCATCCAGACCCCAACCTTTTTCGTAAAAATAACCCCCCACACCCTCCTACCTACCGTTTCTAGAGATTGGGGAACCCACACAGTTTTTCATTTTCTTCTTTTTCTTTTTTTTTTTTGTGGGTGGGGGGCTATTTTGGTCAATGTCCCTCCATAAATGCCAATGCTTCTCCATAAATGCCACATTCAGATAGAAATTGGGGAGTATTTGACCAAAATACCCACAAGTAGTATTTTAGGAGGAGTTTGACCAAAATCCCCCCCCCCCCCCCCCCCCCCCGGGCAACTGCTATAAATTGTCATATATGGGGTCTTTTCGTAAAAATTGCACCTTCATGCGAGTTGTAGCGGGTCAGGTTTGCAGGTTAGAGAGGGAAGCCATTCTAGAATGGCCGGGTCGAACTCGATTCGGACTTTTCCGATCGGACTGCGTCCTGGCCCACGAAGTACCTCACCTGGAAGGTAAAACAAATTGTTGAACAACACACCTCAGGTAACAAATCTAGCAAATCTATAATGCAATAAGTACCAACATGGCTATACACCGCAACAACTTTCAATCAGCATGAAGTCATGGGCCGAGTAGATCCAGAAGTACTCCATGACACTACCAGATTAGTTCAAATAATCATCAACAAAGCTCCTGTCAGAGAGGATATCTATGAAACATAACAAAACCTCCTTTGTTTTCGAAACACTCAATTGGCCAATATTTTATCCTCAATGTCTCAGTGAATTTGTCGAGATAATGCAACCCCCAGCCTCCGCCATTAGAAATATAAAAAGAATAAGTGAACCCAATTAAGTTATCAAGAACCCTTTAGAGGGTAACTTGACTCTTCAAGGAACCTTTTTCTGGTGATCATGTAGCTGGTAGATGGATTTGGAAGCCACTGCCTGTTTGGAACCCAACTGCAAAGATTGGTCCAGAATGCTTCTAGGTCCTATGCAGCATGCAAATTAGTATGTCCCTCTGTTATGAGGACAAGTAAGAAGGGAACATTCATAAAATTTAACAAGTAAAATCTTTTATTCCAAACTTTTGGAGATGGCTACATGAAACCTTATTTCCATTATGAACTATCAAGTGCAATATCCTAGCTAAGTCCTATCTAACATTAGCAAATGGCATCTTTTTTCGCAGCTTATATCCAAGTTCATTAACAAAAATCCTATCATTCCTAACCGGTGCATCTATGGGCCCTCATTGCATGTCTAAACCATCTCAAACAATTCTCTCATCTTATCCTCAAGAGGACTAACTCCAACAAATGTTCGCAGTATTAGCCCATACCAATATGTATGGGCCGTACTGTATAGTTTTGGAATGTCACTAATCCAATACTTATCTCCACTATCTCCACATGATACCCGCTGAAGTATATGGACATCTATGGCTCTCTTCCTGGTCAATTCACGAAAGGAAAATTTACATGAAATGATGAAATCAATATTCGGTCGTGTCAATGCCATGCTATAATGTGCCGATAAAATTGATTATGGACACTGTAATAAATAACATTTGTCAATGTTGTCTATTTATAAATTCACAATACATCCATAAATTCCATTTAAACTAAATATTGCATGTGTACAACAACAACAAAGCTTTCATCCCAAATTGTTTGGGGTCGGCTATTTGAATCATCTTCTTCCATTCGGCTCAGCTAACAAAATCCATATCGTTCTTTAACACCACAAACAAATTTTGTATAGGTCTACATCTAGTCCTAGCGGCTCCATTAACTATTATATCACCGCTCATCCTTACATAAGTATCTATTTGTCTATGTTTCACATGTTCAAACCACCTGAACTGATTATCTCTTCTTGTCCTCAATTGGGACTACCTCTAACTTTTCACGGATAAGATCATTTCTTATCCCTTTAATATATTGACACGCATCCATCTTAGCATTCTTATTTCAATTATACTAATTTTTTGGACATAGTTTGTCTTATAGCAGTCTTGTAGAACTTTCATTTCAACTTCAGAGGGATCTTGTGATTACAAAATACTCTTGAAGCACTCCTCTATTTCAACCATCGTGTTTTAATTATATGCATGATATCCTTCTCAATCTCTTTATTATAATGAATGATTGATCTTAAATTTTGAAAACTATCACTCTTATGTTTCTCTTATCCATCTATACGTACCACCCACCCTCCTTAATTTCTCTTTGACTTCATGTTATATTAAAGATGTGCTTTATCTTAAAGCAACTAAATAAAAAAAAATACCTACTACGGGTCAAGGATTCAACGATGTTGAATATTATTCTAATGCAAATCTAGCAAAAACAACAAAAAATACATAAATGCATTAAGGTTCGCAGTATCGAAATCATTATCAGACCCTTCCTATGAGTACCCGGTTCGACAGTATCGACGGTTTTGGATCGGAGTAACCAATTTTTTCTATCGAAAAACAAATAATTATTAATAAATTATTAAAATTTAAAATATATATTTTATACATTTAGGTATAGTTTTAAGTATTTCATGTGTTGTTTCTTACTTCTTAGTAGTTTTGAAATTGAACGAAATAGTAGTTACCATTGTCGATTGGTTTACCTGCAAAAAATAAACTTTTTTTTCTTTTACATACTTTTACAACTTTACTATGCTTTACACTCTTATTGATGGATATTTTTCATTCAATTTTCTTTGTCGAATTGACCGAAAAAGAGACCTCCAATGTATCGCTCAGTAATGGTCGGTAACGGATCCAAGGTTCTAAATGGCGGTAGGCGGGTGCGTGGCAAAGAGGGTCCGCCTACCACCTAGGTACCGCCCAGGCATCGCCTAGGAAATTAATACATTTTTTACTATTTTATCACTGATTTTTTTTTTTTGCATAATATGTATATTTTAAGAGTATTTTATGCATAACTAAGTTGTAGAACAAATATTTATAAAGTTTCAGTCTTATAAAAGTGAATCATAGGTCCATAATGCTTGCAAAATTGTTTTGCCAAGACATCTAGTCAAATATTATTCCGCATATGCGCCCGCCTATGCCGCCTCGCCTACGTCGCCTACTCCACCGCCTACGGCGAAAGCAGTGCGAGAAGCGGCCGCCTCGGCCGTCATTTAGAACACTTATCGGATCGGAACATGACAAACCGTATTGACATCAGCCGTATCGGATCAGTATAGGCCGATACTGCAAACTATACAATTTACGAAACATTTCTTAAGTTTTTTAATAAAATTTTATTATTATTTGGCTTTCCGAGACCAAGAACTCCAAAACTTGAGAAGGATTTGAAACATATCCTGATATTGTGAACCATGGCTCCAACTTCCAACATATACACCAGTTCTCATCTTCTTTTAATATATTGTCAATCACTAGCCTCACATTCTTCTTCAGCTATGCCAACCATTTTTTCTACATGTTTCTCAATTGTCCATCATCCCGATCCAGGATGCATTCCAGGATCTTATTACAATCTTACAAAATCCTTTCAGTTTCAAGGGTTCCCTACAGTCGCAAGCACTCCGAAAGTTCTCCTCCACTTTAACCAGCTTCAATTCTATGGACAATGTCCTTCTCAATATCTCTTCGCTCAAGACTATAGCTCGGTATAAAATAAGCTGCAGGATAAGTCAAATCATCGTGCACTATTTCAACGATTTGACATAGATTCATGTAAAATGTTCAGACGAGTGCTTAACTATAGGATAAACTCTTAGAAGCAACACAACAATAACAACAAAAAGGTTTCCATTACGGTGTAGTCTCATACACCGGCACAACTCTACATGTACATGACAAAAAACACTCCTCCAAAATACCCTAGGACACGCAAAAATCAATGCCACGCCCGTTCCCGTGCCCGTGTCGTGTCCGTTCAAGATAGGACCCGCTCTAACTTCGTCGAGCTAGAGTCATCAATCAACACAGAATACACCTGTACCACTCAATTCCCTCTGCGATCCAGAATTTCTACTCAATTCACTTCGGCATAGAATCAAACACTTGGAAGAAGAGGAAAAAAAAAGTTTGTAATCCCAAGCTAAACTAGTAAAACATCCAAAGCTTCTACAGATCAAGAAATAACCTGGTTCTCCGACGCCGGTGGCGCCATCCCCGTCCCCTCCGCCGCCGCCGGCGGCTCCCACGTGGAGCTGCATTTGTTCCGCCACGCGTCGTCCATGGCCGGTGGTCCCCGCTTCCTCCTCCCTCTACCAGCACGTCGTCATCATCGCCTCTCCTCCATTATCGATCGATTGGAGAAGGAGGGAGAAATGGTGATGATGATTAGAGGTGACAACAGAAAAGTGGGGAGAGTGAGAAGAGTGGCGAGTCTTTTGAGGAGGTCAGAGCACGTGACCCGACGTGAATGGTCACGTGAGTGGGAAAAAAAAAGAATTGACACGTGGGATCTGGCGATTAGGTGACTGCGACTGGGCTTGGGCCTGTTGATCTTTTCTCGTGTTCCCCTACTTAGCGGTGTGGTGATACGGAGGAACAACATGGATGAGGTGTGCTGCCTAGGGGTATGCAGATTTCGGTTTTGGGCCCGAAACCGACCCGAACCGACCCGAATTAACAATTCGGTTCGGTTTTGAAGCTATCGGGTCGGATTTCGGTTTCAAGTTTACAATAAAATGGTTTTTCGGTTCGGGTTACGGTTTCGGGTTTCGGTTTTCAACCCGAACCGAAAACCGAATCCAATGTATGTGTTCGGAATCCAATAAAATGGTGAGTCACCTGGCCTTTCTTCTTCCTCTCTGATTTTCTTGCCATCAGCCATGGCTATATTGTTCGGAAACGAACCCCCTCCCGATCCACTCAGCATGATCTCCTCGATCCTTCCCTTGATCCTCATTCTCAGGAACTCCATCGACTCCTTGAGCCGCTGGAGCTCAGACAGCTCAAAGCCCTCCAAGTCCCTGACAAACTGGAAGGCCTTGTTCTTCTGAACCAGCGCGTTCACCTGCTCCTCTATGATCGGCTTCTTGGTGCACTCAGCCTTGAGCTGGTCGGAAATCAACATGCACTGCGCGTTCAGCTGCTGAACGTCGACGCCGCTCCCGTGTTGGGCCTGGGCCCGGGGCCGGGGCCGGGGCCTGCTGCCTCCTCCAGCTGCTGCAGCATTGCCCAGGAGGAACCGATCGGTGACCTGGTGAACATGCCTGCGAACCGAACCGACCGAAAACCGAACCGTTCTAAATCGGTTCGGTTGTATTCAATTTTTTTGTCAACGGTTCGGTTTTCGGTTTCTAAAATTACGGGATCGATTTTTATCGGTTTTCTTATATACGGTTCGGTTCAGACCGAACCGAACCAATGCTCACCCCTAGTGCTGCCCCTCTTTTGGACCTTTATTTTCTTGTCCCATAATATTGGGGATCACGCGCGGTGCACGTGCAGAACATCAAATAGATTCCAAAATTTGACCACACTGACAAAATCAAATTTAACAACATTTTTTTTTCCCTTTTTTTCTTAATTATAACTTGAGACCTTCGACTATTCCAAATTTTAACTTGACACCATCAACTTTAATATATGTTAACTTAATATCCTTGACTATTCAATTTTTTTCAATTTGATACCCAAAATTTTAAACAAATTCTAACCTACCCCTCCCCTCCCCCACCCTCTACCCTTCCTTCTCCGGCCACCCCACCGGCGTCCCCCTTCACCCAAGCCACCCCCACCACAACCCCCGTCCACCCAGCCACCCCCATTTTCGCACCTCCGCCACAACCTCCTCTCCTCCGCCGCCCGCCACCCCCCTCCCCTAACGCACGTCGTGCCCCGCTGCGCTGCCCCCGCGCGCACACCGACCCCGCTCGTCCGTCCCCCGCCGGCTCGCGCGCGCCCGCCAGCCGCCCACGCCCGTCGATGGAGAGAGAGAAAGGTGGTGGTGGGAGAAGGGAGAGAATGAGAGGACAATTTAGTCAAAAGTAATTTTAGGATATCAAATTGGTACATATCAAAGTTGAACAATTCAAATTGTTAAGGGTATAAAGTTGCAATTTTTTTTTTTTCAAATGTTTAAACTTTATTTATTCTCGGGACAGTTTCAAGTTTTTTGGTGCCCAGGGACGACCATGGTCCAGGACAGACATGACGATGGTCCAGGGTCCAAAAGACTAAAGAAACACCAACATAGGTATATCTAGCTTAGAGCTGGTGTGTACCATTGGCCACACTTATCATAAGGCCTGGTTTGGTTCGCGGAAATGAAATGAAAGAAAATCAATTACTTAAATTTTTTTTTTTCATTTGGGAAATTACAATTTCCAATTATTTTACTTTTCCGTGTTTAGAAATGTCAAAAAAAATGTAAAAGAAAGTGATTACTTAAAGGTGAGAAAGTTAATCATTTGTAGGATGGAGGGAACCACTTTATTCTCTAATTTCTTCATTTTCATTGGGAATCATTTTCCTTTCCTTCTCAATTCTTTTTTGCTCCCAAACATAGGTAAGTAATCATTTTTATTTTCCAAATCCATGATTCCGCGAATCAAACGAGACATAAAACTAGTTGTGGTGCAGTGACTATTATGTTTGATTTGCACTCAAGAGGTCTTTAGTTTATATTTTGGCTACAAAATTTTTAAAAAAGATAAATTATAGTTTCTTAAAAAAAAATACATTATGCATTTTTTAAGTTCGTCCCGATCCCCTTGGATTTAGAGCCGACCAGGTGAGTGCATGAACAAATTTTAAAATAATAATCTTCATAAAAATAAAAAGGTGTCCTTCAAAATTTTAGGCCGGAACGATCTCTCCTGGGACATGGTCGGTCTTGTTTTTTCCAAATGAAAGCCATTTTTCAGATCAATAATGCTAAGTTTACTACCAAATGCTTACAACCCTCTCACCTCCTTGCTATGTGGGCTACCCTCGGTCCAACCTCTCCTCCAATGAACGACTGCCACGTGACGTTCCGACCACGTGGCGACCATCCAGACAGTCACCGGGTCCCACATTTTCTCCCTCCTCCAATAAACGATCGTCTCGTGGACGTCACGTGACCGTCACGTGACAGTTATAAGAGGGTTGTAGGCATTTGGTTATAGTCATTGCGTAGTCCTTTTTCAGATATTATGTCTACTATGGATGTGTTTGTTTTAACTGGCAAGTAGAAGTTAACTTTCACCTAAACATGTTTTTACTTTAACTTGTATTCAAACACTATATTGGACTTGTTAAAATCGACTAGCAACCTCATATTCAACAACAGATATATTATAAGTATATTTAAAAGTATATTTATTATTGATAAGAAACGGACATTATCTTCATAATGAGGTAACCAATTAAATTATAAAAATAAAATAAACAATTAAAAGCCCCTCGTCAAGGCCAAAGCAAGACAATATCGGGTGACCACAAGCAACTACCTCTCCCACTCACCTCTTTCTCCAATATTTGCTGTCACTTTCTCTCACTTCCTCCTCCGGACTTGCTGCAAGTTTCAAACAAAATTGATCGGATGTGAAACTCAAAAAAAAAGGAGGGGGTGGGGGGTAATTGAGTACACTTTTGAGCTACCTAACAGAAAAATTTGTGGACGTGCAACATTTATGTTGCAGTAACACAAATATTATACGAACATTCAAACAAAGTACAATGTAGTTACTTATATATTACAAGACAATGGATACAGATATAGACAAGATACAAGATACATGATACAAATGTATACACAATTGTTTCACGTCCGTACAACATAGTGTTACATCATACTTCAATTCACTAACAAACTCCCAAGTGTTGGACGGAATTACAATAATGCTAAGTTTACTACCAAAGGTTTACCATCTTCTTACAATCTCTCTCTCTCCTGAGAGATGGGTCACATCCAGTCCCACCTCACCTCTAACTATCCTGCTATATAAATCCCATCCGGCCCCATTTGTCAGAGCCCCTCTCCCAATGAAAACCGGCCACGTGTAAGGTTGTAGGAGGATTGTAAGCATTTGGTTGTAACTGTGCCGGAATTATGTAGGCACTATGCCTGCAAAAGTCATAGTAGTCCATCATACTTGCTGAGACAAACAAGCAGTGCTAGATGGAAATTCAAAGGAGTAACAGGTGATATGAAAGCTTTCCAATCTTTCTACTCTTTTATATCTCAGCTTTACTGCCATTCTTTCCCTACAAGTTACAACCATAGAAATTTTAGCTCATCAGTGACTGGCATCTCATCTCCCTCCATTCGCAAATTTGTCAAATTCTTTCTCCTGTAGCTAAAAAAAATTCCTCTATTTGAAATTTTCTGATCTTTCTACTCTTTCATATCTCAGCATCACTGCCACTCTTTTCCTACAAGTTTCAACCATAGGAACAGTGACATATCATCCCTTCGTATGCAAATTTGTCAAATTCTTCCTCCAGTCTGCAAATTAGCTAAATTTTCTCTCTCACGATTTTTTTCTGATCTTTCTACTCTTGTCATATCTCAAGCTTCACTGCCATTCTTTCCCTACAAGTTACAACCATAGGAACTTAGCTCATCAGGATCTTAACATAACACCAAAGAATCTAAATCACACAAATGGACAAAAGCAAGACTAGTTTCAGGCCAAACAAAAATAAATTCCTGCAATGAAAATTACATTGGATCTTCAGAAAAGATTATAATGGAACCATTTAGCTAATACAAGTGAGTAAAATATGCTCAGGGGAAATAAGAACTTCCATGAATTGAGTGATAAGTTACATGAACAAACAACATTGACAGGAAGAAGAGAAAAAGAAGAAGCCAAATACATATATGCATGTGCTCCATACTTTACTATATCGGCTGATATCCATACGGTTTGGCATATCTTGATCCGATAGGAACGTTACAGATACTGAGCAATTCCAACGTTTGGAATCCCTTTTCCAATCAATTCGATGAAAAAAATTGAACACAAAATACCAATTAGTAATGTCATAAATGCATATAAATAAATAAAAAAAATTATCGCAAATAAACCAAGCCAACAAGGATGATTAATAAATTTTAAAACTACTAAGAAATAACACATCACATACCTAAAATTATACCGAAATGTACAAAATGTTTCTTCTAAATTTCTAAATTTTTTATTAATGATCTTCTGTTTTTGAATATAAAAAGAAACTGATACTCCGATACTGATTCCATTACTAATGTCGATAACTTCGATATTATCGATAACGTCGATCTTGATACTCATAAAAAGAATCTGATACTGATTCCATTACTAATATTGCAAACCTTGATATACCCACAATCAGCTTTTCCAACAATAGTCTTAAACCTTGGTCTGTAGCAGCATATAAAGATGCAAAATTTCTAGAGGAACTCGTGAGTTCTTAATTTTTTGAACTCATGCAATTTATAACCATCGGATTACATTCATCTTATCTTTTGCCTTTTTCAAAGGATCTAAATGCAAAAATACAAAAAGATAAAACTAAACAAATTATCCACTTATCATATTCATATTGCAAGTTCAACTCATGAGTTCTTATTTGAGTTTCTGAAGTTGAACTCATAAAGATGCAGACATATATTTAAGGAAATGTCCTTACCAACCAATTGACATTACATCACTATCCTCATAAACAAGTTTCCCATCGATTTTTTTATCTCTAAATTTTTTTTGCTAGCCACGGCGATTCCTCGCCGACGATGATTTGACAATCCAATTTCTTTAGAACTGTCAAAATTTGACAGTCCTTCTATTGAAATGACTGTCAAATTTTTTAATAGTCCTCGACGACGATGATTCCTCGCCGCCGACGTCCCGTCCCTCGCCCCAGATCACCGTGTCGTCCCTCCGTGTCGCCAACCCAGTCCTCGGAGCACCCCGCCATGGTGAGGTGCTTCTGGCAAGACTTCCTCCCCAACGGCGTTGTCGCCTTCCGCTCCCCCGACTCTCGCCGTCGCCGCACCACACGATTCCCATCATCTCCGCCTCGTCCGGATCCACATCCCTAGCACCATCACCATCCCCTCCACCTCCCCTACCGCTTCTCCACCGGGCACCACCACCGACTTCTGCGTCCCCTTCGTCTTGTTCATGCAAAGATCGAAGCTCGAACAACGGACCGATTGCTAACCTGACGTCGGGAGCTCGAGCAACGGGCAGATGGCCGCGACGACGACGACGATGAGGTCGCACAATAGGTTGGGAGGGGGAGGGAGGCCCTTGACGTCGATGTCGCCCGAGGACGATGAGGTAGCGCAGTAGGAGGGGAGGGGGATGCTTGCGTAGATAGCCCATAGTAAATTTTAGGATGTCCTGAGTAAAAGTTAATTCAGTCTGGACTAACACTAAGTAATTAATTGTCCTGAGCAAGTTTGGATGTGCCTTTAGAAGTAACCCTTTTCTAAAGGATGACATGATAGTTGTGATGCAACCAAGATAACTTACAGCAACAACCCAGATAACTTACAGCAACAACCCAGATAACTTTCTTTATATGGGGACAATAATCCATATGAATTACTATTCAAGGAACACTGGCAGATCGGTTCTTCAGTCCACTACAAGGTGAACAGCCAGTTGGATACCGATCATTAAGATCCTTTATGTCCATCATGCCCCAAAGATGTTGCCAGTACATCATAAATCATGCTGGGGACTGAATGAGAATGAACATTGAATCAATCTACTTACAAACTTGTTTGATTTCTTCAAAACAATACCACATATAAAAATGATGGAACAATGAGCAGATGCATCTGATCATCTAAATGGCACCATCAGTCATTGCTCAAATGTTATTTATTGCATTTTTTATATACTTGAGTCACATAACCTATACTTAAGGGTATTAAAGCGCAGATTAGCCCAACGCTGTGTTTGGGAACTTTTGTGGAGGGGGGAAAGGAAAAATTGAGAGAAAAAAATGTAGAAAAATAAAATTTAAGTAAATTTTATTTTCCCTTTTATTGTTTTAGTGGACAAAAAGTAAGAAGAATTAATTTTTTTAATTTGTAGATAAAGATATAATTAGTATTCTCAAATAATAATTTATACTAACCTTTTTTATTAGTTGGATAAATTCTACCAAAACTCCCTCCCTCTCCCTCTCCCTCTCCCTCTCCCTCTCCATTTTCCTCCCACTTTTAAGAGAAATTTATTTTAGTGGAAAGTAAATAGTCAAGCTCTCTTACCATATAATCATCAACATGTCATACAATGCTGACTGTAAAATATAGCCATTTCCATTTATACTTTTGCAAACATTCAAAACTGGTATCTTACTTGCACACTCTAAATACAAATCAAATCCATGCTGACATGAAGACCAAAATAGTCACAAGTCGAAAGTAATTAGTTGAAATAATCACCATAGGAATAACAACAGAGAAGGACCTCCACAAACAAACCCCAAAACTTTATATAATTCCATATAAATAAGTTGTGAAACTATCTACAGAAATGAGCTCTAAAGAGTACAGACGGCATACTGCAAGAAAGGTTTTCTTCCCACCAACAGTTTATCCAGCAGGAAAAACTCTGAAAGCATCAAACCTTACAGCCTAGCAATGTCCAGGCCAGCTTGACAGAAATATTAATTTTCCAATTATCAAATGAATATTAACTACAAATACTACAACCAATAACCAACAAAGCTATAACTATGGCATGATTATCCATTACTACAAGTACCCTTTACATTTCTGAGAAAATTCATTTCCTGACATGAATAATTCCTTTAGGTCCAGGATTAGTATGAAGATGAACCAAAACATCACTGCTGAGATATGATTCTATGAAATAAAGAAAACCAGAGCATAAAAAAGAAGGAAAATATCAATGCTGATATATGATTTCTATATAATAAAGAAGGCCATTAGATTCTATAACCTGCAGGATATTTTAGGCCAACGAGCAGGTCATTAAATTTAATAACAAATAATTTGATGGGGTATAGATGTAGCAATTTGTTCGAGGCCTTCATCAAAACAGGTAAAGTTGAGAGGCACGGAGAACTGCAATAACTTGTTGTCGCCAACCTTCAATGCAAAGGTAAACATCATCTCAAATAGATGCCTTTGCTCTGCAAATTGGCTATTTTTAATTCAATCCATTCAACTCCAAAGTTGACAGGCTAATAGAAGTAGCAATTATTTTCAAGGCTTATTCAAATCTTGAAACATGCGACAGTATGAATATTATTTCTTGTACATAAGATTATTCAATACAATATTTCGATTTCGTGTACATTAATATAAGGGTATAAATGTGATTTCGTGTACAACAATATAAAGTATAAAGTGTTACTATGTTTCTAGTAAAATAAAAGACCCAATACAACTTAGATCAAAATTTCAAAGAAAATGTATTCTGCTGGTCATCGAGTACTAATTTATTCAATCCAATATTGGCTTCTTCTTTTTCAATCCAACTCATTAAATTCCTAAATTACAACTCATCAGTTACTTAAGAGGAATCATCTCCAACTTATTTAATTATTTTCACATATTAAAAAATGTATGTTAGCCTACTATGCACGCGATTCTAACAATTTATCTTTCTGGTATTGATACTGATTTTACATTAAGAAATTATGTGGGAGTAGGGTCATAATCAAGTTAATTTAATATGGCAATGCACTAAAGCATGAAAGTAAACAAAGGAAAACATAGTGCTGAAATTTGATATTGCAAAGATAACAAAACTACATAGACTTAGTTCAGTAACCGAGTCAAATATTAAGTACTAGTGATTTGATCAAGTAGAAATGTAGCAATTTGTTCGAGGCCTTCTTCAAAATGGGGAAACTTGAGAGGCACGGAGAACTGCAATCACTTATTGTTGCCAACCTTCAATGCAAAGGTAAACGCCACCTTAAACTGGCGCCTTTGCTCTGCAAATTGGCTATTTTTCAATCCAAACCACCAGTACTAATTTGACAGAGTAAAGCAAAAATTTGTACAAATGACTAATTCAATAGGGGGAAACATGTTGAGGCACACCCATCATTTTCTTCAATATCAAAACTATTATCCTAGAAAGCACAGAACAAAAATCAGTGTCGTGTTTGTGTAGCATCATGCCAAAAGCACACGGGTCATGACACACTCCAAAATACAGTAGGATAACAAAGCCATGCCGTGTCCATGTAACAATACCTCTAACTGTAGGGTATCTTCAACTAATATCCGTATCCCTCCTAACCCATGCATATCATCTTACTGTGCACATTTCATTCAACCCACACTTTCTAAACGTATGTTTACCTGGACTTGTACTAATTTTTACCAGTAGGGCATTTCTTGACCCAAATATTATTACATTGGGAAAGCATATAAAGATGATATGCATTAAAATTAAAAATAATTGGTACTTCTAGTAGCAATAACAGGAGAAAACTAGTCTAATATGGCACCACATTAAAATTTTAAATGAAGCATGTAAAGTCATAAAAAACAATTAGACTTTATCAGTCCTACCAATGAGTTACAAGAGAACTATGAATTACAAGGAAACAAAGAAAAGGACCATGATGAAATCAGAAATTGCATAATAAATTATCAGTCCTATCAATGAGTTGACAATTAAAATTAAGTATTAGTGATTTGATAAATTAGAAATGTTGCAATTTGTTCGAGGCCTTCTTCAAAATGGGAAAAGTTGAGAGGCACGGAGAACTGCAATTCTTATTGTTGCCAACCTTCAATGCAAAGATAGTCACCATCAATCCGGTGCCTTTGCTCTGCAAATTGGCTTCTTCTTTTTTTTCAATCCAACCCATTAAATTCCCAAATAACAACTCATCAGTTATTTAGAGGAATTATCTCCAACTTATTTAATTATTTTCACATATTAAAACCACTCAATTCAAACTGGTGTATGCTGGCCTACTCTGCACAAGCCCTTCGAACCCGGATTCTAAAATTATATATAAATCCGGTATTGATACTAATTTTATAAGTAGTTTGATCTGAATAATATTACATTAACAAAGTGTAGGGGAGTAGGGTTGAAATCAAGTTAATTTAATATGGCAAGGCACTAAAGATGAAAGTAAACATGTTAACACAATGAGAATAACCTTCAATGTTAGAAAACAAAAAAACCTAGTATTAAAAGAAAACAAAGGAAAACATAGTGCTAAAATTTGATATTGCAAAGACAACAAATAGACTTATTTCAGTAACCCAGTCAAACATTAAGTGCTAGTGATTTGATCAAGAGAAATTGAACAATTTGTTCGAGGCCTTCTTCAAAATGGGAAAGTTGACAGGCACGGAGAACTGCAATCTCTTATTGTTGCCAACCTTCAATGCAAAGGTAACGCCACCTTAAACTAGCGTCTTTGCTCTGCAAATTGGCTATTTTTCAATCCAACCCACCACTACTAATTTGACAGAGTACTAAAGTAAAAAAAAAGTGTCCAGGCTCCTTCAATCGGGGGAACATGTGCGACACAAGACCGCCATTTCTTCAATATCGTTACCGTTGTCCTAGGAAGCACGGACACAAAAATACACTAGAATAACAAAATATATGCTGTGTCCGTGTCACAATACCTCTTGTCATAGGGGTATTTTCACTAATATCCTTCTCCCAATCAGTGCACATATGGGTCTACTATGTGCAAGTAGTTTAATTCACACTTCTAAACATATATTTTCCTGGACTGGTACTTATATTTACTTATTATGGCAATGTTTTTTAATCCAAAGATTATTACATCGAGAAAGTATGTATGTAGCAATAAGCGTGTGATCTAGTTAGACTAATATGGCACTGTTCTAAAAGATGAAACTAAGCATGTTAAGAATAAAAAAAAAAAAGGAAAGGAAAGGAGAGTGATGAAATTAGAAGTTCTGGACTAGTGATTTGATCAAGTATAAATGTAGCAATTTGTTCGAGGCCATCTTCAAAATGAGGAAACTTTGAGAGGCACGGAGAACTGCAAATTCTTATTGTTGCCAACCTTCAATGCAAAGGTCAACGCCATCAATCCGGCGCCTTTGCTCTGCAAATTGGCTACTTTTTCAATCCAAACCCATACGTAGATTCCCATCAATTTTACTTTCTTTTCATTTTATTTAGAACAAGATGATAGACTTTCATCAAAATCAAACATTAGATTCGCTTCAATCCCTAAACTTCACAAATTAAAAAAATTGCAGTTCTACAAAACTCAATCGAGTCGATCCTTGTACATAGGATAGGACTTCTAAATATATTTACTAATGCTGTCAGAATCATACAACAGTGGCCAAGATCCCATTTTAAATCAATTTAGGGTTTCTGAACCTCGAAAAAAACACACACAAAAATCACAAAAAATAAGAGGAAAATCTAAGGAGGGTGATGAGCGTGGATGAGATTCGACCTGTTCCTCTGCCATTGTTAGCAGTGGAGTGGAGGCTAAAGCGAGGCTGGGTTTTAGATTCCTCCCCACCCCCCCTATTCTGAAGCCCTATTTGTTCATTTATATATAGAGAGACATTGACCTAAGCCCTATTTTCTGTAAAATTACAAGAGTGACCTAGCTAGATATGTCTTGGCCCAATATTTGGCCCCAGCCCAATAACCCACCAAAATTTTACATTTAGCCTATCTTGAGACATGGAGATCCACAAGTAAGACTTCAATTTTTAACATTGAAAAACTTCTTTACGAAGATGCAACAATCACAGGTGAAGCCAATAATATCATATAAGAAATCATAACATTGGGAAAAAAAAAAAAATCATTTCGATATATCGATACTCATGTTCTAACTCCAATTCGAGTCATGTTCATGCAACAACCAATCCGCCATATTTGTAATATTCGTAAATGTCTAGACTTTTCCAACCTCGAAACACGGCTAGATTCCCAACATAAAGGGAATACCCAAGTCAATGTGTGTAATGGACTTAGCGCCTCGGAATTCGGCCCGGGTCCGACATGGTCAAATTCGGGCTTGTCCGACCATGGCCCGTTCAACGGGCCAACTCGGTTAGATCCAATATTGTAACGGGTGCGGACTGGGTTTCAATTTTAGGGTCGTAGGTCCGGACCGTACTCCATGTCGAGTCTAGGCTGGGTTTGGTTCTTCAAGCCTGCACGGCCTGGTCCGATAAAAATTTGAGATATATATATATATATATATATATATATATATATATATATATATATAGAGAGAGAGAGAGAGAGAGAATAAGGGAGGTGAGATGGCACCTCACTCTAAAACACAAGGGTGGCGGTGATGTGGCACAAATCCAACCGCACATTTCATAATTGGCAATTTGCACTTAACCCCCTCCCCTCGTTTGTGTGGTTGAGATTGTGCCACGTCACCGCCACCCTTGTTTTTAGAGTGAGGTGCCATCTCACCTCCCTTATTCTATATATATATATATATATATATATAGAGAGAGAGAGAGAGAGAGAGAATAAGGGAGGTGAGATGGCACCTCACTCCCAAAACAAGGGTGGCGGTGACGTGGCACAACCCCCATCTCCTTTACAAACATACCTTTTAATATATATATTTCTTAACTTCTCTAGCTAACCAATAGACCAACTTAATTTTGTGCTAGAAAGACATAAAAATATAGTATAAATATAAAACTTTAATAAAACAGGACAGTCTACGGGTGGCCTGGACCCGGCCCAGCCTGAAGCTACCCGGGTCTGGGTCCAGATTGGATTTAGAGATTACATTTAAAAGTCCGACCCAGCCCGGCTCTCCTCAAGTGTAAGTTCAGTCCGGTCCGGACCCGATCAAACCCGGTCGACACTGGATTCGGCCCGGCCCATTGACACCTCTGTACCCAAGTGCCAAAGCAAGAAGGTATTGGTTTTACCAATACCATATACACTAGATATGAAGGGGAATATAGGGAAAAAAAAAATTACTGTAGCAAAATAAATTTATATTAAATTCATGCAAACGAAACAAGTTTGTAAAATTTTGAAAAAAAGACAGCGTCCGTCAACAGTGTTGGCGAAAAATACAACTGATGTACATGTTTGGTTGAAATTGGGAGAGGGGCAAGCGAAAATTGGGTGTTGGGGGCCCACGGTATTTGATTGGTTCGGTTTGGTTTGTTTGGTTGGATCAGTTTTTTTGGTTGGTTTGTTTTAATTAGTTATGTTTTTGTTTTATTTATTTAGTTTTATTTTGTAATTAGATTTAAGAAAATTTATTTTAACGAAATAAAATTAAAATAAATTAATTGTAAAAAAATTATTAGAAATATTTTTTTTGGAAATTTGTTTCCAGAGCATCAAAATTTGTATAAATTACATCTAAAGCATAAAAGTTAAAAAAAAGTTACGAAAAAAAACATCAATTGGATGTTTATATTTTTAAATATTATATTTCTATCGTTAATTTTCTCGCCGTTAACAGACGTTAAAATAATAATAATAATAATAATTCGTCGTAAGAATATTACGTCTGCCGTCGAGCAGACTTCGAGCGGGCATAACTACTTGTTTTGAAATCGTTTTTCTTTAAACAATAAGTCGATTTGTATGTTTTCGACGAGAGTAACACAAATCGTGTAGAAAATTTTTTTATCCGAAGCAAGACGCACATGTTACAGACAAAAATATATAATATAAAACTTTAAAGTATCATAACTTTTGACTGAGAGATCGAAACAAGCTCCAGTTTGTGCCAAAATGACCGTATCGAAAAGTACTACGAGACAAACTGTTTCACAGTTTTACGGACTTTTAAAATTTTCAGAATCTCAAAAAATGATATTTCGACCTCCAAATTTTACTTTCGGTCATTTTTTTCCGAATATTTAAAATTTACTGTAGCGAAATTAATTTATATTGGGTGTGGGGCCCACGGATTTAAAACGATGTTTCGACCTCCAAAAAAAATTAGGAAAATTTTTTAATTTTTTTTAATTAATTGTTTTAAATCCGTGAAGCAAAAATAGTGGACATAAAACATGTGCGAAAAAATATTTCTAAATTTTTCTTTACAATTAATTTATTTTAATTTTATTTCGTTAGAATATATTTTCTTAAATTAAATTCCAAAACTAAACTAAAACATAACAAATTAAAACAAACCAATAAAACAAACCAAACAGACCAAACCAACCAAACAAAACTCAACCACCCAAACCAACCTGCGGGCCCCACAAGGCAAAATTTTGCCAACAGTGTTGGCTGAATTTGTGCTTGCAGTGTTGGCAAAATTTTGCCTAGTGGGGTCCACTTTTGACCTTTTTGCCTACGTGTTCATTTTTTTTGGTTTTCCGCCAACACAGTTGGCGGACTCTGTCTTTATTTCAAAATTATCCAAACTTGTTTCGTCTGCATGAATTTAATATATATATATATATATATATATATATATATATATATATATATATATATATATATATGGGTCCTTCTACAATACAAATTGTGTATCGACACATCACATACAATTGCATTGTAAAATTGTGAAAGTACAAGAAATCCCTTCTAATCTTGACCATTGGATCAACAATCAATGGTTCAAAATTTGCTTGTATCGATACGCAGTTTGTATTTAAGAATTTTCATATATATATATATATATATATATATATATATATATATATATATGGTTTTTGGTTCTTTGGGTAATCCGACACATGAACCCGAGTCCAACCCGTTTTTTGTAGGGTTCAAATATTTTAATCCAAATTCGAATATCTTCAACTCTAATCCAACCCATTAACGGGTTTACCCGATTGGGCTCGAATTTAGCCCACCCGAGTTGCACTCCTAGAAAAAAGAAACAAAATTGTATATATATAAATGGCATTCTTTAATCTAACAACTATGTTTAATTTTAGGCTAATTTGCAACTAAATATGTGTTATCCTATACGAGCAAAATTGACCACCACAAACTATTATAATTAACAAAATATTTCAAACTTTTTAAAATTAGCAAGTTGTTACCCCTATGCGGTTAACAACGATACCCTTTATATTTTGGCATAAGGCAGCATATCAATTTCGAGTTGTAAATCTGTAAATTCAGTGTATTTAGTTACAAATTTGCTATAATTTCAATGATTCTTCCATGTAAGAAAAATCAAGGGGATTTGTGTTCAAATGCACAAAATACTACCATTCGAGAACCAAACAGAATTTTTACAGCCCTTATTTTGAGACTATCACTACCCTTTTTAACGCGTTAATAATTTTCCTCTTCAAATACGAGTATGGTAATAAATTTGCTCTCCCTTACTCACTTTGATCCTTTTCCATACTTGACATTTCAATCACCACGAATGACTTCTAGTAAGCAAGGGAATATCATCACCAATCCACTCTTCACAAACTTGGCCTTCAACTGGCAACGTTCATACATTAAAAGAAAGTCTAAATATTCTTACTACATAATCAATAAGTAACCATACAAAAGATTTGAGGGCTTGTGCCAGCTATGATGCAATCCTACAGCAAAGAAAAATGGGCAATTATTTTAGCAATAAGGAGGTTTCAGCTAAGTTTAATTCATACAATGGTAATTAGACCCAATCTAAATATCGTGTTACAAGAAAGGTTTTCTATTGCATATTCCTGCAGAAGAAGAAAAAATTGGTGCCCTAGCAAAGATCATCATTTTCTGTTTTCAATGGTACGCTTCAATTTCTTCCTTGAAATGTGCAAGGAGGTCCTGCATGGTCTTCACAGAATGATCTGACTTGTCCCTGACACGCACGCTCACCTGCATAATAAGCACATTTGAGAATAGGAACTTTTTTCCCATGGTTTGAACCGCGACAATAAATTGGATTAAAAAAAGGCACGTTTGAATTGACAATGTTTTAACTTCATGGTACCAAATTCGTAGCTAAAGTAGCTGATCAAGAGAGGTCCTTGCCATAAAACCTAGACGACCAGTTGTGTGGATAAAACCTATCTTGCTTCCATGCAGTTTAACCTCATATTATTATTGATACAAATACAGCATCATATTTCATCTGATGACACAATTGAGAATCAACAAACTAACAGCCTTGTGTATTGGGTATGTGTGACTAGATAGACATACACAAGTAATAGAGATGTATATCTAAAAATGCTGATAACTTACCTGTCCAGTTTTTGCTTCTTCCTCACCAACAACAAGTATATAATTGTACTGCGCTAACTGAGCTTCCCGTACCTGCAAAGTAAAGAGACATGGTAACAATTAGTTTCCATGAAATATACCACTTAGTTTCTGTGAAACATATATGACTCATAATCCAGTAAAAAAACGAGATGTAGAATAGCATATATAATTGAATGTCCTAACTAAGCTTCGTGAACCTGAAAAGATATTATACATGAACAAGATAATCCCTGGTTTTGTGAAAGATATAGCCCCCCACACCGGAGTGGAATATGATATTAGATACAGTTTTTGTAGTATGCACACGCAATCACACATTGTCGCAAGCAAGCGCTAAATGCATACATCTTCAAGAGATTAAGTTGCCGCAGAAAATGCTTTAGGGATGATGCCTTTTGTTTCGATCCAAAAAGGTGGACTAAAATTACACAAAAAAGGACACAACTTACTAGTCAAGATCTACAGCTTACACCTGAACAGTTAGTACCTGATATTTAAATATCGTACACAAATGAAAGGAGTTTCATTTGAAACACAACAAAGCCTTTATCCAAATGTTTTGGGGTCTATTTGAATCTTTTTCTTCCATTCAGAACCATTAAAGGCAATGTCCCATTGTATCATTCAAAAACCATTTCATTTAGAAAGAAAAAAAAAAATCATACAAATGATACAGCATTGAGTCATAAGAGAATCTAGAGGAATAATAAGAGGCCTACCTTTTTCTGGATCTTTCTGTCTGTCGTATCAACATCAACATAGTACCCAGCTTGATGTATTTGATCACGCACCTAAAGGGACAGAGGAATTTGACTATTAAGTGTAGGTATATGTTTCTATAATGCTAGAAGTGACAAATAAAAGAAAGAATATAAACACATAGGTCCGAAGGGCAGAACAGAAACAAAATATTAAAATTCCAATTGTTCCTCGGTATATTATTCAGAAAAGTTATAATACGATAAGATTTTATTTTTCCAAATGTTATTAAAAGAATATGATATACAACCTTTGAATGTGTCCTAAAAAAATAAAGGCAAAAGATACTGTAGCAATTTTCCATCAGCTACTTGTCTCCTTGTAGTTGGATCTCCACAATAAAGAGGCATCAGTAATAAATTGGGAGGGAAAATACTTGGAAAACATTTCAAATAAAGATTCCAACACATAGACAATTGTTCCAGAGAGGTCTGATAAACTGGAAATACTCGGTGCTGATAATAATTTTGGAATAACATGTGCCAAGAGTGTCTTAGTTTATATAGCCATAAAAACAATGCATGTACCAAGAGCACATTATCTATGTTAACAATGTAGCCATACAAACAATGCCAATTAAACAAAGAAATCAATGATGTGGAATTCTTAAATTGGACAGGTGGTTGTCTTCTTTACCTCTAGTGCATATGGTAGGGATCTTTCAGATACAGGACAAACAATGGCTTGTCGAGGGCTAAGCCAGAACGGCCACTTTCCTTTGTAATGTTCCAAAAGAATTGCCAACATGCGTTCCACCGATCCCAGGATTGCCCTGTGTATCATCACGGGGCGCTCACTTTTTGCTTCATCTTCTGCAGAGTAAGATAGCTTGAAACGAAGAGGAAGCTGAAAGTCCAACTGTGATGAAACAATTATGTCAGAAAGTAAAAGATATATTTTCCCGTACGTAATTGAAAGTCTGCAACTTCTAACCTGCAAGGTTGCACATTGAAACTTCCTCTTCAGTGCGTCAAAAACTCCAATATCAATCTTTGGCCCATAAAAAGCACCATCTCCCTCATTGATCTGCAAATAAAAGCAGCTAATTAGCAGGTTCTGTTAAAAGAGAGAGAGAGAGAGAGAGAGAGAGAGAGAGAGAGAGAGAGAGAGATTTTATATCTACAATCAAAGCATGATGAAGGCACTGCCCCCAGCATCGACAGTTACACATCGCCAGGAAGTTTGCATATAAGAATCACTATTACCTTTTTTTATAGTAATCACTATTATCTACTCTAGTATAAATATTTAGTGAGTCAAATATAATCCCAGTACTTATCATCTCTTAGTAACAGCACTGATTTGCTTTTGATTATTAATCTGGTAGGCATCTGCATATACAAATTGCACTAGCACATGGAAAATATGGATTAATGAACATCTACTTGAGGGGACAATGCACAGTGGATTCAGAAGATACTTGGCATCAGACGAACCGGTTTTCCCAGTACTATTTGACAAACTTCGAGTGCATAGAATTCCAGATGTACCAAAAAATATTCCAGAGGTACCAAAAAAATATTTATAGTTTTTCAAGTCATCTCAATTGTTATATCCAGTCGATTTTGCTATTGTAATTAGTCTTTATAATAGAATTACAGTTGTTGAATCTGCATATATAATGTATTCACAACGGCCTTATAATTCGTCGTCGTTGTCGTCAACCAAGCCTTCTCCCATCACACTGGGATCTGCTATGAAGCATAAGAAAGCTCAAGATTTAACGAAGCTCTTATGACCAGGTGTCGACCCTCTATGTTGATGACAAATTTCTAGCCAAGGTAACTATGATCTTGAGAGGATCATGCCAAAAAAACTAGCCAGACAGTTGGCAGGTTGGTAGACCAAACTCTTGGATATGAGGTTTAAGCTCATGCAACCAAGGGCACCCTCCGAGTTTTACTAGACTATAAAGAGTCAAGCAGAGATATTAGATGATACAATTTGCTATAGGGAATTGAATTAATCTATATGACACATTTAACCCAAGAGTGAAAAGAAATGGCATTCCCAAACACAGAATATTATGATTATATTATGTAAATCACTGTGTTAATACTCTGGCATTTCCAAAAATTGTAGCACAATGATTAGGTACTAAAATCTATTAATCTATACACTCATCTCAAAAATCATCACTAAGTGTTAAAAATTGTAATTCAGTACCCTATTCTCTCAATAGATTCGGGTGCCGTCCAGATTAGAGGAAAACTAATATAGGAGGGAGAAGCTAACTTCACATGGAGTGTAAAGAACTTGTCTATGTTCTTTTCGGGAATAAGTCTGCTTGAAACTATAGGGTGTAACTGGTGAGAGAGAGAGAGAGAGAGAGAGAGAGAGAGAGACGTAGGAGAGGTGAACCAAAGAAAGGCTCATATCCTACATCAAATCCCATGGAGAAAACTAGTGAGATCTCTTTCTAAAACTGCAGGAAGATTTTATATCGAATCTTCTCTCATTCACAAAGAAATCTTTACTCTTCTTTTTTTTCAACTTAGTAGGGTTGGTTGATCTTTGATTGGCAATGGAGGGGGAACTTAATGCCACAAACAACAAGATGAGTAGAGGAGAGAGACCTACAAGTTAGTGTTAAATGGTCATAATAAGAAATTTGGCCGCTGATGTTTTACAACAAGAATTTTCATAACTTGAAAGAATACTGAAGCAAATACCTGCCACGGCTTTCCAAATTCATTTAAAGCTTCTGTCAGTGCAGCCTCCGCTTTATCCCATGTTTCTATGTCACCCAAATATTTTTCTGGCCGCTGAATAGCAAAAAAAGGAATATAATCAAAACAGAATACACCAAACGAACTTGATATCCATCAGATGGTTCATTCAACAAAAATAGCATAGAACTGCAAATGATAGCTTCTGGTCAAATAAATAAATATTTATCACGTTGACTTTGAATGGTCCAGGTTGTGATATGACTATATCAGAACCTGATTTTTTTTGTAAATGATTTAATGCTATTTATAATAATAAATAATATGGAACTTCTCATATACATTATTATACACATTGCATGCAGTTCATTCTTATATATTATGAATTTCTGCCATAATTATCAGTACCAATCAGCTGAAACACGAGCGATTAGGATATCGTTCCTAGTGATGGAGAAACCAGAAAGGATATGCTTCATAGGATTAAAACATAATGGTTGATGCATACCAGCATCTCCAAAGTGCTTTGTTATAATAGAATACGCTTGAAATTGGAAGGAATTTAAAACCCGCACATGCTTTTAATGGTCGGAATTTTCTGTTATCAAGAAACATGTCCGAAAATTACTGTAGCTGAAATGATAATGATGATATGGATGAGTGGTTATACATAAATAATAGGATTCGGAATGAGCATATCATCAGGAAGATGGATGTGGTATCAATTAAGGAAGCGGACTTGTTTCTCTTTCTCATCAATAATACCTATTACCTAACAATGGATGCATGCCTGCCACTTACAAGTTTCATGTGATTGGTTGAAGTAGACCAGCATCTCCAAAGTGCTTTGTTATAATAGAACATGCTCATGCATGCCACTTACAAGTTTCATGTGATTGATTTATATATTTTAGTAGCCATGAGACTGATGTATATATTCGACCAGATAATGAATTAAAAAAAAAAAATCCTCTTTGCACTTTAAGGTTGCATGATCTTGACTTCCCTTCCTGTTAACTCTACATGCTAAAGAAATTTAATTAACCTGTTATGTAGGTCACCGACCCTTATCAATTGTTGTTGAATATGAATATTCTGATAAAAAAATACTAAGAGTATGGTGAAAAGGTGTTATGCCATCTTTCATGATTTATGGAACTATATCACTGGGTATATACAAAGCATTTGAGAATTCTATTGCCCTTTTTCTAATACAGTATAGGTCACAACCTTATCTTTCATAATTGACATTTTAATCTTACCATAATATATAATGTTATGGATAATTAAAACTCCTTCGAGTGAGGAAATTCTAAAAGCAACCAAAGAAGGTCCCTTTCTTATGAACCTAGGTAAAGCACAAATGTTACTCCAATAAGGGGTTTTATGTACAAAATAAACAATTTCAACCTCACCGATATGTTGATTTATCAGTGACATCATATCAGAGAGAAAATCTTAAGTATGGACAAGCATACCTGTAGCATGAACCAGTAAACAAACAGTTCAAAGTTTCATAATTTTAAAGATTAAATGGAGCAATCAAAAGTCAAGTTCAAGTGGTGCACCGTTGATAATTCCAGCTCAAATGTGAATCCAAATATCTTATAGACATAACTGATGAACTCCAAGACATTCTTGACCTCATCTTTGATCTGTAATATATGGAGAATGCAAGATCGAGATGCCATCATATGAGAAGATAAAGATGTCGCAATATGAGTCGCAATAAGAGAAGATAAGTGATCTAATGAATCCAGGATTTACTCCTATCAAAATGGTACAGGTATACACTATACATGTTACATTAAAATATGCATGGCTGATGGTTGTCCAAAAATTATCTTACAACAAATCTTAATCTGTCTAACCAAGTTCAGAGAAATTCAACAGGTACCATTACGCTGATTTTATAGGACAAGAATTAATATAAGTATTCCAGTGTGTTGTCAATTGTAGAAAGGTTGTAGATAAAGAGAGGACAAAATTGGGAAATTTTAGTACGCCCCTGAATTAGCCTTTGACAGAATGATAAAGGTTGATTGGATATTCTAATAATTAACATGGTCACTTGGTAGTGACAAAATTAGAATTTATAGCGTTTAAAGTTTCTGTTTTAAGTAGCATGGGCATGAGGGCACACACAGTAACTTCCGGCACAAATGATTGATCAGTTGATTGTCATATCCCCTCATTCTCCATGTATAGGTGAGGTCTATAAAGCTCGTCCCTTGGCCTTCCCAACACCAAAAGCTAAAGAGCATATTGCTATTAGAAAGGAGAACAGAGAAACTTCATGCATATAGTCTAATAGTTGAAGCAAGTGCTTTAGCCACTACTCCGTAGTAACAGGGTTTCTGGCTGACAACAATCACTTTTCCATCGTCCTACAATTTAGCAGGTTTATCATAGTAAAGTTTGACATTCTACCCTTTTATATCATCCAGTACATAATTAGAGAGGCGCCAATTTCGTTGAGAAACTTTCTGACCGAAGTTAGCTTATTAGAATACCATAAGCATGGCATATCAACTATATCTTCAAACTAGTTGTCTTCCTCCATTTATATGTACACTACAGGTGAAGTACTTGCACATGGAGAATGATCTACCGAATCCCTATTTACAATCTCCCTCCAATCAGATTGAAGCATGTATGAGCTGCAAGTCCTTCTTAAGAAGAGTAGCATCTCTAAAAGAGTAGTGTCTTTCTATTAACCATACATTTTCGTCATGTTCCCTACAAGTTTCTCACGTGTATGCTATCGAAATATTTCCGACAGCATCTGTCCAATTTCTTTGAGCTTGTAAAACAAGTAGCCAAACTCTTTCTATCAGTTGTTAGCTGTGTTAATGTAGGGTATGCTGGAGTGGGTATGGAAAATTAGACTGTTAAAATGCATAGGGGCAAAAATCACATTGTCCTGTCTGGATATCATACATTCGAATTTTCAGAAGCCAACTATTCAGTGTAAAAGCATTTCAATCTTGAAGAGAGAGCATATTGACTTGGCACAAGCTGGCAGAATTCATCTCCGCTAGGTTCTAGCAATATAGATTAAATACAGGAAACAAACTCCTAATTTGCTTCTCCGGCAATATTTGGTGCAATTCGTTTCATCACGGGCCTGTGGTTGAAGCTGACAAAGGATTTGGATCCTTGATTAGCTAAAAAACAGGGCTTTGTATATTGTTTTCGACTAACTGGGCACCACATGGTGGAAAAAGACACTGGGGAAAGGGGCACAAGTTAATAAGAAGAGTGATAATACACAGAACTTTTTCTTCTAAGAGGATGCAAGAAAGAGATACTAAGGCAAAGTCTTTATGGCTGACTGTCGACCTCTGTGTTGGTGCCAAATTCCTAGCCAAGGCAACTATGAGCATGAGACGTTCATACCATAAAACTTATGCAGACAGTTTGACAGGTAGGTAAACCTACCTTTACGATATGCAGTTTAAGCTCATGCAACCAAGGAAAACCCTCTAAGGTGCCCTAGACTACAAAGAGTCTAGATGAATGATACAATTTCTATTGGGAATTGCATTAATCTCTGAGACACATTAAGCCAAGAATGAAAAGGAATGGCAATCACATTAATACCTCCAGAAATCAATGGTCCTACAAAAGTAAATCATATGAATCTAGAAAACCCTAATATGTAAGGAAAAGAGAGGAGCATTGTCATTCAACAAGCAAACAACCAAAGAGAAAGAGAAAGTACAGCTTCCGATAACTGTTTCCATTTTGATAAAATCACTAATCATTAGTAGGAATCTGCAACGCATTCTCTCTTAAAACCTTTCTTTGAGTTCCAGAATAATCATTTTGATCCTCTATAAGGTTAGGGGGGAGGGGAAATTCCTCCATACCATTGTTCTGCGAGCATATTTACAGTGCAACCGTACTGCTGCGCAGATGGTATCACATCATACACTGTAACGTAGAAAGTTTAGCATAAATGTGTATTCAATAATAAAACATCAGTGAATACAAAAATTTTAAAAAAATAAAGGCATTATTAACTATTAATAGGTCTCATCACTGTGTCAATCCACGTTCTGGCTAGTAATCAGAGGAATGCTTCTTTGGTTCTAAATTAGTCCAAACCCCACACTGATCAGAATAGTGTGTAAGCATTAGTATTCTGCATATAAGATGATCCAACATGCAATATTTTGAAGAAGTAATAAATAGTATTTAGGAATCATCACACTAGAACCATAAATATACTTTCACTTTTTTATTTTTTAAGCCACACAAACGTGAAGTCGCAATAAGTTTCCTATACCAATTGTTAGCCAGTCAAAATCAATCCTATAACCAAATGTGCAAGTGATCTCTATAAAGAATACAATGTGATGAAGCATCAATATACTGTAAACCAATTTAAACAATGACCTGGCTCTCCCGGCAAAATATATGAGCATCATCCTGCAAGAAAACCAAAACTTCTAATTTTAAAAAATGTGGGAAAACTAGAAATTAATAAATGTAAAACATAAAAACAAATACATGCATTACATAAAATATTAGTGAAATCGTCAGTATGAAGTGTTAGGCAGAGGCCGCTTCAATTAAGGACAAAAAGGGAAATCTTTAGAGGTACTTAGGGCATGTGTAATGGAGACTGCTATGTGCTTGTTAGGAATGACATGATCACAGTTGAAGGAGTTGGTAAAAATGATGGTTGAAAGACAGATATGGATTGAGGCTGTAAAAGATGTGATAATTTATAGCATTACGGTGCAGATGGCCTTAATGGAGCTCAACGAAAGCAGCGATTCATGAAGATAGGCTCGGTTATTTTAGCAGCACAAAGTCTTAAAAGAGAAAATTAAAAGAAATAATCAACCTGTCACATTGATGATAAATATTACCTGCTGAAACCTTCTAACACGCGTCAGACCAGTAAGAGCACCACTAAGTTCATTCCTATGCAAGACTCCAAAATCTGCCATCCGAATAGGCAACTCTACAGAACCATCATGAAACAGTCAACTTCCATGATGTACGTAAAGTTCTTCAAAATATTATTATAGCACAAAAGGATGGAAATTAAGAGCCAGGTATATATCATACACCTGATACGAGTTACTATTCTTCAGTCGTGTAGAAATTAATCAAAAGTTTGTATCCAAAATTTAACAAACCTTGCACATTCCATTCAAGAATAAACAGAAAATATTGGCCAATGTTGAACTTACCTCTATAAGACCGAACCCTGTGCTCAAACATTAAACAGTGTCCAGGACAATTCATTGGCTTTAGTCCAAACTCCTGTTTCTCTATCTGCAATCATGGGAGGTAAAATCTAGCCATTTGAGAAAATAACAAACTAAAAACCAAATAAAACTACTACAAAGATAAGGAGAAGTTTATACAAAATCTGTGGAGGCAAGCACATGTTTTTATATCAGTATTACCATGAAGAAATTACCTCAAAAACAAACATGTTCTCTTTGTAATTAGTTGCATGCCCTGAGGTTTCCCATAATTGCATGTTGTAAATATTCGGTGACAGTACCTATAGAAAAACAAAAACAAAACAAAACAAAACAAAATCAAGAATCAATTTAATAACTTATGAGATCTATATAGTTAAAGATCTAACCTCCTGGTAACCTCTGTCTCTATATTGTGCTCTCAGGAAATCGATCAACTTGTTGTAAATTCTGCTTCCATGTGGTAAGAAGAAACAACTCCCAGGGCTGTATGCATAATAATAACTCATGTTACATGTAAATAGTTAAGTAGAATGTGCAAAGCAAATTTATTCACCCATTACCTGAGGGGGTGGAAAAAGAAAAGCTCTTGATTTTGTCCCAATATTCTGTGGTCGTATTTCTTTGCTTCCTCCAGCATAGTTAGATATTCCTACAAAAATATGTCAAATACATGTAGTAAATCATTACAAATGTAGTCCACAAAGAAGGTCAATAGAAGAAGAGTACTTAGGGGGCTGAAGGGTTTTGCATATGAAAAGAAGGAATTTGTTTCATTAACCAAGGACAAGTATCTTTTTGAAGCCAAAATCGGAGACACATATATTCAGAGATGATAATTGCAATTTGGAAGAGATGCATTTATCAGGTTTGAAATACTGAAACGGACACATATAATCATGTACCTTGAGGCGCTTTGAATCTGGAAATGATATCCCATAAACTCTTTGTAGGCTCTCCCGATCAGACTTTCCCCTCCAATATGAAGAAGAAGCCTGAAAAGGAAGAAATATTAGCATATCAAATATGTTTAATTGATATAATTAGCAAACAAACATCAACAAAAACAAAACAAAGATTTTAACCCAATTTATGGGGGTCGGGTAACATAAACATCACCTTCAAACACGCAAATGCTTTAACGAATGACGTGTTAGGGATATGTGGACCGCGACAAAGGTCAACTAAAGGACCGCATCTATAGACAGTGATTGTCTTGTCCTCAGGCAGTTCATTAATGATTTCAACCTGCATATAGTCAAATCTAACAGGAATAAGATCAATCTAAATCAAAGATAACCTTTACTTGACACGTTTCATGTTCAAGCAATTAGTTAAGTACTGGGAAGTTGTTATGTTAAGACTTAAAAGAGTTTCATGTTTGTCTTAAATTAAACAAATCCAGCTCTCACGGGATACATGATGGGGATGAGTATGTCATGGTTGGAGAAGATGAGACATGAGGAAATGTGCTGAATATGCACCAAAATTGAAAAAATAAATGGTCAAACCACTTGCCTTAAACTTATTTTCTGCAAACAATTCAAGAGCCTGCTCTCTAGATACCTCAATTCGCTCAAATGGTTGTTTAACCTGTAGCAACAATTAATAATATCAATCTACTTATAGGTGCAGAAAAAATTATACTGTTAGAATATATAAAATAGCATTATGAGCTGAATAGTCAATATCAAATATTAAGGGCCAATGTACAGCCTATTTATGCTGCTTTAATGAGCAAAACAGTTATCCTTTAAGTCAACGTACGTTTTGTTGGTTTAATATAGTAAAATTATCAACAGATGCAGCCAAAAATAGCATGAATCTCCTTCAAGACATGTCCTTTTATGCACATTTTCCTGTTGTTTCTAGTAAGAACTATGAAATAATTAAAAGTATGAAGTTCCTGTCGCAATTAGAAAAGGATAGGTCAGTATGGCTAAATCATTTAAAAAGTAGCATGATGTTTAATTAAAAGCATAATGCCTTAAGAACACATGGGATCTACAATACATACAGCAAGACAGCATTAACAAACAATCACCTATCTCTAGAAAGTTCAAAATGTCAATCTTCTATAACCAAAGATGCGTCATTTGAGTTTTGAAAACATGTATCTGAACTGGTTCAAGGTGATAATCATCAGGCTCAACATAACTGTAAACAGATATTCTAGAACAGGGAAATTTTGACATGGATCATACCGAAACAGCTTCACTAGCCTTTTTCTGAATTTGGCCAAAGTGCTCCTCATTCAAGGTCAGATCCTCATAGTATGCATCATAGTAGAAGCCCTAGAAGGAGGATAGCAATATTTTCAAAAAGATAGAAAGCAATTTTTTTGTTAGTACTGTTAATAAAAGAATATATATATATATATATATATATATATATATATATATATATATATATAAGAAAATGAGAAGTCGTCTACATGACTAATTACCTAAACATTCAGCTGTTGGCATAATTTCTATCGTCTTGAGAGAAAAAAAAATTATATCTGAAAATTGGTGACTTTATATTTATTAAAGTAGTGAGGTAGGGGTTGACGGGTGTGAGCAGTGAGCACAAGGCAGCAAGCCTAATATAAAGACACGAGCATAACCATCAACTTGGGACAAAAGATAGATGTGGTGTGTATATGACTTACAATGGCACCTATGTGTAGGAATTACAATGTAGGCAAAGCTGTATTATGAGATTTGTATCCCACATATAAGGTGTAGGAAAACTCCTTGAGAATGTAAACTGGGAGAACAGGAAAACTCCTACAATATATCACTTCTCGTTTTCAAGGTATCAGTCATTCCTCTACTCGACAAGATACCGTTACCTTCTGTTATATCCACATGTATTCATAATGCACTTTTGAAGGGTGAGAAGGCACAATTAATACAATATTTTGAATAAATGGTACATGTTCACTGAAATCTAAAACAATTACAGCAGGAAATAATGAAGAGAGAAATTGTGGGCAAATGAAGATAAACAAGTATAATTACCTCCCCTCTGGTGGTGCATGGCCCAATACACAGTTTGCATCCATACTCCCTCTCAAGTGACTATGAAATTAGCAACAACAGTCTAAATTCATTAAAAGAACACAAGGATAATAAAAGGTGCACATTTATGAACCAAGATGGTCAAAGATTAACAAAAACGATGGAGAAAAGCACACATACTATTAACAACAATAAACTAAAGGCATAATATTACAATTTACTAAACCTAGTGACAAGGCAATCAGCTAATAGAATCATTCACCTCTCCAAGGATGTGAGCACTAGAATGCCAAAATGTATCACGTCCTTCATTACTGTCGAATGTAAACAACTTCAACTCACAATCTCCTTCTAGTGGCCTTGACATGTCCCAGAGAGTTCCATTTACCTTCATAGCAAGGCATGGCAAAAAGATAAATATACAAGATAGAAAAAACTTTGGAACAGCAAATTCACGAAATGCCTAATACTCATATGGATGGCAAAAAAATGCAAACAGTGAAAATAATAGAAGTGTAAAATTATAACCACTCCTTGAATAATGTTTCAACTTTCAAAGATTGCTTAAATATGGGAATATGACAAGTTGACGGTTCATACTAGAACTTAAAGCAGAAATGATATGCACCAAACTCATTTAGTAAAACCCTTTCATCTTAATATCCAAACAAAATTTCCAATCACAATATCATAAAAAATGAGTTCGATGTTAAAACCGACTGCATCACATTCCAGCATTCTGACTACGGGTGCAATCTAATGGATATGGTCTAGACATGAGTATTACCATATCAGTATATGTTTCAACATCACTGATACCCTTACTTTTGAGGGGGGGAAGTCAATCTCCTTCATCCCAAACAACATCAAAAACTGCAGCCACACCAGTCCCATCACTTCGAAAGTCCAAACTTTCTTAGGTATGCCAGATGGACATCATCAGCCTAGCTGCATTGGTTTTTTAAGTCAGTCATTCAACATGACCTCATTCTTAGCTTGATTCTTGATCTTTTTAGACAGTAAGGCAAAATCCCAGTAAAACCAGATATGGATACAGATGGGATACAAGAGAAAACAGATAACTGGAGAAACCGGCTAGAATATGGATCTGACATAATAGGATAAGAAAGCGATTCAGATCCAGGTCCGGAAATTATTATGAGATTCAGATCCAGATCTTGATGAGAAAATCAAATTGTCTGGATTCAGAACCGTACCCAACTGGATCTAATTTCGTGTCCAAATTTTGGTTTCCGGACTTGGTTGCACTCCTGGTTCTGGACAGAGATATATGCAGTTTGATTCTTTGAAGCGATTGAAAATGACAATTGTTCAAAAAAATTGCATCAACCAAAAGTAGAAAGGCAATATCTCATCTCCTGTACTAATCAGAATAAAGATTTACCGAACTTACAGCCAGCAGATTTTTCAATTAAAAATGAAACAACGGAAGAAAATTACTTGAGCTATCAAAGCTTTATCTGCCAAGCCTTTAGAGATCTCCTTAGCAATGTCCATGGGTGATGATATCCACCTTTTACCTTCCTTTATGTTGCCATCAGGTAATTTAATCCTTGAAAGAAGCAAATATAAGCAAATCAGCAATGAGTGTGTTATAAACCCATCATTCATGTAAGAAACAGCATATGCTTAATATAAAATATCACCTTTATTAGAATGGAGTTTTGATGACAACATCAAGAACATTAACATGCTTTCAGTAACAAGTTAGAAAATATAACTATAAATCTTTTCTCTGTAAATATACAAGTGCATTGCATAGCAAGGCCTCTTTGCTCAATTTAGAGGCCATTGTATTTTTTTTCTTACAACGTAAGAAATGTTGGATTCCTATAAACCATTTCTCCATATATTTAGAAGGTCTTTGTGTAGTTTTGAGACTGAGTTCTATATCAAGTCATGATTGCTTGATTACGGATTGGTCAGCAAGTTTAGCTAGTTGCTTATATATACAAATCAGCTGTAATTTAGGAATATGGATTGGACAGTGAACTATAACCGACTAAGTGAAACCCTGCTTAAATCGTCACTGACTTGTTAAGCATCTGATAAAACTGATTCTTTCTATCAATACAATTCTCAAAATGCATTTTTTTTCTCAAAGACCATCACAATTTCCATTAAGGTGGTATTTGGTTCAAGTTTTTGAGGCTTGGGAATGGGTTTTAGATTTCTTATCCTTGTTTGGTATGTGTAGGATTGGGAATTATGAGGGAATAGGAGGGACTTCATATTCCCATGGTTGTGGAAAAGTAATTCCCAAGGCCCCCCGGGAATAGTTTTGCTTTCCTAGGAATGTTGCTTGAATATTTTGTTTGGACACTAACACCTTCACTTTACTTTCAAAATTTCAACTTCTATTCCAGACATGTAAATTTATGTAACGAAGCATGAAAGGATATTTAAGAAAAACTAAATAAATTAATATTTCTTTTTCATATTTCCAACCTAATATAACCAAACATGGGTATGAGAATGTTAAATTCCTTTTCCATGGGAATGGAATGGAAAACAAATTCCTAGGAATACAAAACCTTCGTCCAAACGCCACCTAAAATGATAGCTTGACCACTTCCATATCCAAAGTGAACAAAATATAAAATCCCTAGGAAGCACAAACTCTTCGAAATCCCTGCATTGTCCGTGTAGCATTCTCATGTTGGACACATATCGGACACGACACAGGCACTTCAAAATACAGTAGGACACGCCAATAAATGACTTGCCTGTGCCGTCCTGTTCTTATTGTTACCTAGTATTCTTGTATGGCCAAAACTTCAAATTTATGGCTGCGAAGAAAATCGTACTTGGTGAATCAAATTTTTATTGCAAAAAAAAAGGAATCAGGAAAAAGTTGAACACCTAGAAAATTTGACTGTGTGGATCTCTGCCAATAGAAAACCATAAGGACCCATCTAGACAAAACATCATATTTTTCAATTGAATAAACAAACTTTTTATGACATTTTTTTTAAGATATCAACTACAAACCCTAATAACGAGAAAAGTTACTTCATGGGTCCTCCGCCGATCTAAAACCCTAAAGACCCGACCAACCAAGACTTCAAATTTCTCCGTTGAAAAACTAATCATAAGAAAAATTACATGCCAAGACTTCAACTTTCTCCGCCGCAACAGAACAGAACAGAAATCGAGAAGAAGAAGAAAAATACTTTATGGGCTGCTCGAAGCCGTCCATGCTCCTCCTCTCCTCCGCTTGCTTGTCCTGGATCCTCTCGAAGAGCTGGATCCGCTTGTCGGTGATGGTGTCAAGGTAGGCCTGGTCCCTGGAGGCCTTGACCTTGGCCTTCGGCTCGGCGGAAGAGGAGGACTTGGTCTCTCCCATGGCGATGAGTTGACTGGAGAAGAAGAAGCAAGGAGAAAATGGAGAGGAGATGATGGGTTTGTAGTGATGGTGGATGGGGATGCTGCGGAGAAGGCGATTGAGCATAAAAGCGGCCGAGAGGGGGAGAGGTTTTTTCTTTTTTTCCGGCTTTTGATAAGGGCACTGCCAAATTTACTTGGGGCTAGTCCAGAATTGGAGGTAGTCCACTAAAGAGCACATTTTACTTATACTAACCCAACCTTTTACTCATACTAGCCCATTAATTCTCCAAACCCTCCCAAACCCTCCCCATCCGACCAGAGCTTTCCCCCCTCCCGCCGGCCGATCTCTGCTGTCCTCCTCCTCCTTGTCGATGGCTCCCAAAGTCTCGAAAGAACCAAGGTAGAAATCATCATTCTCCTTGTGCTATTGTATTTGCAAAATTGTCCAAATTTTTTAAGAAATCCTCTTGCATTTTGAAAATTTTGAGTGATTTTCTTTCAAATGAGGGCATACTAGTCCTTGGCGGAGTCTAGGATGTAGTTTAGACATACAAGTCCTTTCGAACATGATTTTAGGACGTACAATGTCGAGACTGCTCGACATTGTCGAGCAGTATCGAGCGGGACTGTAGAATTTCCTACAGTCCCATATAGATTTAGGATATAGGACTGTCGATTTTCCTACAGTCCTAAATCTATATGGGACTGTAGGGAATTCAACAGTCCTAAAAAATTAGGACTGTTGAAAATACTGCAGTCATGTATACTTACAGGACTGTAGAAATGGCTACAGTCCTCAATGTAAAATTCAATTATTATGTTAAAATAGAAATTAATTTTTGTCTGTATATATTAATTTTTGTCTTATAGTCATGTTCCTGGAAAGGACACTGTGGATGAAGATATGAGAAGACGCCCTACTGCGTCGATGCGTAAGGAACGCACAGTTTCGCGTACTATTGAACTAGGCGTCACTATCCGCGAGGCCGAGGCACTGTCTAATTTTTACAGTCCTAACTCGTGACTGTCAAATTAGGGTTGTCGTTTTACGTACCGTACGTGCTTCGGAACAACCAACTTGTTCTTCGGAACGTCCGGAGTGCATATTTAATGAATTGGACGATCCGACTTCGTCATCGAACATTTTTTCATGCATTGTTCCTACATTAATCAAAATAAACTAAATTTTTTTCGGACAATTGCAAAACTTATTCATCGTAGGTTGTCGAAGACATAGCGGAAGAATATTCCTTGGAGTATCACCAAAGTAAAATCCTCCTCCAACCACAACTAGCTATTTCCAAATTTAGGTTTGGGCTTGGTGGAATGAGGATTTCTTAAGTCTAGGTGGAATGCCAAAAATAGAAACCCATTTCACTTTTATACTTTGGTGTGGGGTCCAAGTAACTATGAGAGTGACAAACTTGTAATTTTGGGAAATGGACTGTCAAAATTTTGACAGTCCTAACAATTTGTAGGACTGTCAAAATTTTGACAGTCCTGACAATTTTGTAGGATTGTCAAAATTGTGACAGTCCTTCCTAGTGGTAGGACTGTCAAAATTTTGACAGTCCGGATTATAACAGTGGGCTAGCCCCGCGTAACTTTCATGATGGCAAACTTGTAATTTTTTGTAAATTTTCAATGGGCTAGCCCAGAGTCAAATGTGCAGTGTCCTTATAAATGGGACTGTCAAAATTTTGACAGTCCTAACATTTTGTAGGACTGTCAAAATTTTGACAGTCCTTCCAAGTGGTAGGACTGTCAAAATTTTGACAGTCCTGATTATAACAGTGGGCTAGCCCCGAGTAACTTTCAGGATGGCAAACTTGTAATTTTTTCTAATTTTTCAATGGGCTAGCCCCGAGTAAAATGTGTAGTGCCCTTATAATTACCCTTTTTTCCCCCTTGGGTTTGGGTAGTGGGGAGGAGTGGATCTGCTGAATTGGGAGTGCGGTTAGCAAATATATATTTTATTTTTATTATTACTAGCATAATGATGTACTCAAAATTTATTTATTTTTTAATGAATAAATTATGTTAAACAAAATTTATTTTTAATACCTCTTTTTCATATACTCAATACATTTAATAATTATTGTTATTAAGAATACCAAAAAATAACTATAGTATTTACCTAGATACCTCTATTAATTTGAATTAATTTTTTAATTAGTAAATATAGTAAAAGATATTTTTTGAAATAAAATTTCTACAATAAAATTACTTTTGTTATTATATAGTAGAATAGATTATTATTATTATTATTATATGCAGCACATATTTTATAGTACTTAAAACATAACAAAATTTTAAATTTTTTATCACTTAAAGAAAAGCAAACAACAACCTCTCCTAATTTCTGTTATACCTAATTATCAACTATACATATTATATTTACTAAGATACAAATTTAAACTATGTTAAAATATTTTAAATTTGATTTTAATATATTTGAATTAGTATTTGTTATAGATATATTTGTATAATTTTTCTATATATGTTTAGTTAGATAATATCATGTACTTACTTTAAATAAATTTGAATATTTTATATATTTTATAATTTGTTATAGAGTTCATTTTTGTTCACACACCAAAATTATGGTTTTTGTCACCCTCCACTAAAAAAATGACACGTATTAATTGAGCCAACATAAAACCACTCTGGGAGTGGTTTGCTCACCCACAAAAATAGTTTTCACCTTTAATCTAATATGTTAATGTAGTTAGAAGTATTTTTCATTAACTACGTGAAAGATATGGATAGTAAAAAAATATTTAAATTTTGTTATTAATTAGTTGATGATATACATATGGCTTAGACAACTCATTTTTTTAACTGTTTCAAAGCCACATTATAATAGCAGAGATATAAATTGTGCACTTTAGTATAGGGATGCGTATTATTCGATTTTGGACCGAAAATCAAACCGAATAAGATATTCGATTCGGTTTTAAAAAAAATCTGTTCGATTTCGATTTCGATTTTTTTTTTCGATTTTGGATTTCGGTCCAAAACTGAAAAACAAATAAAAAAACTTAGTTTATATATATATATATATATATATATATATATATATATATATATATATATATATATATATAACGCAAATAAATCGAAAAATCGAATAAACCAAAAATTGAACCGATTTAATTTGGTTCGATTATGGGCCATTTCAGTTCGATTTTGGTTTTGCTTATTCAATTTTAGGTCCAATTTGATTTTCGGTTATTCGATTCAGTTGGAACCGAATTTCTAGGTGAGTTAAAGGACGAGCGGTTCGGAACCTTGTCCAGGCCCGGACCCGATAAACGGACCGGCCCGCTCCGGCCCACTCCCCTTATCGGTCCGGGCTGGGTTGGAAGATTCGACCCGCAAGCCCAGCCCAGTCCGTTGTCTGCTCCATTCGGACCGAGCCGAATTCAGACGGCCCGGTTGGACCCAGCCCGGTTTAGGCCCGGTTCGACTGGATTTTAAATTTTTTTTTATATAAGTTATTATAGTTATAAATTTATATCTATATAAATAACTTCTATATAAATAACTTCTTTAAATTTCAAATTATAAATTTTTATTTAAATTAAAAAAAAAGTTTTTTACATTTTTTATAAGTTATTAAAAAAATTAACTTATAAATATTTATATTTTAATTTATACTTAAAGTTATATAAATATTGATATAAAGAAATTAAATAAATTTTCTAACATATAAATTTATAAATTTAAATTATACTAAACATATAACTTATAAATTTCAAATTATACTTAATTTTATAACTTATAAATTTCAAATAAATTTATACTTAAAGTTATATAAAAAAAATCTAACAAATAACTTACAAATTTTAAATTGTAAAAAAATAACTTAGTAACAAAAAAACCTATAAATTTTAACTTGAATTTATTAACATATAAGTTATATCATATAAAATATATATTAAAAAAATAAAAAATAAAAAAATAAAATCGGACCGGCCTGGTCCGACCGAGAGCCAGTCCAGACCCAGACCGGTTCGACCCGATCCTTCCTTGACCGGCTCGTGGGTCAGAACTGGGTCAGAATTATTTCTGACCGGTCCGGCTCGACCCGGCCCATCTCTTCTCGTGGGTTGAGTCCGGCCGAAATCGTATTCGATCAAACCTGATTGATTCGGACCGGAGATCGGTTCAGACCGGTCTAATACACACCCTGAACCGAATGAACGAAATTCTCACCTATATGTAGTTATATTGTATAATTTTAGTAGTAGACATTATTTCAGAAATATTAAGACTGATTTCGATCAAAGTGCAATTAGGAGGCGAAAGGCATCGCTTCGATCTCTCCAAACTGATGGTCGTCTTTCATTGCACCACGACAATGTTAAAATAATGAAACTTGTTTTTGACTCAAAGGAAATCAACTTAAGACATACTTTGGAAACAAAAATCAAAACAGTGAAAAAAGTGAAACCATGAGCAGGTTCTATTTCCCGAATCTCTGAAATTTTCCGCACTTTGGCTTCGTTTGGTAAGAGTAATAAAAAAGTGGAAGAATTTTTTTTTTTTTATGTATTTTTCTTTCAAGAGAAAATATTAATTATTTTTTATTTGGTATAAAAAAAAAGTGAAAGAAAAAAAAGTAAAAATATAGACTTTATCAATTTTATTCTCAACTAAAAACACTTATTTACTATTTGACTTCATGAATAATTTTTACATAACACAATTAATATGGGAAGTATAATTGTTAATTAATATAATCCTCCATTTTTTCTTTCACTTTTGGAAGGATTGAATTTCCTAGGTTACGAGGGAAAAATAATCCCTCTACTTTTCTCCCATTTCACTTTTTCTTTCATACAAAACAAGAGAAAATAAATCATTTCCTTCACTTTTTCATTTTTCTTCCTCTTACTTTTCTCTCCTACTCAACACACACTTAAAATGGTTGCTTTGTTTCTCTCTCTCTCTCTCTCTTCCCGTTTCATGTTCTCTTTTTTCTCAAATTTTTTTTAAAGACACTATAAAAGTTATTCAGAATTATCCAATTTTTTTCTTCTTTGATTTATAAATTTGTCGCTCAAAAAAATCAAGTTGCCCACTACATAATACCAGTAACGTGCACGTGCCTTGTACGTACGTAAATATAAAAGCATGAAAAATCATGAAGGCCGCATAAATGTCATCTCCCCTCAAAAATAAAACCAAGTCGCAGAGAAACCATATGCGGCCTGAACAACCAAGTCGCAGAGGAGCCATATGTGGCTTGATCAACCAAAGATCTAGAAGCCGCATAGTACTCTATGCGGCCTGAACGACCACAGAGCATGGAGCCGCATAAGACCCCCCTGACACAACATTTGTAAACCCCCTCGACCAGAAATTAGGGTTAATTAAATTAAATAGCCTAATTAGGGTTAACTTGATATAATTAAGATTTATTATATAGTATTATGATACTTGTGCAATGATTTGTTATTTTAGGATACTACCCTAGTTGTTGACCTGAAACAATTTCCACATACCTGGCCTAGACATAATAACCTATCATATTGAACCTAGAACAAACCCCGGATACTGATTTTCGTGCCTGATTTTAGTCGCACAAAAGTCGTTACAAACGTCCGTACGTAATTTAAATAAATTGCGTAATTACGTTCGTGGCCCGTTCCAATCGAAATTGAGACCCCATCTCGATCCGAATTGACCAACCCAGATCCTGACATTATTGTACACTGAGCCTACCACACTAATGACCCTTGTCCAACCCAATTTAGACCCCCGAATTTTTATTAAATTAAATTAGAGACACCGGTGCATTAATTATTAATTAATTAACGTGGCGACCTAACCTCATTTAAATTAGACCCAACTCCAACCCAAACCCACACCCACAAGCCTCATACAAAACACCATACACCATCCTAGCCCAATGAAGAACACCAAACATGGTGTTTGTTTACATCAAATCCCCAAATTCAGAAATTGTGCAAATACATTTGTAAAATTGCAACGAGGTGTCCCCCCCTCATTGGCCCAAACCTCATGGAGAAAAGAATGTCATTCCCTTACCGTATCCATTCATTTCCTCCCATTCCTAGTGTACTTGCACCCCTTTATGAAGGGCACATCATGGCCCTTTATTCAAAATGCTACATTCCTAGCCCTCCCCTCATCATGATGGACATCCCCAACTCCCCAAAAACTATGTCCAGCCGGCCCTAATCCCTAGGCAGCCCTCTCCACTCTCCCACCTACTTAAACAACATGTTACATCACTTGTATTGGCACACAACCCAAGGAAACAACACACAAACCCTATTTTCCAAGAACCCTCCAGCCGAGCTCTACCCCAACCCATCACCACCCGCCGCCTCCTCCCGGCCAGCCACCAACTCCGGCCACCCCCATAGCCACCCAGTCCCCTTCGCCGACCTCCCCCCTACCTCCAGCCACCGCCACCCGCCGCCTGGCCGCCGGCAGCCCCCACCAGCAACTCCATCTTCAACCCGAGCTTCCCCCCCCCCACACTCTAGAGCCGACCACCCGACCTCTTATTACTCCGCCACCATTGAACCTCCGACCGCCAAACTCCGCCGACCCCTCCCCCGGCCAACCACCTCCCCCTCCGTCGACTCCCAGCGCCGGACGTCGACACCCCGAGCCGCAAACCACCCCGCAGCACCAAAGGCTCTAGACCCGCTGCTGCTGTTGCCGACCGCCCCGCACGTCGTCGGAGCTCCGTCCGGCCACCCCCGCCATCGACGGCCCGCCACCGGGACCCCCTCGACCTGGACGTCGCTTAGGTACAATATTTTATGTACATTTGTCAGTATTTATACGAGTATTTCAGTGTGCATTGAGTATATACGTTATATATATATATATTTCAGAATTCTAATTAGTATATATATACATATAGTTTTGTATAAATATAGTATTTTAAATTAATATATATGGTATTTGGTATATGTGGTATATACTGGAAATATATGTATATGCATATTATATACGGTATATTGTATTTAAATACCTTATATGCATTAAATAACTATTATGTAAATGTATACATATATATATATATATATATATATATATATATATATATATATATATATATATATATATATACAAATAACTATTATGTAAATGTATACATATATATATATATATATATATATATATATATATATATATATATATATATATATATATATATATACTTATATATATATATATAGTATTCTGTATAGTATTTATATATGTATTTTCCTGTATAAATATAGTATTCTATATATAATACACTGTATTTTGTGTATTTTAATATATATTAGAGCTATGTGTATATGTATAATATATACAATAATTTGTATTTAAATACTTTATATGTATTAATAACTATTATGTATATGTATACATATATAATATATATAAATATATATGTATATATATTGTGTATTTTAGTATTTAGAGTATTATATAAATATATAAATATATATGTATATACATATACTTGTGTATTAATATATGTTAGTATATATATTATATATGACTGCACTTTCTATTTTTGTACAAATAAATATATATGTATATACCTGTTGTATATATGGTATTATTTGCTTATATAAATATATCTAAATATATGTCAAAGAATTAAATTAATATATATGGTAAAATGTATTTAAATATGTAAATATATTTTATGGAGATATGTATGTGTGCATATTTATTGGGTTGTTATTAGAGTATATATATAAAAGCTACCTTATTGTGAAATATTAAACATACATAATATCTTAATATATTATGATTTAGTACTTATATATATTTATATTTGTAATAGCTATATATATATATACAGTCCAAACCCTGTGTCAGCTGTAGATACTAGCAGTGTGTCTTAGTCGTGCTATTGTAGCGACTAATTTGGTCATTACTATATCCTATATAGGATTGCTGGACAGTACCGCCGAGGCATCAGGAGCAGGACTTTGGATTTCGCAGCTACCCGGGACAGGCAAGTATACCTTGCTGGATTACTGCTTAAAATTAAATGTTAAATGTTGCAAATATACATGAACTGTGTGCGTCCGAGATTGACTCGGGTGCAGTCGACAATGCGTCGATGAGTAGTGTACTTGACCTAGTTGTTAGCTGACTCACCCACTATTGCGAGGATATTCTGATATCTTCCTAGACCATGGCACTATACACGTATCACGATGGTACATTCATATTGGGATGCGGGTCCGCGTACCCGATTCGCTATCGGTACGTACGACATGCATCACGGACTAGCCTGTATTCTAGAGTAGTATAGTTAGATAAGACTTGGCATATAGATACGGTACACTCACGTCGTGTATTCGACTTGCGTATCTACATTGGGCGGGAAGGACAACTGATAAACGTATGGGATACACCCATCGGACTTCGTGGTATCCAGAGGAACCATAGACCCGGTGACTCCCTATATTCAGACACCGCACTCTTCGGAGTGTTACAGACGTATATACATTGCAGATACCACGTCCCTTAGAGTGTGGACGTTATATATATATACAGATACCTCATTCTTCGGAATGATGGACGTTGCAGATACCACACTCTAGAGGACGTTGGACGTTATGCCTACACCTACCTATACGTTCCGAGGTTGTCCTTACATTGCATTCACTTAGATGGTTAGCACACCCCTCTTTACTTTTATTCAGTACTATATCTGGCATGCATATTGTATCTTGTTACGTACCTCTGAGGACCTGGTTATCTTCCAGATCTGGACGAGGCCTATTATCCCACAGTGTACGGGCCAGGTGTGGAGACGAGGTTTGCTCTTAACGAGGAGCTAGAGGTCCTTCCATCGGAGTACCCCTGATCATATTGGTAGGCCTCCCGCCTATGACTGGAGCTCCTTACCTAGTTAGCAGTTGTTTCAGTCACTCTTATTATCAGTACTCTTATTTCAGGCTATCAGTACTTTATCTCCAACATTTGTAGTGGGTTTGTTCCCACCAGACATATTTCAGTTGTACTATGTCATTCGACTATGTCCTTATATTCCAGTCTTTCATTTCAGTATTTTACTTGTTGTTTGTGGATGAGATTAGTCACTGCCTGTTGTTGATATTAGACTTGTTAGATTTAGGACACCGTAGCACGCTTCACCAGGATCCATTAAATTGGAATATCCTCGGAGACGTGTCAGCTGGCCAATGCCACGTGGCATGGTTCCATATATTTTGGGACTGGGGCGTGACAACATTCGATGTCTGTCAGACTCTCTGACCCATCACTCATAATACTGAGACGCTTCGAGACTCGTGAAGACGACGGCTCAGTAAAAGATGAAAAGTCACATCAACTCATTAATGGCCTCGACGGACGTGCCATGCCACGTTCTTGCTCACATGCGGCCATATACCCATGCGCCATCGTCATCATGCGGTCAGAGTGTCCATCCGACCAAGGCCAAACGAGAGCACGTATGCGACGACATACCCATGCGGCCTTGTCATCATGCGGCCAGAGTGTCCATCCGACCAAGGCCAAACAGGAGCACGTATGCGGCCACAATGCTGTATGGTTAGAGTGTCCACCCGACCAAGGCCAAGCGAGAGCACATATGCGGCAATAACGTTATGCGGCTATGACGTTATGCGGCTCTCGATCTTTCTGTTCCAACCGAAGAAGATTTCTCTCATGATCAGTGTTGACTACTTGTCCAGCTGACCAAGTTACGCACGCAACGGGATAAAAACAACCCTAAGATCTCATCAATAGCAGATCCCAATCGAAGCCACGTGGCAGCTTGCCTATAACATACGGCGACAGTTGTAACTACATTATGTTGAATGAGCCCCCCCTGCGGAGACCAAACAAAAGCATATGCGGCACCTATAACCCATCGGTATGATGGCTATAAATAGGAGCAACTTGGACGTTCCAAAAGGCTAGTTTTTTTGCTTCAGAGACCATACAAGGGGGGAGCTACGTACGTGCACACAAGCTCAGGATAGAGAAGATAAGAGAGCATCTGCAATCCCTCGTCAGACCATCAACGGAGTAAAGGAGCCACACAACGCTCGATCTCCATCGTCACACTACCAAGATTAAATATTGTACTTAGATCTTCTGCTTAATTTTTTTTATATATTTGTTATTAAACGAAAGTGTACCTAAACTCACTTGTAATGGCAAATAAGATGGCGACTCTGCTGGAGATCTATTTCTCCTTTGATGAGCAGATAGTGACACAGTCTGACGCGGCCAAACTGGGATCCACCCAGAGGATGCTGGTGGTGCGCTTCGACCAACAAGCATTCGAGGAAATACTCTCCAGGGATAGCGCGGGTCCTTCTTCCAGGCTAGCAAAGCCTAAGAAGACCATAGGACATGGATTGCAAAGGCTGATGTGCCTCACCCAACCGCGAAGTACGCACTCCCCGTCTCTCTCTCTCTCTTTCTCTCTCTCTCTTTGCCATAGGGACCGCACATTATGCATCCACTGCTTATGCAGCAGCCCCTTCCAACAAGAAGGGTGCTCAGCACCTGAAGACCCGCAGGACATGGGTTGCAAAGGCCGTTGTGCCTTACCCAACTGCGGAGCATGCTCTCTATGTCTCTCTCTGCCACAGGGACCGCATATTATGCGTCCACTGCTTATGCGGCAGGCCCTTCCAACAAGAAGGGTGCTCAACACCTGAAGACCCGCATGACATGGGTTGCAAAGGCCGTTGTGCCTCACCCGATTGTGAAGCATGCTCTCCCTGTATCTCTCTCGGCCACAGGGATGGCACATCATGTGTCCACCTCTTATGCGTCATCCTCCTCGGACAAGGAATATGCTCAACGCCCTAACTCTGGCAAAGGAAAACACTACGATGCCAGAAGTTCGGGTGCTAAGGCATGTTCTATGAGGCCACAACAGAAGCCGCATAAGTCGGTAGCCCTAAGCAAATGTCTACATGCGGCACCGATCGTCAGTCGCAGGCAAATATCCACATGCGGCCAGGACAGCCACATAAGTTTTGTCTTCGACCGAATTTTATGTAGCTCTGACTCCATGCACCTTGCTAAAAAAGAAGAAGATGTGAACTTGGACTCTTCCTACTATGCACCGACGCGTGCTAGGACAAAGAAGTCTAGGGTAATACGAGCTCGCAAAGCTCAAGAAATTGCTCATTCGACTGACTGCCAGCAGACGGAGCTTACTATGCGTGCCCTTGACGGAAAGTCATATAAAACTGGCCCATACGTCCAGCCTACAGTGGCAATCGGACATGGTCGGTCTAAAGAGTCTTATGTTGGCAACTTGGGGTAAGTTCTTGTACAAACCCTAGGTCAGAAAGCAAAATCAACACCTACATACTCATGTGCTCGGTCTACTCGGACCTATAAGAAGGGCGCAAAGGTGAGTCAGCCCTCGCTTGACTTGCGCAACATGATCAATCACAAACGCAAAGCGAAGGAAACAATCATGGCATACGAAGTATCCTCCCCAGGACATCATTGTGCCAATATGATCATCAACTGATGCTGTAAAAAAATAGCAGTAGCTACAAAAAGCCAGTCAACATTCCAGCGGCTGCAACCAAGGGCACCTACCCGGCTGCAACCTGGAGAACAGGTGTAAGCACCAGAGGAAGAGGAGCTGCCCTTTGCCTCATGCTATTATGCTCAGAAGGCCTCATCCATAAAGAAAAGTCAGAGGTCCAGCACCTCCATTTCGTCGCTCTCGGCCAGCAGGTCAAAGAGACGGGCCCAAGGGGGACATGCAGCGAAACCCGCAAAAGGTATTTTCTTGGGCATCTGCTCAAAGAAGAAGCTGTTAGCCACTAGGGGTAGTTCTTCCTCAGGACCAGGTGGCTATGCAAGCTGGGGGTTGTAATCCTTCGAACCTCCACGACAATCCGGTGTTACGCGAAGATGATGACCCCTAAGGAACAGATGCTGAGGTCCCTGGGGGTAGCCACCATCGTCAAGTGGATGCAGCTTCTTACGCCGGGGGTAGTGTTCCCTCCATTCCTGAAGAAGATGCAATGCTGCCAAATTTCCCGAAGGACCACTCACTGCAAGTGTCTGAGACAAAAAGTGTGACGTTCATCGTTCCATCTATTTCTTTCCATGTGAGAACAACATACATGGCAGGGGATGATCACGAAGGCCCCAACGATCGACAGTGCCTCGAGACCCTCGAGACCATGATGCAAACCATGAGCGCATCAATGTAAGCCTTGTCACCCTCACTTTTTCAACTAGGAGTTATTTGATAATTTGGCATGGGTATTTAATTTTAGGAATAAATATTAATATTAGTGTGCTATAAATATTTAATTGATGCTTGTATTAATTAATTATTTATTTATTAGTATGCTATATAATTATTTGTGACTTGTATTATTTATTTATATTTAGGAGGCTAGCCCAATAGTTAGACTTGACACTTGTGAACCAATTAGACTTGTTATGACAATTAGTGAGCCCAACATGGACCAAGTCCAATAGACTCATTTCCACTAATTAATTAAGAAGAATTAGCTTAATTAGAATTAGTTAGAAGCTTTCCAAAATAGCCCTTCCCTAATCCTATTCATAATTGGATGGAGAGGGATAATTTAGACTATGCACATGACTTGGAGAAGGGGGAAGGGGGGCGGCCATGATAAAAGCCTCTCTCTCTCTCTCTCTCTCTCCTCATTTGCATTTTATTTTGATCCACAATTCATAGATCCCCATTTTACTTATTTTCCTTCATCAATTCAACCCAAATTCCTTCATTCACTCTCATTTTCCATTCAATAGAAGAAGCATTTGGAGCTTGGAGAAGCAATAAGCACAAAGAGGAGGAGCTTTGTGGAGAGATCGTGTCTGGATCGTGTCCATTGTACTTTTTATTGGGAATTCATCTTCCAATAGGTATATATCTGAATTCATCTCTAATTTGAGCTACAAATCATGCATTTGACTCTTAGGAACACCCCAATGACATAGGACTACCTATAGGATAAAATTATAGGCCTAATTGTTAGGAATTGATATTTCTACATAGGTTTTTGTATGCAATTTGGGGGAATTATGAGATTGACACATCAAGTGTGTGTCATGAGCCTAATTTAGTCATATTGGACTTAGATCGAGATTAAAATATTAGTAATGTGTCTATAATTGGACACGAGTAGGCCGTATCATGATACAGTGTGATGCCGTGTGATACAGAACTCTATTTTGGGTGTTTTGTATAATTACTCTTCAAATCTCATAGTAGCATGTTGCATTAGTTATATTAGTGTGTAATTGATATGTGTGGTTGGCTATTTGTGAGGAATTGGATTTTTTTGCTTTCTAATTGAATGGGTATCATATTTTCCTTAGTCATGCTCTTTTGGTGTTTGTTTAAATGCCATAGTGTATCATATAGATATGTATATGCTATATTAGTGGATATATATATATATATATATATATATATATATATATATATATATATATATATATATATATATATATATATAGATAAATATATATGTGGTAATATTATATAAGTGACTGTGTGTGCATGACTGAGTTTAATATGAGGTAACTCAAGTGCATTTGGATAAGGAAGTATTCCAGTTGTTGTGCATTGTGTTGTATTATCTGTGGTGATGTTGTTGGACTGGAAAGGGGGGGGGATTGAAGGCAAATATTGGTGTTGTGTCTTGCTTTGGTGTGACTGCAAGTGTATTCCTTGTACTCAGTTGTAAGAGGAGTTGCAAGGATTGTAGTTACTATTGGTTGCAAGAGCAACAATAATTCCAGCTGTGCAGTCCACATGCTGTAAGTTCTTTATTGCATGTGTTGAGGGAAGGAGTCTGCTCAGTGCTGTGCACACTGAGGATACACACTGCTGTGCAGTGCTCGGTTTGGGATGCACTACTGTTCACATCACCAGAGCTTGCATTTTTCAGGCAATACAACTACAGTAGTGAGTCTTGACTTTGGTTTCAGTTTTAAGTTGATGAGTATCAGTGTAGTTAATGGTGATATTAGTATCCAGGCAGTCCATTGACTGAGGTTGGGTCATTAGTAGCAGTAGTGGGAGTTGGAGTTAGTGGCTTAGTGTTTATCAATAGTTAGTGTATTATATGTGTCACGACCCACACCCGGGGTAAGGGTACTAGTCGGAAACAACGCCCAGCCTACGTCGCAGAATCGGCGGTAGAACGCTGTCTAGAAAGTCTATCTAATATAATGAACCACCAAAAGATAGTGTACTCAATCACAGAACTAAGATAGAATGAACACGAATCAGATAAGAATAGAATAGTCATCAACTCATGAGTTTAAAATAATACATCAATGAGTCTGAAGAGTAACACAAATAAGCTGGAGACAAATCCAGTACAAAAGAATACTATCATACTACAAGCTACACTCCAGGGTCAACTGTCTCAGTTGGGATAAGTCCCTCTTGAGCCAGGGTCTCCGAATCTAAACCCACAACATCCTGGGGTCCATAATAGGTAGGGTACTCCTCAGTGTCATCTGGAAAAATATATCCAGTCAGGAAAGGAGCAGAGTACAACCCTAACAGCAGTTCTCAATTAATGATAAAAACTATGTAACAGTAAATAGCTATGGATAAACAAGATGCACAATAGACAGGAGAGATATATAGACAATAAGGAAATACTGGAAATAATTACAATAAGGAACAATATGCCAATGAAACAATAATACTAATGACTAAGTGTGTGAGTACTAGCTTAACATGTGATCGGCTTGGGCAAGATGCAATGCGGCCTGGCTAATCATACGTGCGGTGCATGATCAACACTATTCGCTTACCAATACTTTATTCAATAGGGATTTGATCACATATCTATACTAATACTTCCTACCCCCAACTGGTATAATAGATCCAACCACGGTATGCTATGGCACTAGATTCCCCAAGAAGATAGCTAGTCTCCCCGAGAATCGGTGTCTGTATATGTACAAGATAACCAATGAAACAATACTTGCACCATATACACCATATACCAAAGAATAACATCTCATGACGAGATCCGGATATACCAATCCGTGTAACCATAGTGTCGAGAGAAACATGTAAATCTACACTAGATACAACGAACATAGAGGATATCATAAATGAGAAACTATCAGAGAATGTACTCGCCTGAAGTCCAATGAACAGTCTCACAGATGTCTGACTCGGTACCTCGAAGACCTAGATATGGAATACCACATTAATACAAGGTCCCGGAAAGAGAACAAGTCAAACTAGTCAACTCCTAGGTCAATAAATAAATTATAAGTCAAAAGTCAACTATGGTCAACTCTAAAGTCAACTAAAGTCAAACATGGTCAAACCAAGGTCAACCTCACAAGAAAACTATATAAAATAATATAGAAATAAAATACAACAATTTAGGAATCAAAATTAGATCCCAAAAGATACTCACACAAAGTATACTAATAATACAAATAATACATACTCTAATATAATATATAAACAACCAATATTTATACCAATAAAATAATATATTATTACAAATATTATACCTCACAAAACACATATATATACACACATATATATATACAATAATAATATATAAAATATAATTTAAAACTGCCAAAGCGTCACTGAAAACAGGGAGTTAAAAATACAATTTAATTAAAACAACTTATAGTGACAGTCTCAACTGTCACAGAAAACGTCGCAAAAGCCACTGTGTAATAAATCCACTGCTGCTGCATTGGTGACAGTTAATCAACTGTCACCGAAAACTGTCGCCACTGCTGCTAAGATCCCGCCCGCAGCATTAATGACAGAAATGTCATTAATAAAATATCATTAATGCACAGTGGGCTACAGCGGCTGCTGCTGACCCGCCTATTTAGCGACAGTTTCACTGTCACAAACCCACTATCACTAAAACACAGAAATATATATATATATAAATATATATATGCAATAATAATCATAATACATATATATAAATAAATAATTATATACTTATATATATATGCACATATAAACTTATAATTAAATACCAATAGTTACAACACATGCACATATTAATGTTCATATTTTACATGGCTAGAAGCACACCTAAAATATATACATTAATATACAAATAATTACATAATAATTATAAATAATATAATTACACAATTAAACACATAAATATATTTTATAAAATATTTATGTATAATTTATACTATTAACATAAGTACATATATAATTACATGCAAGAAAGCTACATATTATATTTGTACATCATATTAGCACACACAAAAATATATAGATCTATGCTACAATAATTACTATAATAAATACACAAAATAAATATATAATATCTATATATATTTACTAATTATAATTGAAGAATTTAAACCATACATAATTAGATCTATTCAAAAATCCACACAATTGGAGAGTATCACACCGTATCCCACTAGATCTAGGATACGCATGTGACACTAGTCCAACACACAACCAATTGCACCCCGAAGGATACAAACAAATCACAAATAATATTTATGAATAAATAAAAGTGTCAAAAGTAGATCTATGTGTCCGTGTCAAAATACGACATGTTCAAAGCCCCGTGTCGGAGGGAAAACCCCCAAAATGACACGTATCACCAAATAGTTGGGATACGAACTGTAACACCCCGTTCCGCTCAAGCGGACTGCCGTCTCAATCGGCAATCGTGCAGCTATCCCGACCCGCTTTACCTCGATCAAGAAGCAAAGGATATCCAGACTTGTCCCTACAGGAATCCGGCTTAGGCTTTCAGAGGCTCGCTCAGACGTATCGCTCTACCGAGGCGAATCATCGCTAAGGTGGGTGGCTACGGTGAACTTGTCTTTGCTTAGCCAGCACACATAAAATCTGGAATATTTATGCTAGTCGCTAGGTGATTCACCCCTGCATGCTAATAAATCCAACGCACCTAGCTAAGGGAATAATCCCAACCTGTATTGCTATGCTAGAACATGAAAAATAAAATACTGCTTATATATGTTCAGACCCTCGCATGCTAAGTCCCTTAACGGTTTCATCTCTCGGACTACCTTCGGGCCCGAGCAAACGTGCTGATTATGTTCCTTAGAACGCATGCTTGTCTGCTTGATTGTTACCGTATTTTCATCCAAACTCCGGGAGACTACTACGTAGTCGTTCCGTGCCTGAATGAACCCGCAAGTATTCGGGACCGTTAGGTCACCAAGGCAGTTCCCGATCCAGGGGACTGTATCATGCCAAGTAAAAGAATCATGTTCCTGTGGCAAGACTCATTCAGGTATTTGGATCTCCCTGCAAGTCTCCCTCGTGTGCGGGCTTACAGCAGCCCAGGAGACTGTGCATATCCAATAGCTAAATGAATCTCGTGTGCTCGTGTGTAAATTAACCATCGTGTTCGATCATGGACAACTTGTGCACAAGGATATAAGTTCTGCGGACGGTGCTGGGGCACTGGCACCGATCCGATCCGGGCAGACTTCGTGTTTATAGTCAATCGTGTGCGGACTGGGTAACTTGCAACGCATCATGTTTTATGAGCTCCTCGTATTTTCTCGTTGCATGTTATTCACGTCCTTGACTAGTCCATTATAGCATCAGCCAGTGATCATCGTGTGTATATGCTTGCAATGCCTCGTGTGATCATCGTGTCTATATGGCTTGCAATGCATCGTGTGTTTATCGTGTGTATTTAACCTGTGGCATGCTTGCTTGTAAACGAAAGATAAACAATTCATCCTCGCTTAGCAGCTATCCGCGTGCGAGGCACTGTATCGCATCAAGAGCAACTAAACACCTGAACGAACTTGAAATAAATACTCTTGTTTGCATATGCTTGCCTCCTGAATGCTTATACTTACCGTGCTTGAATTAACAATATTTGCCTTGGACAGGGAAGGATAAATGGTAAGTTGGTAAGTCTCGCCGTGTTTTCTCAAACATCGCACGGCGCACTGCCCGACACGATAAGCTATTCAATGTTTGCATGAAACTGATCCTAAGGCAACTAGAAAGATAACTTAAATAGTTGTGCACGGAACCTGTATTACGTGTTTGGATTTGTCGAGCGGGCGAGTAACTTCCCCACAAGTGCATTCAATGTACTGATAATCCACCAGTTTGATATGCAGGGTGCGGGAGAACCTCGTGCGGTGTGGACGCCTCCTTCGTGCGTGCTAAGGCCAGGAGTTCCCTCTGAATCCTTACAACGGTGCGTCCGGGACTGAAGCACATATACAAGACATAAGTTGTGAACATCGCCTGACCATCGCCTGTACAATCATTTCCACAGTTGTAGCCACTTGGCACGCTTTTACTGTTTCAGAGAGAGAGGCTCGAGCGACTTGTAATCTCGGCTATACGCCGCCTGTAATACATGTTTCATATCAATAAAGAGATTACTTTACTTGTTTCTATGCTTCCGCTATATTTGTCGACTCAGTGAACCTGTTACCGATCGCCTATGCGTTCATGACTCTGCTGCACTCGGACAATCTGTGCGACTCTGTGGCTTAGAACTCTTGCCGCCAGCCAATGAACCATGGCCTTGCACGGGCGTGGATCACGTTCGTGCGGCATCACGCCCGGATGGGTTAAGCGATCGTTCCGCGGGAGCGCTGGCGAGGGTGATTCCCGCCTAGCGGGAACGGCCGATTTGCCTGCGGGAGATCGGGGCGTGACACGAACCACATGTACCAAATTATGGACACGACACTAGCCCCAAACACATAAGCTCATGTCCAATTGATCTATAGGATCAATTGATGTAAATTCGGAATTCCAACAAAATTAACACAAAAAGCACCATAACTTTCTCCATGGGTCTCCTATGAACACAAAACAAAGTCCTATGGGTAGTACATACATATAGGTTGATTTTACATGATTAAATCTCAGATTTAGAAGCTATTTAAATGGGAAAATCTGAATTATACCTATTGGGAGATGGATTCCCAATGAAACCTCCAATTGAGATAAAGTTGCTTCCAAATTGTAGATCCTTGCTCCTCTTTGTAGATCCTTGCTTTCTTCTTCTAGATCCTTACTTCCTCCTTCTCTAATGGTGAATTGGGAAAAATTTGGAATGAATTTGGTAGGGAATTTGAATGGGAATGGAGGGAATTTGGGAGTGGGAAATTCTAGATCTAGATTTGGAATGAGAATGAGAGGAGAGAGAAATTTTCCCCCTCTTTTAATAGGCCGGCCTTGCCTCTCTCCCAAGCAATTGTAAAATGTCCAATGTACCCCTTGGGGCCTCTCATGAAGAAATAATTAAGGAAGGAAGCTTCTAGTCTAATCACTTAATTAATTTAATCCATCTCCTTAACCATGGGCTTTCTAAATGGGCCAAGTCTAACTATTTAATTCATATTGGTCCATGGGTCCAAACTAAACTAGTTGGGTCCACTAAAATAAGTCCAAAATAATTAAATAACATCCAACAACAATTAAATAATACAACAAAAATTATTTACCATGCACAATATTTATTTAAATAGGAAATTACTAAAATACCCTTTTTCCTAAAATGTGGTAGTGACAAGTCTACCCTCCTTAAAATAATTTCGTCCTCGAAATTCAAAGACGAAAACTACCCCCAGAAAATCACAAAATAGAACTAAAGAATCACAACTAACTAATGAACAAAACATAACTAGAGAATTAACATACCTCAAGGTACAAACAAATATGGATAACGCTCTCGCATGTCATCCTCTCTCTCCCAGGTAGACTCTCCCGGAGAGTGATGCCTCCATGCGACGCGCACCAAAAAAATAGTCTGGTTCCTCAGCACCTTCTCTCTCCGATCCAGAATCTCAACTGGCTGCTCTGGATAGCTAAGAGTAGGGCCCACCTCTATCTCCGAGTGATCCAATACATGACTAGGATCTGCCACGTATTGTCTCAACTGCGACACATGAAACACGTTGTGCACTCCCTCCAATGCAGGTGGCAAGTCTAGTCTATAAGCAACTGCACCGACCCTCTCTAGAATAGTGAAAGGTCCGATGAATCGCGGACTAAGCTTTCTGCCTCCACCGAAGCGAATCGTGCCTCGTGTCGGAGAAATCCTCAGAAATACCAAACCATCCACCTAGAACAAAATACCATCTTAAGAACTTAATCTATAACAAACAAGAACAAGCACAAACAAAATCTAAACTATACCTCAAACTCCAAAGGTCTCCGATGGCTATCGGCCCAATGCCGCTGTCTGTCCTGCGCCACTCGAAGTCTGTCTCTGATCAAATGAACCTTCTCCGCTGCATCCACAACCATCTCTGGCCCAAGCAAAATTCTCTCTCCAACATCGTCCCAAGACAAAGGAGTACGACACCTCCGACCATATAGAGCTTCAAAAGGTGACATCTCTATACTGGCCTGGTAACTGTTGTTGTAAGCAAACTCTACCAAATAGAGATGGTCCTCCCAAGAACCCCCGAAATCTAGTACACAAGTGCACAACATATCCTCGAGAGTCTGGATAGTCCGCTCAGACTGTCCATCTGTCTGGGGATGATATGCAGTACTGAACTTGAGCTGAGTGCCCAAACTCTCCTGCAAACTCCTCCAGAAATGAGAAGTGAAACGACTATCTCGATCTGAGACTATGCTGACGGGAACTCCGTGTATCCTAACGATCTGCCTCACATACATCTCTACCAGCTTTTCCGTAGACAAACCCACTTTGAAAGGCAAAAAGTGGGCCGACTTGGTCAATCTATCAACAATGACCCAAATCGCGTCTTTCCCTCCTGGAGATCGTGGAAGTCCGGACACAAAATCCATAGTAATGTGTTTCCACTTCCACTCTGGAATGGGTAATGGCTGAAGTAAACCTCCTGGTCTCTGCCTCTCGGCTTTCACCTGCTGGCACACTAAGCATCTGGATACAAACTGTGCCACTTCCCTCTTCATGCCATACCACCACACACTCTCTCGCATATCCCGATACATCTTGTTAGCACCTGGATGTATGGAATATTGAGAGCTATGCGCTTCCTACAACACCTCCTCGCGCAACTCCCCACTAGGCACACACAATCTAACTCCATGCCTCAAGGATCCATCCTCTGCAATAGTGAAATCATCCTCCAATCCTGCTCTCACTTGAGCTCTGATACTCCTCAAGGATACATCATCATACTGTGCTGCCTTGATCCTGTCCATCAAAACTGAGTGTATCTGCAATTCCCACATTTGCATAGCACACCCAGGAACAATCACCTCAATGCCCAAGCTCTCCAAGTCCTCCAACAAATATCGATCCTGCGTCAAGAACATAGCTACCGGATACCTGCTCTAAGCATCGGCAACTACATTGGCTTTCCCAGGATGATATTGTAAAGAGATATCAAAATCCTTCATCAGTTCCAACCACCGACGCTGCCTCATGTTCAACTCCTTCTGCGTGAAAACGTACTTCAAGCTTTTGTGGTCTGTGAAGATCTCCACACGCTCTCCGTACAAATAATGTTTCCACAACTTCAGGGCGAATATGACAGCTGCCAACTCCAAATCATGGGTAGGATAGTTCTTTTCATAAGGACGTAATTGCCTGGATGCATAGGCAATCACCTTCCCATGCTGCTGAAGAACACAACCTAAACCCTTCCCCGATGCATCACTATAAATAGTGAAACCTCCGGACCCTGATGGCAACGTCAAAATAGGAGCAGACGTCAACCTCTTCTTCAACTCCTCAAAAGCAACCTGGCAATCCTCCGTCCAAACAAACTCCACATCCTTCCTTGTGAGTCTGGTCATCGGCTCGGCAATCCTCAAAAAATCTTGCACAAACTTCCTGTAATAGCCTGCCAATCCCAAGAAACTCCTGATCTCTGCTACTGAACTCGGAGTCTTCCAAGATTCTACTGCTGAAATCTTCTTCGGATCTACTGAAATACCGTCACCAGTCACAACATGCCCTAAGAATTCTACCTTGTCCAAGAAAAACTCACATTTGGACAACTTCCCATAAAGCTTCTCCTTCCTCAGCACATCCAACACAATCCTCAAATTCTCCTCATGCTCCTCCGGTGTCCTCGAGTATATGAGTATGTCGTCGATGAACACCACCACGAACTTGTCAAGGTACTGGTGGAACACCTTGTTCATCAAGTTCATAAATACCGCCGGTGCATTAGTCAAACCAAACGGCATCACCATAAACTCGAACTGACCATACCGAGTTCTAAAAGCAGTCTTCGGTATGTCCTCCGGCTTCACCTTCACCTGATGGTAGCCTGATCTCAAATCTATCTTAGAAAATACTTTCGCACCACTCAATTGATCAAACAGATCATCAATCCGTGGCAAAGGATACTTATTCTTGATAGTGAGATTATTCAAAGCCCTGTAATCAATGCACATACGTACCGATCCATCCTTCTTCGGTACAAACAATACCGGGGCTCCCCATGGTGAAGAACTCGATCTAATAAACCCCTTATCCTGCAATTCGTCCACCTGCTTCTTCAACTCGACCAGCTCGCTGTTGTTTACTCTATAGACATGTTGCGAAATTGGTTCTGCACCTGGCACCAAGTCTATAGAAAATTCAACATCTCGATCTGGTGGCAATCCTGGCAATTCCTCAGGAAACACATCCAAGAATTCTGCTATCAACGGACGTGGCAACTCCTTGTCTTCTACCATAGCTCCACAAATAATGCCTTCTTCCTGCTCCGCAGCTCCTCTAGTAAACTCGAACTCTGGCTCTCCTGGAGGACCAAACAAAACTCTACCTCCTCTACAGTCTATGCTAGCACGGTGCCTACTTAACCAATCCATCCCAAGTACAATGTCATAGCTTGGAAGTGGCATTACAAGTAGACACGCACTCAACTCCCGGCCTCCCAGAGTAACTCTCCGATCCTTGCAAATATCATTAATCAGGATAATGCCTCCCCCGGTCATGATCTTGCAAGTCCTAAGCAAAGACTCAGCTACCAAACCATGCTTCAGAGCAAAAGAAACAGATACAAAACTATGGGAAGCACCACTATCAAACAAAGCTAAAGCTGGAATAGAATCAAGAAGAATAGAACCTGCGATAACATCTCTGGTGGGTTCCTCCTCTTCGACGGTCATAGCAAACGCTCGTCCCTGCCGAGCACCTCCCTGCTGTTGATGCTGGATAAAACGCTGCTGCTGTGTCGGAAGCGGTCCCCTCGGCTGTGCTGCAGGTGGTCTCGTCTGTGTCCTCAGAGCTGGAGCTGCTCCCTGAACTGCACGACGAGGACACTCCCTCGATTGATGCCCTTCAGTATCACAATACAAACAAACTCCTAGCCTCCTCCTGCAAACTTTCCAGATGTGGCCGGGCTTTTTGCAGAAGTTGCATGGAGCCTGCTGTAACTGCCTCTGCTACTGAGGTGCCTGGTGAAAAGGCGCTCTAGCTGGAGTCTGGTTCTGCTGTGGCTGCTGGAAAGGTCTGGACTGGAAATGAGGACGTTTGGCAGATACTGCACTGCCGTTGGCCCCCAGAAAAGAATCACGGTCTCTCTTGGTCTTCAAACCCAGATCCCGCTCAACCTTGCGTGCCTCCGCAAGTATCTCCGAATATGTCTCATAAAAAGAAGGAATGAGAATCTTCACCTCCCAGTTTAGACCCTCTCGGAAACGAATAGCTCAAACCTCCGGCTCTCTCACCAGATACTCTGCAAATCGGCTCAGCCTACCGAACTCTGCAGCGTATTCCTCCACAGACATGCTTCCCTGAATGAGACTCTCAAATTAACTCCCCAAGTCAAGCCTGTCTATCCGAGCGAAAAACTTCTTCTTGAAAAGGTCCTTGAATACCTCCCAAGATTGTCCTGCGTCAACTAGAACCGGCTCATTCCTGAACCAAGTGCGAGCGACATCGAACAGTTGAAGTCCTACCGCCTCAACCTTCAGATCTTCAGAAAGACGGGACACCCTCATAAGACGCTCAATGTCCTCGAGCCAATCATCAGCATAGACGATGCCCTCCGTCCCTTTGAAAACCCTAGGCTCCAGTTTCTTGAAGTCCTGAATGTTGCCTGGCCGAAGCTGAGCAACTTGAGGAACAACCTGCTGCTGGATCGGAACTCCTCTCTCAACTACAGCACGAGCAAGCTGATGAGCACTCTCGATGACCTGCCGTAGAACGTCGGTCTGCCTCTGATGTGCCTCTGACTGAGCCCTCTGTGCCTCGAGCATCTCACGAAATAGTGTAAACATCTGTGATGCCTCTGCTGGCACAGGAGGTGGAGGTGGAAGCCCCTCAGATACAGCTGGTACAGTCGTCTGAGTAGGTGGTGGACCTCCGAAAGCAGCTGACACTCCAATCACCGGAGAAGTGACTAGTGCAGGCCCTCGGGATGTCTCAGACCTCTCAGAAGCTGCTCTTCCCTGCTGTGATCTAGTCTTAGGCGGCATCCTGAGACAAAGCGAAAGAAAGAATCAATATGGCACAAGATGTAAGACATCAAGGAAAGGACAGTTTAAGAGATCAAGTATCAATATCAAAGAAGAATAGTTGAATCAAAAGAATTTTCCTAGATGTGATTGAGTATCTCAGCCTATATCCTATATCCTATTGCAGGCTCGCAGTAGTACAACTAAGTTGTCGCACTACCACGATATAACCTACTTGTGAAGCTAGACCTGCATGGGCCACCACTAAAAACGTGTCACGACCCGCACCCGGGGTAAGGGTACTAGTCGGAAACAACGCCCAGCCTACGCCGCAGAATCGACGGTAGAACGCTGTCTAGAAAGTCTATCTAATATAATGAACCACCAAAAGATAGTGTACTCAATCACAGAACTAAGATAGAATGAACACGAATCAGATAAGAATAGAATAGTCATCAACTCATGAGTTTAAAATAATACATCAATGAGTCTGAAGAGTAACAAAAATAAGCTGGAGACAAATCCAGTACAAAAGAATACTATCATACTACAAGCTACACTCCAGGGTCAACTGTCTCAGTTGGGATAAGTCCCTCTTGAGCCAGGGTCTCCGAATCTAAACCCACAACATCCTGGGGTCCATAATAGGTAGGGTACTCCTCAGTGTCATCTGAAAAAATATATCCAGTCAGGAAAGGAGCAGAGTACAACCCTAACAGCAGTTCTCAATTAATGATAAAAACTATGTAACAGTAAATAGCTATGGATAAACAAGATGCACAATAGACAGGAGAGATATATAGACAATAAGGAAATACTGGAAATAATTACAATAAGGAACAATATGCCAATGAAACAATAATACTAATGACTAAGTGTGTGAGTACTAGCTTAACATGTGATCGGCTTGGGCAAGATGCAATGCGGCCTGGCTAATCATACGTGCGGTGCATGATCAACACTATTCGCTTACCAATACTTTATTCAATAGGGATTTGATCACATATCTATACTAATACTCCCCACCCCCAACTGGTATAATAGATCCAACCACGGTATGCTATGGCACTAGATTTCCCAAGAAGATAGCTAGTCTCCCCGAGAATCGGTGTCTGTATATGTACAAGATAACCAATGAAACAATACTTGCACCATATACACCATATACCAAGGAATAACATCTCATGACGAGATCCGGATATACCAATCCGTGTAACCATAGTGTCGAGAGAAATATGTAAATCTACACTAGATACAACGAACATAGAGGATATCATAAATGAGAAACTATCAGAGAATGTACTCGCCTGAAGTTCAATGAACAGTCTCACAGATGTCTGACTCGGTACCTCGAAGACCTAGATATGGAATACCACATTAATACAAGGTCCCGAAAAGAGAACAAGTCAAACTAGTCAACTCCTAGGTCAATAAATAAATTATAAGTCAAAAGTCAACTATGGTCAACTCTAAAGTCAACTAAAGTCAAACATGGTCAAACCAAGGTCAACCTCACAAGAAAACTATATAAAATAATATAGAAATAAAATACAATAATTTAGGAATCAAAATTAGATCCCAAAAGATACTCACACAAAGTATACTAATAATACAAATAATACATACTCTAATATAATATATAAACAACCAATATTTATACAAATAAAATAATATATTATTATAAATATTATACCTCACAAAACACATATATATACACATATATATATATACAATAATAATATATAAAATATAATTTAAAACTGCCAAAGCGTCACTGAAAACAGGGAGTTAAAAATACAATTTAATTAAAACAGCTTATAGTGACAGTCTCAACTGTCACAGAAAACGTCGCAAAAGCCACTGTGTAATAAAATCCACTGCTGCTGCATTGGTGACAGTTAATCAACTGTCACCGAAAACTGTCGCCACTGCTGCTAAGATCCCGCCCGCAGCATTAATAACAGAAATGTCATTAATGCACAGTGGGCTACAGCGGCTGCTGCTGACCCGCCTATTTAGCGACAGTTTCACTGTCACAAACCCACTATCACTAAAACACAGAAATATATATATATATAAATATATATATGCAATAATAATCACAATACATATATATAAATAAATAATTATATACTTATATATATATGCACATATAAACTTATAATTAAATACCAATAGTTACAACACATGCACATATTAATGTTCATATTTTACATGGCTAGAAGCACACCTAAAATATATACATTAATATACAAATAATTACATAATAATTATAAATAATATAATTACACAATTAAATACATAAATATATTTTATAAAATATTTATGTATAATTTATACTATTAACATAAGTACATATATAATTACATGCAAGAAAGCTACATATTATATTTGTACATCATATTAGCACACACAAAAATATATAGATCTATGCTACAATAATTACTATAATAAATACACAAAATAAATATATAATATCTATATATATTTACTAATTATAATCGAAGAATTTAAACCATACATAATTAGATCTATTCAAAAATTCACACAATTGGAGAGTATCACACCGTATCCCACTAGATCTAGGATACGCATGTGACACGAGTCCAACACACAACCAATTGCACCCCGAAGGATACAAACAAATCACAAATAATATTTATGAATAAATGAAAGTGTCAAAAGTAGATCTATGTGTCCGTGTCAAAATACGACATGTTCAAAGCCCCGTGTCGGAGGGAAAACCCCCAAAATGACACGTATCACCAAATAGTTGGGATACGAACCACATGTACCAAATTATGGACATGACACTAGCCCCAAACACATAATCTCATGTCCAATTGATCTATAGGATCAATTGATACACACAACAAAATGTAAATTCGGAATTCCAACAAAATTAACACAAAAAGCACCATAACTTTCTCCATGGGTCTCCTATGAACACAAAACAAAGTCCTATGGGTAGTACATACATATAGGTTGATTTTACATGATTAAATCTCAGATTTAGAAGCTATTTAAATGGGAAAATCTAAATTATACCTATTGGGAGATGGATTCCTAATGAAACCTCCAATTGAGATGAAGTTGCTTCCAAATTGTAGATCCTTGCTCCTCTTTGTAGATCCTTGCTTTCTTCTTCTAGATCCTTGCTTCCTCCTTCTCTAATGGTGAATTGGGAAGAATTTGGAATGAATTTGGTAGGGAATTGGAATGAGAATGGAGGGAATTTGGGAGTGGGAAATTCTAGATCTAGATTTGGAATGAGAATAAGAGGAGAGAGAAATTTCCCCCCTCTTTTAATAGGCCAGCCTTGCCCCTCTCCCAAGCAATTGTAAAATGTCCAATGTACCCCTTAGGGCCTCTCATGAAGAAATAATTAAGGAAGGAAGCTTCTAGTCTAATCACTTAATTAATTTAATCCATCTCCTTAACCATGGGCTTTCTAAATGGGCCAAGTCTAACTATTTAATTCATGTTGGTCCATGGGTCCAAACTAAACTAGTTGGGTCCACTAAAATAAGTCCAAAATAATTAAATAACATCCAACAACAATTAAATAATACAACAAAAATTATTTACCATGCACAATATTTATTTAAATAGGAAATTACTAAAATACCCTTTTTCCTAAAATGTGGTAGTGACAATATGTTAGTGTGTCAACTAGATGAGTTTGTATTACCTATTAGTTAGTTAAGGGTGTCAGTTAGTATTTATGACCAGTTAGCATGACTGATATGGTAAGGTACAAGTTAGTATATTTTGATGTATCAGTTGTAGTTGATACTTAAGAGCAGTCACTGCTCAGTTGGGGTAACTGAGACTAGAGAGGAGTTTGATCGTTGTGTATGTGGTGAGGAGTTGATTTTGGGTATTAAGGATTATGGGAGATGTTTCAGGCATCGGGAACAGGTTGGGGACCAAGCTCGAGTGAGCAAGAAGGTATCAGATAAAGTGTTGTTAGTTAACTATTAGAATTAGTTGTAATATCAGTCAGTTAACTATAAAGAATGTTAGTTATATAATAGTTAGTTAGTGTAGAGTTATTCAACTGTCAACAGTTAGTAATGTTAGTAAATGAGTTGTAGTTAGTAGTAGTAGTAGTGTAGGTCTCAGATTAGTTAGCTAATCATTAAGGTTAGTTAGTATCAATATATTTAATTACCTGCATATGGATATATACTTACATGTCAGACCTAGTATGACTTAGTAAACACTAGTGTGGCTTTATAATAAACTTAGAAGACAGGTTATGACCTAGTTTTGGCTTAGAGAGCATCCATATTGCTTTTAGCTCACCTTCTTACTTCTTTACACCAAACTGACATGTCATTCATATCTAGGTGTGTGTGACACCAGCTTAGGCATCGAAAGACACCCTTTTGCTCATGACCAGAGGCGAGTACATTTCTCTGTTAGTTTTTATTTTATGATAGTGTATGTATCACTTGTTCTAGAACTACGTACTTGATTCTGATACTTGGTTACACGGACTGGTACTATATGAATCCCGTCAGGAGATATTATCCCTTACCGTGTTCAACGGATACTCATTCACATGTATTTTATCATGCATGTGCATCAGGTATTGATTTTTATGTGCTTTATGTGCATCCACTATTCCATGTGCTAGTGTGACTATACGTATTCATGTGCATAATATGTCGTGATTAGATCCATGAGTATTGGTTAGGGAGGGGGAGTAAAAGTTGGGTATGTGATCAAGCCTTATTTACCTTATGTGTATGTCGATTGTACACCTCACGTATAATAGAGTTATCATATTTACCTCATGTGTAACCTAAGTCAATCATATAACGAACTTGTACTCTAAATCACATAGCTAGTATTCTAGTTTCTTTTGCCTGCAGTTTATTTCATATTGTCTGTACTTATCTTTCCAGTTCATATTGTACTTATCTGCCTGTTCCAGCTATATTTCCATTTCCTAGTTACTTGTATATCTTGTATTATTTTCTATTACTTGTCATATATTCTCTACTATATTTTGGAACTGCTTTCAGAGTTTTGTACTTCGCTCATTTCCTGATTGGATATATTTTTCAGATGATTGGCTAGAGGAACTGTGTCCCACTTATTACGGGCCGCATGATGGTGAGCCACTAGAGGATACTCCCCTAGAGCAGGAGGATATAGTGACAGTTACCGAGGATGCCTAGTTATATAGTTTTGGACTTGTGCTAGTCTTATTTTGGACTCATAGCATGTATATATTATTTTGGAGAGTTGTTGAGCCTAGACTTATAGTATTAGACTTGTGGATGTATTGTGACTCATACTTCTCTTTTTATTTCATATTATGCTTTTATCCTCCTTAGTTTGATATTGTGATTGAGTATTGTTTACCAATATTACATTATTGTATTGTTCCTCAATTTGGAGTTGAGATAGCATGACATGTACCCTTATTATATTGTGTGAGATGTTTAGATAGTTATATTACCTTAGACAATGTTCTATCGCCGATGCTGTGGCATAGGCTGAACGTTGTTCACTACTCGTGCCCTTATTTTGGGTGCGAGTCATGACACATTTTTATTGGTGGCCCATACAGGTCACGAGGTCGCAACTAGTGCGATATCGTAGTAGCGCTCACCTAGAGTACTGCTACTCACATAGAGTACTGCTAAGAACCTGCTTTAGGATATAGTATATAGGCTGAGAGTATACTCAATCACAGCTAGGAATACTTCCAATTATTTGCTTTTGCTATCTCTATCTATCTGAATGCTTGTTTACTTTGAATAATTATGTCATTCCTTGATGATATCGTATCTTGTGCATTATTAATTCATTTGTTTAATCTGTTTTCAGGATGCCGTCGAAGATACGATTGCAGCGCTCTGCCGTAGTCTCAGCGAGGTCGGTTACTTTACCACCTCCACGACGAGCATCTACTTCTCCAGCTCAGATAGTTGCGTCACCGGTCCAAGTGGGGGCCTCAACAGCCGCTTTTGGGGTTGCTCCTCCCCCAGTTCAGAGGGCAGTTCCAACTATTTCCGAGGGACTTTCACCACCACCACCACCACCACCTGTGCCAGTTGATGCTACCCAGCTATTTGCACTATTCCAGCAGATGATGGAGGCCCAGAGGGCCCGGGATGAGTCGCAGCACAGTCATACTGATGTGATAAGACAGGGAATTGAGAATGCCCACCAGGTGGCCATTACCGCAGTGGAGAGGATAGCGCCACCACAGCCACATGAGGTACAGCCCAGACCTGGTACCATACATGACTTCAAGAAGTTGGATCCCCGGACCTTCAAAGGGACATAGGGGATTATGTATGCAAATGACTGGTTGAGAATATTGAGCGGGTCATGCGCTTATCCCATCTTACAGAGGATCTGAAGGTGGAGGCAGCGGGACTACAGATGACGGATATCGCTAGTACTTGGTTCTGGAATGAGCCACAGATTGCCGATCCGGGACTGACATGGGATGGGTTTAAGGACTTGTTCAAAAAGAAGTTCTTTTTGCCTACCGAGAGACTTGATTTGGAGCAACAGTTCCAAAACCTTCACCAGGAGAACATGTCGGTAGAGGAGTATGCCACGAAGTTTGGCAGATTGGGCAGATATTTAGTCTATATAGTGAGGGATCCTAAGATCTGGGCGAGTAGATTCAGAGAGGGCCTGAATTGGGAGGTAAGGGCTCTTATTTTCTCGAGGCATGAGACGTAGGCAGATATCTTGAGGGAGGCCCGCAAGGTCGAGATTGACATGAGTTTGAGGCCCAAGAGGGACCAAGATATCTTTGGTGGTAGCAGCAGCGCGGGTCCAGCCAAGAATCCCATTTCCAGCCACTCCATGCGCCCATCAGAGCACCAATACAACAAACGCACCAGATGCAGAGGCCAGCCCAACCAGCTCGTGTTTGCCCCTTCTGTAAGAAGCCAGGGCATGAGTGGGATATTTGCAGTAAGAGGCTTGGTCAGTATTTGTTTTGTGGCTCAGTAGATCACCTGATGAGGGATTATCTTAAGACGTTAGCTCATACAGCTCAGAATATAGCCCCAATTCAGAGAGTACCCACGAGACACCAAGTGGGACATCAAAGAGGACCTCTGTTGCCGCCACAGCAGTAGAGGTTCGCGCAACACCAGCAACAGTAGAGATGTGCACAGCAGGGGCGAGATTTTATCCTGACCGTGGAGGAGGCAGAGCCGGTCGGAGATGTTATATTAAGTTCAGTCTTACTTGATTCTTTTCCAGCTCATCCTTTATTTGATTTTGGTGCTTCATATAGTTTTGTTTCTGTATCCTTTGCTTTGAAGCTTAATCTTGAGGCTGAACCGTTGGCTAAGACTTGCAAGATCACGACCGGGGGTGGCATTATCCTACTTAGTGATGTTTGCAAGGATCAGAGAGTTTTATTGGCCGAGAGTTGAGCGCGTGTCTACTCGTAATGCCACTTTCGAGATACGACATAGTACTCGGGATGGATTGGTTAAGTATGCACCATGCCAGTATAGATTATCGTGGAGGCAGAGTATTACTCAGACCGCCAAGAGAGCCAGAGTTTGATATCGTCAGAGGAGCAGCAACGCAGAGTGAGGATTCCTTTTATGGAGCTATGGCAGCAGACAAGAAGTTGCAACATTCTTTGATTGTGGAGTATATAAATGTTTTCCCGAAGGAGTTGTCGGGCTTGCTGCCAGACCGAGAAGTGGAGTTCACTATAGATTGATTCCAGGTGCACAGCCGATATCTCAATAAGTCTATAGAGTCAACAATAGTGAACTAGATGAATTAAAGAAGCAGGTGGATGAATTGCAGGACAATGGCTTAATCCGGTCCAGTTCGTCACCGTAGGGTGCTCCGGTATTGTTTATACCGAAGAATGATGGGTCGGTACGTATGTGTATCGACTACAGGGCTCTTCATAACCTCACTATCAAGAATAAATACATGTTGTCGCGAATTGATGATCTCTTCGATCAGCTGAGCGGAGCGAAGGTATTCAAAAATAGACTTGAGGTCGGAGTACCACCATGTAAAAGTGAAGAAGAAAGACATTCCGAAGACAGCTTTTAGGACTCGGTATGGGCAGTTTGAGTTCTTGGTGCTGCCGTTTGGGTTGACTAATGTCCCGACAGTATTCATGAACCTGATGAATAAGGTGTTTCCAGCATATGGATCAGTTCATGGTGGTATTTATTGATGATATATTCGAAGACTTTAGAGGAGCATGAGAAGCACCTGAGGATAGTTTTGGAGACCCTCAGGAAGGAGAAGCTGTATGTCAAGCTTTCGAAGTGTGAGTTCTTCCTTGATAAGGTTAAATTCCTCGGGCATGTGGTGACATAAGACGGGATCTCAGTGGACCTGAAGAAGATTTCAGAAGTTGTGTCGTAGTCTATCCTGACTTCAGTGGCAGAGATCATGAGCTTTTTGGGATTAGCAGGCTATTAAGGAAGATTTGTACATGACTTCTCCAGAATTGCAGAGTCGATGACTAGGCTGACCCGGAAGGATGTGTAGTTCGTTTGGACAGAGAAGTGTCAGGCCGCATTTGAGGAGCTAAAGAAGATGTTGACTACAACTCCGGTGTTGATGTTGCCATCAAGAACATGAGGTTTTACCATTTATAGTGATGCTTCGGATAAGGGTTTAGGTTGTGTGTTACAGCAGAACGAGAAGGTGATTGCCTATGCTTCCAAGCAATTACGCCATCATGAGAAGAACTATACTACCTATGACTTGGAGTTGGCCGTGGTCATTTTTGCTCTCAAGATGTAGAAGCATTACTTGTTTGGGAGCAAGTAGAGATCTTTATAGACCATAAGAGGTTGAGGTATGTGTTCACACAGAAGGATCTCAATATGAGGCAGAGGAGATGGTTGGAGCTGATGAAGGACTTCGATATCTCGTTGCAGCATCATCCAGGGAAGGCCAAAGTAGTTGCGGATGGCTGGAGTAGGTATCCAGTGGCTATGTACTTGACAAGAGACATGCACTTATTGGCAGATCTTGATAGCTTGGGTATCGAGGTATTGGTTTCTGGAGTTGCGGTACCGATGTGAGGATTTTAGGTACAGTCAGAGTTGATGGATCGGGTTAGAGCCGTACAGTTCGATGATGAGTCTATGAGGAGCATCAGAGCGCAAGTTTGGATGGGATTGGCATGGGACTTCACTATTGCAGAGGATGGATTATTGCGACATGGTACCAGATTGTGCGTGCCGAGTGGAGCGTTGTACGAGGAGATTCTTCAGGAGGCACATCGATCTCAGTACTCTATGCATCTAGATGCCAAAAAGATGTATAGAGACATGAGGGAGCATGTTTGGTGGTATGGTATAAAGTGGGAGGTGGCGAGCTTCGTATCCAAATGTCTGGTATGCCAGCAGGTATAGGCGGAGAGATAGAGGCTAGGTGGTTTGCTTCAGCCTTTACCCATTCCAGAGTGAAAGTGGGAGCATGTGACGATAGACTTTATATCAGGACTTCCGTATTCTCCAGAAGGTAAAGATGTAATTTGGGTCATCGTTGACAGGTTGACCAAATTGGCTCACTTCTTACCATTCAAAGTGGGTACTTCTATGGAGAAGCTCACGGAGATGTATATGCGACAGATAGTCAGATTGCATGGAGTTCCTCTGAGCATCATCTCGGATCGGGATAGTCGCTTCACATCCCACTTCTGGAGGAGTTTGTATGCTAGCTTGGGCACCCAGCTCAAGTTTAGTACCCCATATCACCCCCAGAAGAATGGGCAGTCAAAGAGGACTATTCAGACTCTCGAGGATATGCTTCACACTTGTGTTCTAGACTTTGGAGGTTCTTGGGAGGATAATCTTCACCTGGTAGAGTTTGCTTATAACAACAGCTACCAGGCCAGTATTGAGATGTCACCATCTGAGGCGCTGTATGGATGGAGATGCCGTACTCCGTTATCATGGGATAATGTCGGTGAGAGAGCCTTGTTGGAGCCGGAGATGATTGTGGATGCAGCTGAGAAGGTGGAGCTTATTAGAGATAGGCTTCGGGTGGCGCAGGACAGCGACATTGTGCCGATAGCCACCGGAGACCCTTGGAGTTTGAGGTATAGATTTTATTTTGTATTGCTTATGATTACTTATTATAGTTAGAGTGCTAAGGCTGTGTTTTGTCTAGGTTGATGATCTGGTGTTCTTGAGGATTTCTCCGACACGGAGCACGATTCGCTTTGGTAGAGGCATGAAGCTTAGTCCATGATACATCAAACCCTTTGGTATTCTTGAGAGGGTTGGTGCAGTGTCTTACAGACTATGTCACGTCCCGATCTTCCACAGGTAATCGGGCATCCCCGCTAGGCGCAAATCACCGTACCGGCTCTCCCACTGGATGATCTTTCCCATTTGGACGTGATGTCGCACGAGCACAAGCTGCGCTCATACAAGGACATGATCCGAACATGCGGTAAGATATCTAAGCCACAGAGTCACACAGATAGTCCGAATGCAGTAGAATAAGAAACGAACAGGCGATTGGTAATAAGTTCACAGAGTCGTCAATAGAGAAAGCATTGAATAACACAAGTATGGAAGTAAAATAAGCACTTTATTTATATTGAACAAGTATTACAAGAGGCGCTAGGCTGAGATTACAAGTTGCTCAAGTCCTCTCTCTCTCAAAACAATAAAAGTATGCCAAGTGGCTATATTTGTGGAATGATACATAGGCAATATTTTAATATTATGTCTTGTATATGTGCTTCAGTTCCGGACGCAACGCTCCAAGGCTCCAGAGCGAACTCCATGTCTTAGCTCGCTTGAATGATTTTTTTGCACCGAACGAGGTTCTTCCGTACCCTACAAGCAATCTGGTGGGTACTGGTGGGGAGGCTTCTCGCCCGCTCGATAAATCTAAACACGTTATATAGGTTCCGTGCACCATCTATTAAGTTATCTTTCCAGTCTTGCCTTAGGATCAGTTTTATGGCATAATAAAAAGTCTTAACTCGTGTGGCAGTGCGCAGTGCGATATATGTGTAACATAGTGAGACTTACCAACTTACCATTCGTCCTTCCATATCCAAGGCAAACCAAGTTAAACCAAGCACGAGTATATATATAATGAAATCCAGGGGCAAATCACATAAGCAAACACAAGTGTCATGAACAGGATTCTGACTCAGGTGCACGAGTTACGCAAATGTTCAGGTGTATTGCAGAAGATGTTTAATTGTTCAATTATGTATAAGTGTTTTATACTCATATCCGTTCAGGTATTCCAGATTATCAGATGCGATACAACGACTCTCATGCGGATTGCTACTAAGCGAGAATGACTTATCTATATGAACATGAGTCACTGTCATAGCCATAAAGGATAGGTTGTAGTCAAGAGAGAGAATGGTATGTAACTCAAGGAACGAGGCGTTACATCCATCCTGCCCGAACAAACGACTACTTAGTCTAAGAGCGAGAATGGCGTAAAGGAAGGTTCATAAGGCGCTACATGCCATCCTGCCCAAAACAGACAGATTAATAGATGTTCCGTCCGGATCGGATCGGCCCCAGTGCCCCGGAGACCGTCCGCAGGAACCGATTGAATACCTTGTGCACGTTATCCGCGACATACAAGTCTTGGGTCTCAGATTCACGAAATTCATGACATGACAAGTTAATTCTTGATTCTTGTTCAGAACGAGTATGCTCCACGAGCTGTGATTCTTGCTTTACTTGACATAATTATCGTTCAGAGTTAAACTTGACATGGTGCAATCCCTTAGTTTGGAGATGCCTTGGCGACCTAACGGTCCTGGATACTTTCAGGTTCATATTGCATAGAAGGACTATTTGATAGTCTTCTGTCTAACTAGATGCATGCACGATATGGATAGTGTTACTGGATCACGACATAAATTTATGTAGGAAGCATTGAAATGAGGCAACGTGTACAAGTTACAATGTAAGCAGGCAAGCATGCATTTATATTTGAAATATAAGCATTTACGTTAGCACGGTCTATGGTGTAGTATGAGGAGTGAAGCCGTACAGGGATATAGTGAGCGACATAATTAGGGGACGAGCAGTGTAAACTAGTAAAGCGGTGCACTACGGAGAGTATACAATAATCTACTCGATTCATAGCGGGTTCTACTTGCATGAAGCTAAGGTAGCGTGCGAGGGTCCAACTATAAGCCAAGTTTTATTTTTATGTTCTAACACAAGCTATACAAGATGGAATTATTTTCTTAGCTAGGTGCATTGTATTCTTTATTAGCATGCAGGGGGTGATTCACCTAGCGACTAGCATGTATCATCCATATTTTAAGTGTACTGGTTAAGCAAAGATAAGTTCATCGTAGCTACCCACCTTAGCGATGATTCGCCTCGGTCGAGCGATACTCCGAGCGAGCCTTTGAAAGTCTAAGTCTGAACTCCTGAAGGGCCAAGTCTGGAATTCTTTGCCTCAAACGAGTTTTCTCACTGAGCAAAGCGGGTCGGTCATTGCACTTGTGCCATTTGAATTGGATGTCCGCTTGAGCGAAATGGGTCATTATATTATACACCACTCAGAAAAAGACTCATCCTTGAGACTTCCTGAGCGCAAACTGTTATATCGCACTAACAAATCTATCTCAAGCATAATTATCCGTATTGTGTGTATGCTGGGCTGGTCTCATTGAATGACTCTATCATTCAATCCAAGCTCTGACTCGGTCTCAACTGCGCCTTAGCACAAAATATATATCGTTTAACGCGAGGTACGGTATTATCCATCTTGAATGATAATCTAAGGCTGAGGCAAACTTATCCAAATTGTTATACTCGTCATTGCGAATCTAACATATTCACTTACACTAGCATTCGAGATCAACATATCGCGAGTCTGGATCATGCACATATTCAAAGCGTCCCTCAAACATATGCATTTCAACCAACTTAGCGATAGTGAAGTCTTTGCAATCGAGTTCAATATATCACTATGTCTTGGATCGTGCACATATTCAAGGCATCCCTCAAACATATGCATTCAATCAAACTTAATGATAGTGAAGTCGGGCAAGCTAATTACAAAAATCTCAATGGTTCTCGTCTTGTGAATCACAATGATACTTCCGACGGGGTCAACAAAATCCAAGTTATTTTCAATCCCACTGAAACCAAGTATTGTACTACCGTTAAGCACGATCTATCCGATCAACCGACTAGTGTTCATGTCCTATCGTATATTTTGTTTGTGTCAAACATAGCATGCACTTACCATTCCAAGTCTATCTCCAAGTCTTATTGCCCCAGTTTTATGGCTTGCTTAGGCAATACGCTAAAGTCGGTTACACAAGTTCTTTCACTCGACACAAGGTCGTCTGCCTAATTACTAGGCCAGCTCACAAGGTCATAGATACAAGTTCAAGCATATGATTCATCGTGCAAATTCGTCGTACGATGCTTGCCCTATTTTCTAAGGTTAAACCATTATTCGTTTGTACGGAATATTCTACTAAAGCTCATTTTACTCAGATTTCTAAACATCGAGCACATATCATCCTACTCACAATAACACGTTCATTTATACTTGGTCGAGTCCGTTCAGTCAAATCCATGATATATCCATGTCTCATGACAAGTCTAACAATTCGCATAGTCTATCTCGTCAAACTTGTTTAATAGAAGCCATATATCAATTCTAAGTCTAGACCACCAAGCCATGATTCAATTCTAAATCTTTAATCTCAATCATAACTCTAAGTCATCCAACAAGATTCATGTATCCGTTCATGAAATAATAAAGCGTAACTTACTCCAGGTTCTAAACTAACTCATCCTTGAAAAACTTTCGATTCACTTGTATTCTCAAATTCGTCTTATCGTATCAAACCATAAGTCAAGATGATCATTTGATTGTCATGCTCTGGCTCCCACAAGTTTGGTCATTCTCGTTGGACGTGAGATCACCACGCCAACGCTTCCGCTAGATAATTGTCCTAATCCGGACGTGACACATGTACAAGCATGGTGTTATGCTCGCACAAGAAAAGAACGTTGAACGTTATGGTTTTTATCGAAACGATGACACCTTATCATTTTACTTTGCTCCATACAAGATATATATATAATCCTTCAAGTCATGTTCGTTCATGTCGTGATCATAATTCGTCTAGCCAAATTGTCTAACTTTATTGTTACCATTTGATAGATCCATAATCTTACTTCTAGCATTACTCAAGCAACTAAGTTCAATACTCAAGCCAAAGTATATCCATTTTTGATACGTTCCATTCATCAAGTTCGTTTGAATAATTATCGAGCATGTTCCCGTGAGTTTGATCATCCCCGTCGGAAGTAAAATCACCATGCCAACGCTCCTGCAGGATAATCGTTCTCGGTCGGGACTGATTTTGAAGTTATCTTTTCTAACTAGATTCAAGATCATTCTTCCAAACTTTAGATCAAATCCATTATCCCTTACCTCTTTCAACGACCATAATATTCTTTCTCGGGTTAACTTCTATCGAGCGATATTGTCACGCCCCAATCTCCCGCAGGCTAATCGGCCGTCCCCGCTAGGCGGGAATCACCCTCGCCAGCGCTCCCGCGGAACGATCGCTTTGACCCATCTGGGCGTGATGCCGCACGAGCGTGAGCCACGCCCGTGCAAGGCCATGGTTTATTGGCTGGAGGTAAGAGTTCTAAGCCACAGAGTCGCACAGATTGTTCGAGTGCAGCAGAGTCATGAACGCATAGGCAATTTGGTAACAGGTTCACTGAGTCGACAATATAGCGGAAGCATTGAAACACAAGTTGAAGTAAAGCAAGCTCTTTTATTGATAATAACAAGTGTTACAGGTGGCGCTTGGCCGAGATTACAAGTCGCTCTAGCCTCTCTCTCTGAAACAGTAAAAGCGTGTCAAGTGGCTGCAATTTTGGATGAATTGTACAGGCGATGTTCAGGCGATATTCACAACATTATGTCTTCTATATGTGCTTCTGTTCCGGATATACCGCTGCTTCGGAGTGATCTCCACACCTAAGCACGTACGAAGGAGGCATCCGCACCGAACGAGGTTCTCCCGCACCCTGCATACAAACTGGTGGATTATCAGTACATTGAATGCACTGGTGGGGAAGCTACTCGCCCGCTCGACAAATCCAAACACGTAATACAGGTTCCGTGCACAACTATTAAGTTGTCTTTCTAGTTGTCTTAGGATCAGTTTTATGCAAATATTGAAAAGCCTAACGCGTGTGGCAGTGCGCCGTGTAACATGAGAGAAAACACGGCGAGACTTACCAACTTACCATTTTACTTTCCCTGTCCAAGGCAAACTTTGTTAATTTGAGCACGGGCAAGTATAAACATTCAAGAGGCATAGCATATGCAAACACGAGTATTTCTTTCAAGATCGTTCATATGTTTAGTTTATTTATTTTATGTGATACAATATCTCGCAAGCGGATAGCCGCTAAGCGAGGATGACTTGTTAACTTTCATTTTACCAACAAGCATGCAACAAGTTAAATACAAGGCGATCACTAGCGTATGCCATATTGGACGGTATAGTCTTTGACGAGAATGGTATGCAACGAAAGTACAAGAGGCGCTGCAAACCATTTCGCCAAGAACAAGAGACTAAAACAATAGGTCTCGCCCGGACCGGGTCGATGCTAGTGCCCCAGCATCGCCCGCTAGACCGACCTTGTGCATAAGTTGTCCGTGATCGAATGACGTCTCGGGTAAGTTATCCTTTTACATGGTTGGGGAAACAAGCGTAGAAGACAAAAGTATAAGACAAGAGTACAAGACAAGAGACATGCTGTTGAGGCAACAATAGTACAAGACATGAGGCATTGTCTGATTTCCATTCTCATAGTCTTTCTGAACAATATCCTGTATAACAGGGTGTTGGCCTGGCTTATGTTACAAGTATTGAGTCAAGGCAACGTACAAGCAGACAAGCATGCGTTTCTAAGGAACGTAAGCATACATGTTTTGCTCGGACCCAAAGGTAAGCCGAGAGTTAGATCGTTAGGGGACTTGGCATGCGAGGGTCTGAATATAAGCAGTATTTCAATTTCCACTTTCTAGCATAAGCAATACATGTTGGGATTATTCTCTTAGCTAGGTGCGTTGATTTCATTAGCATGCAGAGGGTGAATCACCTAGCGACTAGCATGAATATTCCACATTTTATGTGTGCTGGCTAAGCAAAGACAAGTTCACCGTAGCCACCCACCTTAGCGATGATTCGCCTTGGTAGAGCGATACGTCAAGAGAGCCTCTGAAAGTCTAAGTCGGATTCCTGTAGGGACAAGTCTGGATATCCTTTGCTTCTCGTTTGAGGCAAAGCGGGTCGGGACAGTTGCACTTTTGCCGTTTGAGTCGGCAGTCCGCTTGAATGAAACGGGGTGTTACAGATATCCTACTCAACTTTTAATCCGTTTGAATTAATTTGAAATCGCTCGCATGATCCATCAATTTTCTACCAAGATATCAATTTCATTACCTTGAATCTCTATTCAATATAAGCCTTATCACTTGTTCAAGATATTCTCAATCGTCCAAACCAACTATCGTACGAGACCTATAAATTCGCTTGAATATTCCAAAATGATCCATATACCACTCAGGAATCTAGCCACCCAATTTAAGCCTCAATCGTGTTCGCATCACTAGCTAGCATATTCACCAAGTCATTCCTTAGAATTTATGTGTGATACCTAAGCATTGCCTGATAAATCTTAGTCTCGTATATATCCTGTTGATAATCATTCAAATAAACCATATTTGATTTGTATCTGCCGACACGAAATACCGTTCGAGCTATTTATCAAAATACAAGCATGATCCACTATATTCACCTTAGCGATAACCTGATAACGTTTTTATCGGTTGTCATTCTAAGTCTAACTTGTCCTTATCAGAACGATATCCCAATATCGCTTACAAACTAGCTCGCACCAAAAGGTCTTGGCGCGCGATACTCAACACAACTTAGCCGAAAGGCTGTGTGCATAGCTAACCGTCCGAACGATATTATATCTCGTACACTAACCAGCTGGATAATCAAGTATAGGAATTCAGGTTCGCGTATAACTTTCAAATTCTAGCACGAGTTTATCCTATAAAGTCTAACATAGGCCAGAACAAGGGTCTTCGTATCATAATTTCGTACAAGCAATCATATCATTCACATGCACTTTTTAAAAGTTTTTAGACTCATTGTATAGAATATCTCAACGGGTCAACGAGAGAGCGAGTGTACGCATATAATCTACGAACGAGCTTTCAAAACTGAAAAAATCGATAAGAAGTCCAAAGATGTAAAGCCAATGCTCTTATACTAATATGTCATGCCCCGATCTCCCGCAGGTAATCGCCCTCCTCGCTAGACGCGAATCACCGCGTCGGCGCTCCCGCAGGACGATCTTTTTCGTATGGACGTGATGCCGCACAAGCACATGTTGCGCCCGTGCAAGGCCATGATCCGAACATACGGTAAGATGTCTAAGCCACAGAGTCGCACAAATAGTCCAAATACAGCAGAATAAGAAATGAACAGGCGATTGGTAACAAGTTCACAGAGTCGTTAATAGAGGAAGCGTTGAATAACATAAGTATGAAAGTAAAATAAGTACTTTATTAATATTGAACAAGTATTACAAGCAGCGCTAGGCCGAGATTACAAGTCGCTCAAGTCTCCTCTCTCTCGAAATAATAAAAGTGTGCCAAGTGGCTACATTTATGGAATGATACATAGGCGATATTCTAATTTATGTCTTGTATATGTGCTTCAGTTTCGGATGCAATGCGCCAAGGCTCCAGAGTGAACTCCATGCCTTATCTTACACGAAGGGGGTTTCCGTACCGAACGAGGTTCTCCCGCACCCTGCAAGCAATCTGGTGGGTTATCAGTACATGAGTGCACTGGTGGGGAGGCTTCTTGCCCGCTCGACAAATCCAAACCCATTATATAGGTTTCGTGTACCATCTATTAAGTTATCTTTCTAGTCTTGCCTTAGGATCAGTTTTATGACATAATGAAAAGCTTAACTCGTGTGGCAGTGCACCGTACGATATATGTGTAATACGGCAAGACTTACCAACTTACCATTCGTCCTTCCCTGTCCAAGGAAAACCAAGTTAAACCAAGCACGAGTATATATATAATAAAATTCAGAGGCAAATTATATAAGCAAATACAAATGTCACGAGCGGGGTTCGGACTCAGGTGCACGAGTTACGCGGATGTTCAGGTGTGTTACAAAAGATGTTCAAGTGTGTTATACTCATATCCGTTCAGGTGTTCCAGATTATCAGATGAGATACAATGACTCGCACGCGAATTGCCGTTAAACGAGGATGACTTATATATATGAATATGAGTCGCTGGCATAGCCATAAAGGATGGGTTATAGACAAGAGCGAGAATGGTATGCGACTCAAGGAATGAGGCGTCACATCCATCCTGCCCAAACCGACGACTAGTTAGTCTAAGAGCGAAAATGGCGTGAAGGAAGGTTCACAAGGTGCTACACGCCATCCTGTCCAAAATAGACATACTAACAGATGTTTCGTCCGGATCGGATCGGTCCCAGAGACCGTCCACAGGAACCGACTCTCAGCTACCCAAAGCAGCCCGTGAAGATTCTGGATCGCAGGAAGAAGGTACTACGAAACCAAATAATTCATTTGGTATGCGTCGTGTGGAGGCATCACTTGCCAGGGGAGTCTACCTGGGAGCGAGAGGCCAAGATGGGCGAGTGATATCCTTATCTGTTTGAGCCGTGAGGTATAATTCTTTCTTACTTGCTTTGTTTGTTTGTAGATAATTTCTTCCTTAAATTTTGAGGACAAAATTTTTCTAAGGTGGGTAGGTTTGTCACCCTCGCTTTTTCAACTAGGGGTAGTTTGGTAATTTGGTATGGGCATTTAATTTTAGGAATAAATATTAATATTAGTGTGCTATAAAAATTTAATTGATACTTGTATCAATTGTTTATTTATTAGTATGCTATATAATTATTTGTGACTTGTATTATTTATTTATAGTTAGGAGGCTAGCCCAATAGTTAGACTTGACACTTGTGAACCAATTAGACTTGTCATGACAATTAGTGGGCCCAACATGGACCAAGCCCAATAGACCTATTTTCACTAATTAATTAAGAAGAATTAGCTTAATTAGAATATGTTAAAAGCTTTCCAAAATAGTCCTTCCCTAATTCTATTCATAATTGGATTGAGAGGAATAATTTGGACTACGCACATGACTTGGAAAAGAGGGAAGGGAGTCGGCCATGATAAAAGCCACTCTTCTCTCTCTCTCTCTCTCTCTCTTTCTTTCCTCATTTGTATTTCATTTTGATCTCCAATTCATAGATCCCCAATTCACTTCTTTTACTTCATCAATCCAACCCAAATTCCTTCATTCTCTCTCATTTTCCATCCAATAGAAGAAGCATTTGGAGCTTGGAGAAGCAAGGAGCAAAAGTAGGAGAAGCTTTGGTTGAGAGATCGTGTCTGGATCGTGTCCGGATCGTGTCCATTGTGTTTTTTATTGCAAATCCATCTCCCAATAGGTATAGATTTGAATTAATCTCTAATTTGAGTCCCAAATTATGCATTTGACTCTTAGGAACACCCCAATGGCATAGGACTACCTATAGGATGAAGTTTTAGGCCTAATTGTTAAGAATTGACATTTCTACATAGGTTTTTGTATGTAATTTGAGAGAATTACGAGATTGACACATCAAGTGTGTGTCATGATCCTAATTTAGTCATATTGGACTTAGATCGAGGTTAGGATATTAGTTACTTGTCTACAATTGCACACGAGTAGGCCGTATCACGATACGGTATGATACCGTATGATACAAAGCTCTATTTTGGTTGTTTTGTATAATTACTCTTCAATTCTTATGGTAGCATGTTGCATTAGTTATATTAGTGTGTAATTAAAATGTGGGGTTGGCTATTTGTGAGGAATTAGAATTTTTTAGCTTTCTAATTGAATGGGTATCAAACTTTCCTTAGTCATGCTTTTTTGGTGTTTGTTTAAATGTCATAGTGTATCATATAGATATGTATATGCTATATTAGTGGATATATATGTTTATATATATTTATAGATAAATAAGTGTGTGGTAATATTTTATAAGTAACTGTGTGTGCATGACTGAGTTTAATATGAGGTGACTCAAGTGCATTTGGATAAGGAAGTGTTCCAGTTGCTGTGCATTGTGTTGTATTATCTGTGGTGATATTATTGGACTGGAAAGGGGGGGGGGGGAGTGAAGGAAAACATTGGTATTGTGTCTTGCTTTGGTGTGACTGCAAGTGTATTCCTTGTACTCAGTTGCAAGAGGAGTTGCAAGGATTATAGTTACTGTTGGTTGCAGCAACAACAACAATTCCAACTGTGCAGTCCACTTGCTGTAAGTTCTTTCTTTATAGCAGGTGTTGAGGGGAGGAGTCTACTCAGTGCTATGCACACTGAGGATGCACACTATTATGCAGTGCTCGGTTTGGGATGCACTGCTGTGCACATCACCAGAGCTTGCATTTTTCAGGCAATACAACTGCTGCTGTGAGTCTTGACTTTGGTTTCAGTTTTAAGTTGATAATTATCAGTGCGGTTAAGGGCGGCATTGGTGTCCAGGCAGTCCATTGACTGAGGTTGGGTCATTAGTAGCAGCAGTGGGAGTTGGAGTTCGTGGCTTAGTGTTAATCAATAGTTAGTGTTTTTATATGTTAGTGTGTCAACTAGATGAGTTTGTATTACTCGTTAATTAGTTAAGGGTGTCAGTTAGCATTTATGACCAATTAGCATGACTGATATGGTAAGGTACAAGTTAGTATATTTTGATGTATCAGTTGTGGTTGATACTTAAGAGCAGTCACTGCTCAATTGGGGTAACTGAGACTAGCGAGGAGTTTGATCGTTGTGTATGTGGTGAGGAATTGATTTCGGGTATTAAGGATTAAGGGAGATGTTTTAGGCATCAGGAACATGTTGGGGACCAAGCTCGAGTGAGCAAGAAGGTATCAGGTAAAGTGTTGTTAGTTAACTGTTAGAATTAGTTGTAATATCAGTCAGTTAACTATAAAGAATATTAGTTATACAGTAGTTAGTTAGTGTAGAGTTATTCAACTGTCAGCAGATAGTAATGTTAGTAAATGAGTTGTAGTTAGTATTAGTAGTAGTAGTGTAGGTCTCAGATTAGTTAGCTAATCATTAAGGTTAGTATCAATATATTCACTTACCTGCATATGGATATATACTTACATGTCAAACCTAGTATGACTTAGTAAACACTAGTGTGGCTTTATAATAAACTTAGAAGACATGTTATGACCTAGTTTTGGCTTAGAGAGCATCCATATTGCTTTTATCTCACCTTCTTACTTATTTACACCAAATTGATATGTTATTCTTATCTAGGTGTGTGTGACACCAGCTTAGGCATCAAGAGAGACACCCTTTTGCTCAGGACCAAAGGCGAGTACATCTCTCTGTTAGTTTTTATTTCATGATAGTGTATGTATTACTTGTTCTAGAACTGCGTACTTGATTCTGACACTTGGTTACACGGACTAGTACTATATGGATCCCGTCAGGGGATATTATCCCTTACCTTGTTCAATGAGTACTTCTTCACATGTATTTCATAATGTGCACCGGGTATTGATTTTCATGCACTTCATGTGCATCTACTATTCCATGTACTAGTGTTTCTATACATATTCATGTGCGTAATATGTCGTGATTGGATCCATGAGTATTGGTTAGGGAGGGAGAGTAGAAGTTAGGTATGTGATCAAGCCCTATTTACCTCATGTGTATATTGATTATACACCTCACATATAATCGAGTTATCATATTTACCTCATGTGCAAACTAAGCCAATCACATAACGAACTTGTACTCTAAATCACATAGCTAGTGTAAGCACCCTGATTTTTAGATTTTAATTTTTAAATTTATTAATATTGGTATTCTAAAATTTTTGTGATTAAGGGAGAATTTTTTATTTATTTTTAGCTAATTATAATATATAATATTCATAAATTTATAATTATGTATATTTAATTAATTATTAATATTGTGCAAAAAATATATTTTTGGTTGTACAACTATTATTAGTGTATATTGTATAATTTTTTTAGAATTTATTGAGGTCCAAAACTATTTTTAAATGGCCATATACATACATATATACATATATATAGAGAGAGAGAGATTAATTAATACTAAATACAATCTAAAATCTAAATTCATTAACCCTAACCTAACCCATTAACCCACTAACCTAAACCTAAAACTACCCGTGCACAGGAACCCCCCTCTTATATATATATATATATATATATATATATATATATATATATATATATATATATATATATATATATACAAAACCCTAACCCTAATCCCACACCACCACTACCATCACCCACGCCTTCACCCCGGCGACCGCCCGCAGCCCCGCCGCCAGCACCACCGCGCCGAAGGAGCGTCGTCCGCCCCCAGCGCGCGCACGCACAATTGTGCGGCCCCCCTTTTGCGCGAAGGTTCCGCCCTCCTCGCTCGTCCGTTTTGTGCTCCGTCTTTTCTGGTATGTTCGCAACCTAACCCTCTAAGATTTCCTTCAAGTGGAACGAATTTAGGCACCCCGGTTTGACCGAAAAATCGACCGAAAGTTGGCCGAAAAACTGTTCAACAACAGTTTAAAAATTCTGTCCAAGTACCCCTGTTCATGTCCAATTTTCTACCATCTCGATAATTATTTTTAAAATATAATTGAAGGGACTTCTTCACATTATAACCAAAATTTTTACTGTTCTTTTAGTTTTTATTAGTTTGCTTTAATGGTAAAATTATTCTTGTTCAAAAATGACAAAAAAATTGTTTTTAAAACACCAAAAATCTTGCGATACGGGGTACATCTCGCCAAACGAGGCAACTTCGTCGTTTATAAGTTGCACCTAAAGGCACGTAACGTAAACACGAACGTGTGGGCTTTCGCGGAACATGATTTGGATGTGTGTGCACATCGGAATCAACGTGTATCCGTCAAAAAGTACCGTATCAGCCTTTTCTGACACTCGCCATAACTTTGTGTGTACTTGTCGATTCATAACGAAACTTATTCTATTAGATTCGTAGCATTACGCTGGTCCTGTGACTCAAGTTTGGTTCAATTCTGAGAACGTTGACGAAACTTTGTTTTGTGGGCCCCACGTTCCACATGACGGGTGATTTTGTGATCGGCTTATCGGAATTCAGTTCTGGACGTTACCTTGGGTTCGTATCATCGTTTTAGACTCATAAATACTAAGTTTGAAAAATTTGGAGAACTTTATCTCTGACATATTTTTGGTGCGAAGTGGGCCACATGTGGACCCCGCTTTGACCCAAAACTGTTAATTTTGCCCCTATGTCCAAATTGGACTTATGGGTTGTCAATCCTAACTATTTCAAGTATTTTGAGAATATTGGTGATATTTTTTTCAGCATCCGGAGGTGTACGTGCAGATTCCATTTTTCCAGGAGCAGTTGACGGAGTTCAGAACCCAGGCAAGTATACCTTGCCATGATGTATCATAGTTCCTTGTCTTTATTATCTTATTTAGTTATTATAGTTATTTGATATGTGTAATGTATGTGTTTATTCTAGGACCGTGAGACGTTGCTTGGCATCCAAACAAGATTCGGATGTGGACGCCGTACGCGGAGTCGAGTAACGTCACTTAGAGAGTTGATTCCATGATCCTATTTTTACGTGCTTGCTTTACCAAGTACGCCATACCCTAGGACACTTGACACTATTTCATGTGATATAATCTTTCTTGAGTTATTCATGGTAATTCTGTATAGGCTTACATGATTCGTGATATGAGACTTGCATATTATATGGATATTATTATGACTCGTTGCACTAGCTAGAGGTCATGATCTCGCGTGTTATGGACATGATACGTTGTGGACATGAGACATGAGATTACATTGGGTAGGGAGAGACACACCATACTACAGGCTGATTATTGATATATATATATACTATAATACTGGAGGTGTTTTGGCACATATACTGGAGTCGTGATACTACTTGCTGCTATGGGCTCCCCGACACAGAGCCTGTAGTAGTTTCAGCCTGAGTATGAGTGATGCTCTCACGTGCATATCACTTAGATGGTTACAGTAGTTTATCCTTGAGTATGTGGCATTATACTATTTTACTTTTGGCATGCTATTTCTTTTACCTTGTTACGTCCCTCTGAGGACCTGGTCTCCTGCCAGTTTTTGCAGCATAGACAGTTATGGAGCCTTTGGAGTTGCTGATGGAGTTGCTTGTCTTGCAGGCATTGGTACCAGGTACTTATACCATTCCACCAGAGTTATGGTTATTTATTCATATTATTTATTTATCTGCTGATGTAGCCTAGTTTTATAGACTCATATTTCTTTCTCGAGTCTATTCGAGTTTGTGTGTTACTGGGCGACCGAATTTAGCACATGTAGCTCATTCTTGTGTATTTTGTTCATTGTGGATTGAGGCATAGATATTTATATTTACTTGATTATTTAGATAGTGACCATTATAATACAGCTTATACGTATTCGAGTCGGACCAGAGTCTGGTTGAATGTGTAGCTGGCATGTTACATATTCCTAGTCCTACGTATTTTGGGACTGGGGCGTGACAACTAGTATTCTAGTTTCTCTTACTTGTAGTTTATTTCATATTGTCTGTACTTACCTTTCTAGTTCATATTGTACTTATTTGTTTGTTTCAGCTATATTTCTATTTTTTAGTTACTTGTACATCTTGTATTCTTTTCTATTGCTTGTCATACATTCTCTACCATATTTTGGAACTGCTTTCAGAGTTTTGTACTTCGTTCCTTTCCTGATTGGATATATTTTTCAGATGATTGGCTAGAGGAGCCGTGTCCCACTTATTACGGGCCGCAGGATGGTGAGCCACTAGAGGATGCTCACCTAGAGTAGGAGGATATAGTGCCAGTAATCGAGGAGGCCTAGTTATATAGTTTTGGAATTGTACTAGTCTTATTTTGGACTCATGGCATGTATTTATTATTTTGGAGAGTTGTTGAGCCTAGACTTATAGTATTAGATTTGTGGATGTATTATGACTCATATTTCTCTTTTTATTCCATATCGTTCTTTAATACTCCTTAGTTTGATATTGTGATTGGGTATTGTTTACCAATATTACATTATTATATTGTTCCTCCATTTGGAGTTGAGATAGCTTGACAGGTACCCTTATTATATTGCATTATATGTTTAGATAGTTATATTTCCTTAGATAATGTTCTACCTCCGATGCTACGGCGTAGGCTGGACGTTGTTCACTACCCGTGCCCTCATTCCGGGTGCGGGTCATGACACTTTTTTAGTGGTGGCCCATGCAGGTCACGAGGTCGCAACTAGTGCGATATCATAGTAGTGCTCACCTAGAGTACTGCTACGAGCCTGCTTTAGGATATAGGATATAAGCTGAGAGTATACTCAATCACAACTAGGAACACTTGTAATTATTTGCTTTTGCTATCTTTATCTATCTGAATGCTTGTTTACTTTGAATAATTATGTCCTTTCTTGATGATATCATATCTTGCGCAATATTGATTCCTTTGTTTAATATGTTTTCAGGATGCCGCAGAAGATACGATCACAGCGCTCTGTCGCAGTCTCAGCGAGGTCAGTTACTTCACCACCTCCGTGACGAGCAGCTACTTCTCCAGCTCTAGATCAGAGGGTCGCCTCACCGGTCCATGTGGGGGACTCAGTAGGTGCTTTTGGGGGTGCTCCTCCCCCAGTTCAGAGGGCAGTTCCAGCTGTTTCCAAGGGACTTCCACCCCCACTGCCAGTGCTAGTTGATGCTACCCAGCTGTTCGTACTATTTCAGCCGATGATGGAGGCCCAGAGGCCAAGGCTGAGGCACAGAACATAAAGACAGATGTGATGAGATAGGACATTGAGAATACCCACCAGGTGGCCATTACCGCAGTGGAGAGGACAGCGCCACTACAGCTACATGAGGTCCAGGCCTGGTACCATACATGACTTCAAAAAGTTGGATCCCCGACCCTTCAAGGTGACAGAGGACATTATGTATGCAGATGACTGGTTGGAGAACATGGAGTGCGTCATGCGCTTATCCCGCCTTGTAGAGGATCTGAAGGTGGAGGCAACGGGACTACATATCATGGACATCGCTAGTACTTGGTTCTGGAACGAGCCACAGATTGTCGATCCGGGACTGACATGGGATGGGTTCAAGGACTTGTTCAAAAAGAAGTTCTGTCCGCCCATAAAGAGACTTGATTTTGAGCGACAGTTCGAGAACATTCACCAGGGGAACATGTCGGTAGAGGAGTATGCCGCAGAGCTCGACAGATTTGGCAGATATGCAGACTACATGGTGAGGGATCCTGAGATCCGGGCGAGTAGATTCAGAGAGGGCCTGAATTGGGAGGTGAGGGCTCTCATTTCCTCGATCCATGAGACATACGCAGATATCTTAAGGGAGGTCCGTAAGGTCGAGAGAGACCTGAGTTTGAGGCCCAAAAGGGACCAAGATATCTTTGGTGGTAGTAACAGCGTGGGTCCATCCAAGAGGCCTAATTTTCAGCCACAGAGACAGCAGTTCCCTGCGCTTATCAGAGCACCAGTACAACAGAAGCACCAGATGTAGAGGCCAGCCCAGCCAGCTCGTATATGCCCCTTCTGTAAGAAGCCAGGGCATGGGTGGAATATTTGCAGGAAAAGGCTTGGTCAGTATTTATTTTTTGGCTGAGTAGATCACCAGCTGAGGGATTGTCCTAAGACTTTAGCTCGTACAACTCAGGACGTAGCTCCAATTCCAAGAGTACCCACGAGAAACTCGCTTCGACAGACCGTAGCGCAAAGATAATGCTAAGGGGCTGGAGAAACCCTTTAACTTCGACATCTTGGCACAACTCGCCAATACTCTAGCAAATTTATTGTCATGCCCCAATTTTGTTTCCGAAATCGATAGTCGTCCCCCGGGCGTGACGCCGTACGGGCCTAGGTTGTGCACCGCACAAGGCTAACGTATTTTGCATAACGAACACATATTCAGAGTACGCAGATAAATTGAAGCATATATTTGATACATGGAAAAGTTCTCTTTATTGATATATGAATATCTACAACAAACTCTTGAACGAGTCAGCTAATTGCCGCACGAGCTTATAAAATATTAACACAAAATGAGATAGCTGTCCTGTACATTACATCCTTTACTAAACTTCAAAATATAATACCTCCAGGCGGGATGATTGTAACACCCCGTTCCGCTCAAGCGGACTGCCATTTCAAACGGCAATAGTACAGCTGTCTCGACCCGCTTTGCCTCAAGGGAAGCAAAGGATATCCAGACTTGTCCCTACAGGAATCCGGCTTAGGCTTTCAGAGGCTCGCTCAGGCGTATCGCTCTACCGAGGTGAATCATCGCTAAGGTGGGTGACTACGGTGAACTTGTCTTTGCTTAGCCAGCACACATAAAATCTGGAATATTCATGCTAGTCGCTAGGTGATTCACCCCCTGCATGCTAATAAATCCAACGCACCTAGTTAAGGGAATAATCCTAACTTGTATTGCTATGCTAGAACATGGAAAATGAAATACTGCTTACATATGTTCAGACCCTCGCATGCTAAGTCCCTTAACGGTTTCAAATCTCGGTTTACCTTCGGGCCCGAGCAAAACGTGTTGATTATGTTCCTTAGAAACGCATGCTTGTCTGCTCGTAATGTTGCCATGTTTTCATCTAAACCCCGGAAGACTACTACGTAGTCGTTCCGTGCCTGAATGAACCTGCAAGTATCCGGGACCGTTGGGTCTCCAAAGGCAATCCCCGAACCAAGGGCATGCATCAGGGTAATGAATACTGAACGTGAATCCAATAACGTGACAACTGAATGATAATCACATCAAGTTTATGTCTGAACGAGAATCACGTCATGTAACGAACGAATCTCAGCTCTTGGAGCAAACGCTCGTTCAGATCATGAATCATGGATTATCATTCAAGTTGTGGATTAAAACTGACCCTGACCTGCATATCGCGGACAACTCGACAACGAGGCACCGTTCCACGGGCGGTCACCGGGGCACTGGGACCGACCCGATCCGGATGGAACATAACGTAATAGTCGCTCACGTGATTGACGGGATGGTTTATAGCGCCTCACGTGCTTTCGTTGCATTCTCTACCCGCCAATTGACTATGGTCCTTTATGGCTATGCCAGCGACTAAAGTTCATATAGATAAGTCATCCTCGCTTAGCGGCTATCCGTGTGCGAGTCATTGCATCGCATCAATGAAACAACTAAACACCTGAACGATCATGTTAAAACGACCCTCGAATTTGCATATGCTATGCCCTGAATGCTTATACTTGCCGTGCTTGAATTAATAATGTTTGCCTCAATGTTTGCCTTGGACAGGGAAGGAGATGGTAAGTTGGTAAGTCTCGCCGTGTTTCCTCTCATGTCGCACGACGCACTGCCACACGGGTTAGGCTATTCAATATTTGCATAAAACTGATCCTAAGGCAACTAGAAAGACAACTTAATAGTTGGTGCACGAAACTTATATTACGTGTTTGGATTTGTCGAGCGGGCGAGTAGCTTCCCCACCAGTGCTTTCAATGTACTGATAATCCACCAGTTTGTGTGCAGGGTGCGGGAGAACCTCGTTCGGTGCGGATGCCTCCAACGTGCGTGCTAAGGCCAGGAGTTCCCTCTGAAGCCTTGCAACGGTGCATCCGGAACAGAAGCACATATACAAGGCATAATATTGGAACATAGCCCGAACTCGCCTGAACATCGCCTCTACAATCATTCCATAGTTGTAGCCACTTGGCACGCTTTTACTGTTTCAGAGAGAAAGGCTTGAGCGACTTGTAATCTCGGCTATACGCCGCCTGTAACACTTGTTCATATCAATAAAAGAGCTTGCTTTACTTCAACTTGTGTTTCAATGCTTCCGCTATATTTGTCGACTCAGTGAACCTGTTATCGATCGCCTATGTGTTCATGACTCCGCCGCACTCGGACAATCTGTGCGACTCTGTGGCTTAGAACTCTTACCGCCAGCCAATAAACCATGGCCTTGCACGGGCGTGGCTCACGCTCGTGCGGCATCACGCTCGGATGGGTCAAGCGATCGTTCCGCGGGAGCGCTGGCGAGGGTGATTTCCGCCTAGCGGGAACGGCCGATTTGCCTGCCGGAGATCGGAGCGTGACAATGATGGCCTTCCCACGGAGCTACATAGAGTTTGGGTTGCTAGCTCTTATCTTCAAAATGCTTCAAAAGATGGCACGCTCAAGACGCGCCTACAACTGGACTGGATTGGGGATTGACTTCTGCTCCTCGCTCGGCTCTCCTTAGTGCGAGGAACCTGTTTCAACGAGGGTCAGTACATCGAAACGTACCGGTGAAGGCAAGCTAACCCAACTATACAAATCAACACGTTGTTTATATGAAGCATGCATATTATTTGTGGTCTTTCTATCTTGCCTTAGTTTATTTTACAAGCAGTAGTATATACAGACTACTGAAATAAACTCGCCACCGTTCGGTGACTTTTACCTGCCCGTCTGAACCACCTATACAAGACTTACCATGTCCTTCCTTTCCACGAAGACACAAGTTAGCTTATAATAGGTTAAAATATATGTGGTGATCACTGGCTTGATGCCATAATGGACGATTTATAGTCTTGGGTGAGAGTGGTATGCAACGCTAGGATCTTGAGGCGAAGCATGCCAACCCACCCGTTCGAGAGACTAACTTGAAGTTTCGCCCGGATCGGATCGGTGCCAGTGCCCCAGCGACCATCCGCAGGAACCATTGACCTTGTGCACAAGTTGTCCATGATCAAACGGTATGTTTACTAAGTTAATAATTCATGTAGTTGAGGCAACACGAGTACAAGACAAGTAGTATTGCATAATTTATTTTGCATAGCCTCCCTGAATATTTATTCGCATACAAGGTGTGTTCCATACTTAGCATAATTTATATAAGAAGTATACATTCTAATTAAAATTGGAACATTTATAGAACATTCTAAACGAATTAGCATGCAATAGGTAATCGTTCACAAGTTGATTGACAAGCAGTTATAATCCAAGTATATTCCCTTTTTATCTTGACATCTTTTAGTTATTACTTGGTATCGTTTGATTAGGGCAAATAAGAATACAAGATTTTTTTAGGTGTGAAGACTTGGAAGAAGGGCCAACTGAATTGAATATAAGCCACTCACTTAGTTGGTTGGAAGGGAGAAGGAAAGAGGTGCTTCAGACTCCGCTCGAGCGTCGCCTACTGCTCGTTCACCTGTATTGCCACGAGTAGCTGATCAATACCTCTTCCACTCTTTCTAATCTTAGAATTGAAGTATAGTTCATTGAACGAAAATAATAAAATCCACCGAAATCGTTCAAGAAAACTCAAGCAAATCTGAAAACCAACTCAAGGCACGAAGGCAACAAGCGACAGCGAAAACTGAGGCAACAAAAGATGCATCGGAGAGGTCCCTCCAGACTCTGCCGCTAAGTTGATCCTGGGGGCACGGTCCATTGAATATGGGAATCGATTCCGAAGAAGCAAATCCATAACGGGGATAAGATCTTGTTTCAATCTATCGTGATCGAACGATACCGCCTTGTATTTCTTAGCCGCACTCCCCGAATAGGGGAAACGGGGCACCACAGTTATCACTATTCGATCTTCTCCGACTCTCCAAAGACACTCGGGTTGCTCTGAGTGAGGCATTGTAGAATACCGAAACCTACTTGGCTCCGGTCAAGCTGCTAGCTAAGGATCCTGCCGCATGCCCCTACTGCAATAATGTGGTGGAGGCAATACCCAACATCACGTTCTCACAACAAGACATGTTATTGAAGAACAATCGGCATGATTGTCCTCTGTATTACACAGGGTAAATTGGCGCCATCAAGGTGGACCGAATGCCCATCGACCCCGACTAGTCAATCCGTATCATCCCGTGCAGTCTGCTTCAGACTCTGGGCATCCCGATGCATCGCCTGGCAGCGACCAATATTTCCATCAGTGGCTTCAACGCTCGGAGAAGCTACCATCTAGGCAAGATTCGCTTGAAATATCATATCCGCGACTTGAAAATAGAGGTCACCTGCTACGTCATAGACGTAGACATAGCCTACAACGTCTTGTTGGGATGTTCATGGATACGTCTATATATGATTGTACCGTCAACCTTGCACCAGTGCTTGAAGTACGTGGACGATTACAGTACCGTCAAGACAGAATTTGCCGACATTGATCCATTTAAAGGGGTCAAGGCATACTACTCTGACTCGATCCTCTACAAGAAAGTCCACCAAGATGAAGGTGGCAATGATGCCGATGATGAGGCAGATACCGGGACAACATCGGATGCGCCCTTGAGAGTCCATCTCGAAGCACGTGCTCCCGACACAACTCCTCCCCTCAGGGTAAAACTGCCCAGTAAAGCATATGAGCCTCTGGTCATTCGCCTCTGTAGACCGAGATGATCACTGAAGGAAGGTCTGTCACCTACTATGACTTTCGAACCTCTTGTGGTAAAGCTGCACAGGAAACCTCTGAAGCTATCGCTCGTACTGGAGTAGAGCTCGGAAAAGACGAACTGGAGGAGTACGTAGCCACTCATGCTAACATCCCTTCTCTCGATGATGTAATTCCGAAAGATAAGATACCTTATTTTATAAATAAAGGTCTATCTTTGAACTACTCGGATGTTGCGCATCTCAACGCTCTATATTCCCTTTAGTATGGTTTGGGCCTGCACCTGCATACACAGGTGACTTTCATCTATGCAGTCAACCAAATTCTTGCTAGTCAGAACTCCTACTTCATAGGTCCAGCAAGGAAGAGGGGAGACAAACTCATCATCTTCGGCAGAGTAGAAAGTCCCAAATCCTTTATCCCAGAGAAACTAGAGTCAGAGCTCAATACCGAAAAGATATTATTTCACCGGTAAAGTTCTCGAACCAAGCATCTCATCCAGAAGATTGGGTACGATCTGAAAGCTGCTAGGGGCTTGAACTACGACAAAGGATGACAGCTGCATCTGCATCTGTAGGCTCCTGCAAGCAAGTCCGAGGATTACTACCATAGGACCAAGCATGACTTAGCGTACGTCATATCTTCCACAACCCCTGAAGGCTCGGATGAAGAAGTTGAGTTACACTCTCACTCTTCAGAATATTCCTCCTGGGACTCCGGCATCAGTATCGGGGAGATGATCAAACAAACATTGGCTGTCAACATGGTCCCTGCGCCTAGATGCACAATAAGAGATGCTGTTCGAACAATGAGAGTCTCCCTTAAGTACAAAGTCGTACAAATCGATCTAGGCGATGAATCATCCCTTAAACCTATCTTCACCAGAAAGAGTCTGTCCAATGAGGATCAAAATCCCTGCTATAACTCATTAGGGAATACATCGATGTCTTTTCCTGGAGTTACGAAGACATGTCGGGACTGGACCCCCAAATTATGGTCCACAAACTTAACATCTTGCCGAATGTTAAGTCGGTCAAGCAATAGCAACGGAGGCTCCAAGCTGATAGTCAATCAAGTTCGAGGCGAGTACGAAGTCCGAAATGAAGACTTGATTCCCTACCACACACCGCGCTTGGCATTATCTCCACCTTCGAGTGGGTTTTCATACACTACTAAAATACAAAGGAATAGCGACGTCGTTTTCCGTCGCCAAAATATCGTTAATCAATATTAACGACTATCCGACGATGATATTTAGATAAAAAATAACCGTTGGTAAATACCACATCACTAAAAGATTCTTTCGACTACAAACTGGCGTAATTGCGACGTTGATTTAGTTGACGTCTATGCGATATTTCACGACGGATTCATTAAGCGGCACTTTAGAGACGTATATGCAACAATAATTAAATTTATAATTACGTCTAGATAGCGACGAATTTATGTCAAAAATGGTGTTGGGTTTGCGACGTTATAGCGACATTATTTATTTTTCTGATACTGAAAAAAGTCTGATACTCAAGTTGGTGACGGAATAACGATATTACTTACTTTTAGGAGGAAGTCGTATGTCCATCGACGTGTGTCGGTAATCCGTCGCCCAAGAATAGAAATTAACTTGGTGACGGTTGTATCCGTCGCTAGTGTGTCGCAAGTACGTCGTAGGTAGCCGCTAAGTCAACAGATGTTCGTCGCTAATATGCACATAAATGCAAAAAAAAACTTTTTAAAAACAGATATCCCAGTATATTTGGTTTATATAAAACCTGTTAAACAATCAATATATTAAGCACCCAGCGCAACCTACTGTAGAATTTTCGTCCAATCAGACCTTCAATGACATAAACGCACGCTGAAAACACACACGAGACATAATTCAGAAAAGACATATAATTATCATAATAAAATTAATCACATACATGAATACATCCACAAGTTCACGACCACAAGTCCAAATAAAATAATCAAATTACATGAACAACATCCACAAGTCTACGACCACGACAACACAAACAAACAATATCCACAAGTCCGCGATTACTACAACACAAATAAATATCAAATATAAAGAAAATTATCGATTTGGCGGTGTTCCCTGGTTACGAAAACATTCGAGGACGTCCGAAGGAATTTCATTCGCTGATTCATATGGTAGTGAACCTAAAGCCTCCGGCGACAATAAACTTAGGAGTCTCATTACTGCGTCAGCAGATAGAATAGGGCCAGAAGCAGCAGCGGAAGGAGCAGAGGCACCAGAAGTACCAAATGTCGTGGCGCCAGGGACAACAATAGAAGGAGCAAGAATACCGGAAGAACCATGCTCTATGGAGGCCTGCATACTGCTGATCGACTCCTGCATACCCACCACTATGGCCTGCAATGTGGTCATCGTCGTAACAATTTGTTGTCCTATCAGGTTGTGTCGGAGCAGAATACGTCGGTGGTGGAGGTCTCGAGTATACCGACATCTACGACGCCAAGGATCCGGTGTCGTAGATGTGTCCGCCTTTCCCTCTTCCGCCAGTGGCCTATACAAAAAGGTCGTTCGTCCGAGCGACCAAGGGAGAGGACGTTGTGGCGGGTGAAGCCTCAACGACACTCTTTTCTACCCTATCCTGAGCGGCCTGAGAGGCGCTCTCAGTATGCAGAGACTGGAACGCAGCCTATCCAATGACCCGTGCTTAATTTTCTAATGGACTTCTAACTTGTAATATAAATTCTAATATCTCATATTATTCTAACTTATAATATAAATTAAAATACTTACATCAGTCTTGTTGGCCTTCTCGTCCACGTAGCTCCCGTCCTTCCTCCTCTTATGCATATACTCAAAAACATAGGCAAAACTGATACTAGAGGGATCTCCCCCCCTCCTTCACCAGCTTCTCCGCCAGTGTACGAAACATTAAGAAAATATATTAGCTTGATAATTAATATTATTTAACCATATAATAAAAATATTTAAGTACTTCATGTTATCTTACCAGGTTTTGATGGTGTATAGCGATGGAGATCGATACACCAGTATGCAGACTCCCATGAGATCGCGCCTTCTTCCCTTGCTCGGACCTCTTCTTGAACTCAGAAGTATCGAGCTCCTTCTGCATCTTCTCCCAAAAATTATCATGGATTCAGGGTTTCTTGCCCTTTCCAGCATTTATCCTTTTTTGTAAATTATCCTTCACATCCCGCATCTTTTTGCTACAGGCGTCGCGATATGTGTTTCCGATCTCCGCATCGCGATGCTCGGGCCACCAGTAGATTTTCTGACATACAAATTCAATTAAAAATTAATATAAATATATTAAAAAATAAATAATAAATAGAATAACATAAAAAATTGCATATACCTTCATCTGGTCAAGACATATATACTGCATGTCGGACGGCACATCAGAGAATCTAAGGTAGGGGCCGTGGTAGTTCCCCCTAATAATTTCTCCAAGTGCTGGCGTAGCACTGTAGGAAAAAAACCTACAAAGAAATAACAACATATTATTTAGTTGAATAAATAAATAAAATATATAAAATTAACTGCATCAGATGAAACATATAAATTTACTTACAGCTCTTTGGTCGCGGGCCAAAGCTAATTTCTGAACTGCCCCTTTGGTCTTTCTGGTTGTGTCGGAGGACCACCCGGTCGGGGTACATACGGACCACTAGTATCATACTCTAAGTCCAAATACTCCGAGGCCCATCGTACAGCTGTCGGAGTATCTGGTGGACGTACTAACGATGGGGTACCGGGATCTGCATCAGATGATGACGGGGGTATAGATGCCGATGATGGAGCGTCGGGGACGTATGCGACAAATGGCGGAGTGTTTGTGCCTATAGCCGATGGCATAGTGGAGGTGCCTACGACCGATGAGAGGGTATGAGGATCACGTGATCGAGGAGATAATCCATCCCCAGGTAGTATAAGATCACGACCACATTGATCACGTCCACGACCACGATCACCATGATCACGACCATGACCACGACCACGACCACCAGCCATCTATGATCACGATTCACATATATAGACATCTAATAAACAGAACTAAGCAACATAATATATATCTAATAAATAGAACTAAGCAACAAGATAGACATCTAATAAATAGAACTAACCAACAAAATAGCTTTGAAAACTGAGATAAAAGTATTTTTAGTAACAAAATCAAACTCTATCTCTAGGTACAACATGTAGACAACATAGGTAATCTAATCATCGCCATCATCATCATCGTCGTCATCATCATCGTCATCGTCGTCATTATCCTCATCAAGATCTTCTTCATCTTCTTCTTCTTCTTCTTCTTCTTCTTCTTCTTCTTCTTCGTCTTATTCTTATTCTTTAGAGACGTCTTCCTGGTCGTGGACAAGGACAATTATCTGGTTGTGAGCTAAGTCTTGTATATCAACCTCTTCCTTCCCTCTCTTTTTCTCGATAATAGCTTCAATATCAATATTATCCACTACATCTTCTTTCGACTGTTGTCCCAAATATTGAGGCCCTTCGACCTAGTCCTCCTGGTATGTTGGGTTTCCAACATTGAACGTATTTTTTGCTTTAGTCTTACATGTCGCCCATCAGTCAAATCGATCTCTTGAAAAGATTCGCAAGGTGCTTTGGGGACTCAACAAGAACTGAAACCCCAAGGCAACAGCAATCATTGAAGGAAACGATCTCACCACAATATCGCTGGAAATACTCATGGAAAAGCTGATGACGCATGAGCTGGACCTTAAAGACCTTGAAGAATCAACGCCAAAAGAGAAGGCCATCGCATTCAAGGCGTATCACAAAAGAGCTTATGTCAATTCTTCTGAAGATGACGAAACATATAATGATTCAGATGATTAAAAGTTGGACCAAATTTCAAGAAAATTCAGACGATTCTTGGAGTTTGAGAAATCAAACCGAAAGAAAAAAGATCTTGAAGAAGAACCAATTTGCTACAGCTGCAGAGGCCACATGATGAAAGATTGCCCTAAAGCAAAAAGGGAGAATCGCAATAAACACTCAAGCAAAATGAGAACATCTTCAAGGAATCATGCCAACACAAGTATATGGTGTAAAAGCGAAACAAGTGATTCTGAAGAAGAAGAAGAAAATCCTCGAAATGCAGCAAATGTGTGCTTAATGGCATTTGATCCGGTATCTACAAATCCTCTATATGATGATTTTACTTTTGATAAATTATCTGATGCATTTAGTGACTTACTAGAGGATCACAAGAAGCTTAGAGATAAGTATAAGCATGCTAGAAAAGAAATTCAATCTTATCAGCTTGAAAATGAAAAGCTTGTCTTTTAAATGATGTCAGGAATACTTGTACTTGTGATGATTCTACTAAAATATTCCAACTTAAGCTTAGCTTGCATGAAGCACTCGAGTGTGTTGAGAAAAATTCTCAAGAAAATGCTAAACTTAAGGAGTTAGAATCTGAGAAGAGGAAAAATAGTTGTGCACTTATCAGATTAGATGTCTTGACTACTAGATATACTAAATTATAGAATCAAGTATGCTTTTAAAATTTTAATTGTTAATATGAGACTTATGATATTAGCATGCTTAGTTAATTCATATTATTTCATCTAGCATGACTAGTGTTTGAATGATTTTAGATGTTTTATTGACTGTTGCACATAACTAAATATGAATTTGAATCATATGTTCTTAGATCACCTTATTTATTTAGTGCATATTTTTTCAAGTATATATTTTTTTCTTGAGAAATGAGATTTACGATATTTGCTTAATATTTGTTAACTCTGAACATCATTTTGCTGATATCTTTACTAATCCCTTAGTCAAGTATTACCTCAACTTTATTTGTCAAAAATTAGGAATTCTGAATTTGAATGATGTACGAAGACTTAAATTGCTTGAAATTCTTTTAAATCTAAGGTCTGTAAAAGTAAAAATTGTTTTGGGTATAAGCCGAAAGGGCCCTTCTGTCAAAAAGGCGTAAACAACCTAAGCGACACGGTACTTAAGTGTCTTCGGATCACCGCTAGTTGGGATCCGGCCCCTATAGCTAACCCAAGACGATCGATACTTTATAGAATCATGATTTGTTAAGGTCTTTTCTGCAATTTATTGTTCCGAAGACAAAAACGAATTCAAGATCTACTTTTTGACTTAAAGTTTGCAACTGTTATCGTCAAGAACTGGAATTTCTAGTTTTAACTAGGCGTTTAAAATTACTGGTGACGATCAGTAGTTATTGGCTCAATCTTTAGTAGAAATTGATGCTGATGATATTCTAGTTATTATGAAAGCTTTCTTGATTGTGTTCATAGTATATAGAGTATATGTAAAAGTTCATGATTATCTATATTTAGATAGGTCATACTTTGCGTAGGAGCATTCCAGTCATCTGAATATTTTATTCTCAAGTATTTTGGTTCTCTCCTTTACTTTCATGTTTATCTAAAGAATATTCATATAACATGTTAAAGTAATTAGTTCAAATGCATGAATAATGGATACTCGGATAGATTTTTTTTTAATAAACTTTTGACATAAATTCATTTATTTATGTCATTGAATAGTATCTATAATTTGTAATTATGTCTTGTTTTTCTTCACTTTGTGTTTCATATGTTGTCTATATTTGCTCCATGAAGCTATATAGTTTTGATGAAATAACAAACTGAAAAAAAATGACCGATACGCAAGACAAGTACAAAAGGACGGAAGAAGCAATACAGGAGAAGACAAGGACTGATAATGCGCCTATACCTCATTCAGGAATTACGGGGGAGCCTTGTATTTTTTCAAAGATCTGTGCCCAGGTATGAATATTGACGTATTGATAACAGTTTATCAATTATCAAAATGGGGGAGATTGTTGGCCCAAATAGGTAGCCGTCAACTCGATTTCAATAATCGACTAACTATGATCTGGTGTGACTCAATATGGCACATAAAATGACAATCGTTGCATCTCCGTTACTTCGCTGAAGACAATGTTCAACAAGTCTACAAGCTGTGTTATTGATTCTGTATTTTATATTTATTGAGTTTAGAACAAAATGTACATCGGGTTCACAGTCGGCACTAGGAAGCTCAAACCCATATTAAACCAGAAAATAGTCCACTCAAAACAGCCTCAACCAAACCAAACCTGGACCCAACATTCTGGAAACAGACCAACAGAGTTCGGACCGAACTTGGGCCGAACTCTAAGACCCAGTTTGCAATGTTACTCCGTGAGACCAAGATTCTAACGTTCGAATTTTTGAACGTTGAGCATCCGAACTCGGCCCGAAATAGGTTCAGAAAAATCCTATAAATAGAGATTGAATTCCACATTCTTATTTACTCATTTACTCACTTTCATATCTCTATCTTCCTAGGCTATAAACTTTCTCAATTTTCAAGATCAACTCCCAGTCTTCTAGTGCCAACGCGATTCCGATTTAGAAGTCTGATCGAGTTATAAAAAGCTTGGTTTGTCAAGTTCTCTAGTGTTTGAAGTCGACGTGCCCTTCAGATCAAACGCACGTGTGAAGTCTTTCAAGCCTTCGGATCAAAGCTCGATGTTGTAAGAAGTCTGCAAGCCTTCGGATCAAAGCTTGTGATTCACTATTGGTGATTATAGTGGATACAACTCCGAGCAAGAGTTCTCGGGCCTGGACTAGTTCTCTCAGAGAAAAACCAGGATAAAATTGCGGTGTTTGTGTTTGCTCTTCTAAACTTTACTTATACTCTGCCTATACTCTGTTTATTATCTGTTACAGCAGTTTACAAGTTAACTTAGACTTAGAATTTTTAATTGGTGATTATTTTCTGCTGCACATGCACTTACTCTATTCATCCCCCTCTAGAGTTGTTACACGATCCTACAAGAGGCACTATTGGGCTGTGAGCTCTCTCCCCTACTTGTCTTCCTCAAAGCACTCTTTTATTCTTGTTACAATATATCTTACTCTTTGTTGTTGTGTCCTTCGGCAGTCGGTTGGCTTTATGGCTTTCCCCTTGTTCACCCTTGCCATTGTATGGTTCGTGGGCTTCGGCTTGACCTTACTATTAATCTGTTGCTGTTATTATTGCTGCCCTCGAAGAAGTTATTCTTATTCTCGCGTAGCTTCTGTGTTGTCACTCATACTGTTGATCCTCTTCACCATTGCTTCCATGTGAGTTTACATTTTTCGTTTCTTGAAATTCTTGAATTATACATACTCAAGCTTGTGATGCTGCAATATTGGCACCTTTGTTGGGCTAGGTATCGTGTGTCAGTATGTTGCAAATTATATTTTAAACGTTTGATAATATTAATTCCTTCTGATGTAAACCCTTACATTTAGTTATTATTGAATTTTGATTATGTTGATAAGTTGGTACTGATTCTATTTTAACATGAATGGAACATGTCTAGCATTGGATGCATTGTATTATACAACGGCCTGGGAGAATTTCACAGTATCCCTTCAGAAACCATGGATTTTGTTAAAGGCCAGGCAGATTTTACTGTAGAGAACCTTAGGAATTTCTCGGATAATTTGTCTGCGGCTAAGAAGGTTGGGGTGGATCAAGTATTTCTTTCTGCTGATACCCGGGCTAAGATTGATGAAATTGTGACAAAGGTTAATGCATCTGCCAACAAGTTAGATGATCTTACTTCAGACAATTCCGACAAGATTCGGGATGTGTTGAATACAGTGTACGGTTATACTTAAAACTATTTTATAGTTCTTCACACCTTATCGAGATTCCGGGTGAAGTAATGTCCGTCTTGTATTGCAGGCGAATGCTTTTTACTGTAGTTGCGGCTGTGATGCTTTCTTTTGGCATTCCTTGGATTCTGTAAGATATACATCTAGACCTCCAAATTATAAATCTATTTGCTGTTTTGTCCTTCAATATTTTGTTGCGTTGGCTAACTTGATGATATTGCTGGTAAACTCTACAGTGCTTTCTATATTTGGACTTCAATCCATAGTCTATCTGTAAGTGAGATAATTCATTTATTAACTACAGTTTGTTTCTATTAACTTTGTTATTGTTCATCTCTCTGTTCTTTTGTAGTCCTTCCTTATTAAGTTTTCATTTGCTGAATGTTGCAGTCTAGTGTTAATTTGGTGGATTCTTGTCGCTGGAACCTTTATCTTGATTTTTTTGTGGTATTTTCCTGATCTTCCACAAGTAAGTACCATCATTATGCATAGGATTTGTTCCATAAGGATTGTGAACAAAATGCAATGCTACACTATGAAATCTTGAAATGCAATATATTCTGATTTATGTTACATGCTTGCAGCTTAATGCTGTATCATTCTCTTAGAGTGAGAGGAAATCATACATTTACGGAGATCATAAACAATTTAATAATGCACTGTGTGAACAGATGGATCTGTTGCTGCTCCTATACCTATGACTGGGATCACAAACCATGAACAATTTAATAATGCACTGTGAAGGATGATGATGTTCTTCGCTTCAATGGACTAGGTTCACTAGCGAAGATGATGAAGCTCCTCTAGCATGGAGCTCATAAGAAGAATGATAATAGGAGGATAATTCTTAACTCACAAACTCATTAAATGGACATAAGCGGGAAGGAAATAACTTCCTACCCTAACTGTTTTTATTATTTAAAACTCTCTTTTGTGAAATATATAAACATATAGTTGGGACCGGGGCTTCCAGCAGACACCACCTAATTAACCCTGGACTGGGGTTTTAGGATTCCTGATGAGCCTCATTGAATTTTCTGTCTAACAACTGGCACGTCAGCACATCCAATGTGTCCATATCTATTAGGTGGGTTACGGTGGACTAGGTGTGGGCTAACTCCTACGTAAAAGTAAAAAAATAAAAAAACCATACGAAAAAAAAGAAAAAAAAATAGGGGAGGGCTAGAGTCCACCCAGTCAGTAGCTGGATCCGCCTCTAAGGATCACTGGTGCTACTTCTTATTGATATATTAATCTTTTAAACCTTCAAACTTAGCAACTTCGACCACTTATTTAATAAATTAGATGGAACATCATCACCAAGGTTTAATGTATCGGCCGATACCGATACGTATCGGCCGTATCGGATCGGATTTGGCCACTGCCGATTCGATACAACCCAAAATAATCGGTATTGGCCGATTCGTGACGAATTTTTTTGGTATCGGTCTGTATCGGCCGATACGGACCCGATACAGAGTATTCTAGCAAAAAAATCGTGAAAAACCCTAACGTGCAGCACATTGTGTGAAGAATTAAATCTCCGACAAAAAAAAAAAATTGCTGCCCAGAGACGTCAAATCTTACATAGAAACCAATAATGAAAATTTTAAACAGTTCAAGTAAAAATTCTATAAATAGAACCAAATTTTTTCACAAAAAAACCACCACCACAAAGAAAAAAAATATATATTTGAGAATTTGTGAAGAATTTTTATCTAATTTTTAGAAGATAATGAAGCTTCTCTCCTCTTCGCACCGTTGTGGAGCTCTCGGTCGCCGTCTATGCCTGTGCTCGAGAGGAGTGGAGGTGCCTCTCTCCTCTCAGATCTGGCCAACGTAGGCGCTGTGGATGTGGTGGAGGCGGAGCCGCGGAGAGGAGAGAAATATCGGCTCATTTGTTTTCTCTCTCCTCTTCGCAGTTTATAAAGAGGGTGATTAGGGTTTGCACTGTGGACTTAAAAACGTAGGGCTCAAAACCGTGACCGCCCACCAACAGACTCAAATTGACTTAACCTAAGCCATCTAACCACCACTACTAGAATAAGCGGTATTAGCGACGTATTTTAGCGACGTCTAGTTAAAACGTCGCTAAATTAGCGACTCTGTAAAAAGCGTCGCTAGGCGTCGCTAAATGGCGACATTTAGCGACGTTTAGCGACTGTTATTAAGATTTTAAAAGAATAGTCGCTATAAGTTCAATTAAGGTCGCTAAACGTCGCTAATATATCTGATTTAGCGACGTTTAGCGTCGTAATTAGCGACGTATATATCAAAAAAATTTAGCAACGTAGTTAGCGACTTCATTTGCGTCGCTAATTTTAATTTTAGCGATATTTTTATGTGACGTCGCTAAACGTCGCTAATTTTTGTTTAATTAGGGCTCGGTTTTCTTTTCTCCGTCTGTCGAAAATTTCGTCGAAAATTTCGAAACGTTTCGATTTCCCCCGCCCCCCCCTCTCCGGCGACCGGGTTTCCACGGCTGCGTCTACTCCGGCTTCCCCCTCCTCCTCCTCGAGCTCTAGGTAATCTCTCTCTCTCTCTCTCTCTCTCTCTCTCATGTGACACTGACACAAGACACACTTGACAGACACGACACACGCACACAGACACGACACACGCACACAGACACACACGACACACACACACAGACGCAGACACACACACACGACACACATACACGACACACACACAGACACACACACAAACACGACACACACACGACACACACACACAGACGCAGGGGTTAGGTTTAGGGTTAGGGTTAGGGTTAGGGTTAGATTTTTTGACCTGGGGTTAGGATTAGGGTTAGGGTTTGCTTTGCTTGTAAGTGTTTTTTTAGGTTACTTTTTGTTGTTGATTTTTAAGGGGCTCTATACATAAATCAATTTTGAAGGAGGGGGCAAATCAGACTCTAAATTGATAGCTTACGCCCACTTGACTTTTTAAGGGTTCTTCTTGTTTTGTATTATCTCAAAAGAAACGAGAGAGAGAGAGAGAGAGAGAGAGAGAGAGAGAGAGAGAGAGTAACCTAATCTAATGGTAGAGTGAAAATGTTCCTCTCATGGAAGTAACCTAATCTAATGGTAGAGTGAAAATGTTCTTGTAGAGAGTATTAAACATATTACAACCCCTTGCATTCTAATGATCAGCTAAGCAATAAGGGTTGCGTGGTGTGTTAGGTGGAGTTATTGTTAACATGCATCATATGTAACAGGGACACATATCTATGAATAATTAAGAATAGTCAATTTGATCTTGACACTTTTTTTTTTGTAAGCTTTAGAATGATTATTAAAATTTGATTTTATATTATTGGTTTGGCTATAATCTACTTGAGAAGTATCAGTAGCTTTGAGTGAGTGCAAGTGTCCATGTGTTTTAGGGTAGATGTAAGCTTTAGAATGATCTATACTGCTACATAATCATCTAATTCTTCCGTTCCGGTCCAATAGCTAATTCTTTGCTAATTCTTTGTTTTCATCTATCTTACCAGATGGCACCCAAGAGAGCGACACCTCCTACTGTTAAGGAGGAAGTTATGCCTCCTACTGTTAAGGAGGAAGTGATGCCGACTACTGTTAAGGAGGAAGAGATACCACCTGCGGGGAGTTCCAGTCACCCAGCACCTATCGTGGCTGTATCTCAGACGGGGAGTTCCAGTCACCCAGCACCCATAGCGGAGCTTGATAACATAAACGCTGCTTATGCGCAGTATTTGAGGGACTGGTATCTGCCCCATTTTGGAAATCCTCGAGATTGATACTATAATGTTTCATATACTTATATATTATGCATTTTGTGTTACTGTGATACTCTGATACTTATATATTATGTGATGCTGTTTATGTCCATTTTGTGTGAGTGTGATGCTGTTTATGCCCATTTTGTGTTACTGTGATGCTGTTTATGCCCATTTTGTGTGACTGTGATACTTTTATTGTTTGTCTATAATATTTGTGTGTATTAATTGTATGACTGTGATACTTTTATTCATATTCAATATTGTTAATCCGGTGTTGAGTGTTCCACCGAAGGGGTCGACGAACCCATAGAATTCAACGGAGGGTTGCTCCGGGTATATTTTTAATTAGAAATTTATAAATTGCAGGAATAATAGTTTGGAACAATTCAGGTTTTTTTTTTAATTTTTTTGTAACTTTAGCGACGTATTTAGCGACGTTTAGCGACGTCTAGCGACGTTACTATAAGTCGCTAAAAAAGTCGCTAATTAGCGACGTGTAATTAGCCGTCGCTAAATATGTCGCTGTACGTCGCAAATTGCTGACATGGCAGTACTGCCAGGTCATTAAAGACGTCGCTGTTACGTCGCTATATAAGTCGCTAATTAGCGATGTTTAGCGACTTTAATAAACGTCGCTATTTAGTGACTGGGAGTCGCTAAACGTCGCTAAATTTAGCGACACAATAAAGTCGCTAAAATACGTCGGCATAGCGACGTTTAGCGACGTTTTTCCTTTCAGCGACTTGATTTTTTTCGACTGCGTTAAAACGTCGCTAATTACGTCGCTAAAAGTTTTTAGCGACGTTTTTTTGTTATTTAGCGACGTTTTTGGGCGTCGCTAATTTGACTTATTCTGGTAGTGCACAGAACCAATTTAATTCTTATGTTTAGATGTGCATGTACATTTATATATATATATATATATATATATATATATATATATATATATATATATATATATATATATATATATATATATATATATATATATATATATATATATATATATATATATATATATATATTATTGTACATATATATTGTATACACTAACTTATATATTATTGTATCTAACAATATTATTATTTATGCACTGTCTATAATTCTTATATATATCTGTATAATTTTTTTTTTGTATCAAACTATATATATATATATATATATATATATATATATATATATATATATATATATATATATACATATATATATATATATATATATATACATATATATATATACATATATATATACATATATATATACATATATACATATATATATATATATATACATATATATATATATATAGTGAATGGTGTAGTGGTAACACCATTGGTACATGGGGGGATGGTGGGGTTCGAGTCCTGTAGGGGTGGGGGGAGGGGGTGTAGCCTAGGTTAGTTAGTCAAATATATATATATATATATATATATATATATATATATATATATATATATATATATATATATATATATATATATATATATATATATATATGACTAAATTTTTCTACATATATACTGTTATTTTGGTATCTAACCAACACTGACTTTTTTGTTTTTCTTTATCTATATATTTTTTACTATACGTATATGCATACATACATATACTATATCTAACTATTTATTATTCTATATATACTATATATTACTGTTATATATTTAACTTTTTTATTATTGTAATATTTTTTGATGTATATATATACACTATCTATCAATATTTATTATTGTACAATATGTAACATTTTCTATTATTGCATCTAACAATTTTTTATACGTTTTTTATTATTGTATGTAATATTTTTTATTATTGTATGTAACGTTATATCATTTTCAGGATTATTTAATGGCACCAAAAAGTCGTACGCCGGAGAAAATGGATGCTGGTTGGAAACATGGCAAATGTGTCAATCCTAATAATAAGAGGAGTGTGGAATACAATTATTGCAGCAAAATAATGGACGGAGGGGTTACTCGGCTGAAACAACACTTAGCGGAGGGTTACTCGGCTGAAACAACACTTAGCGGGTATTACAAGAAACATAGCACCGTATCCTGATGTACCACTTGCTATAAAAAGAGAAATAATATTGCTTATTGAGGGTAAAAAAATAATAAAATAATAGCGAATCAAAGAAAACAACGGGTAGAGGAGGAGTTGACAAGACTAGCTCGTGTAGATTCCTCCTCAGAAGAAGATATTGAAGACTTCACAGAACTTAGAAGGGACATAAGAGAAAGTAGGAGAGAATATGCAGCTGAGAAATAGGATAGATGTTGGAGTGTCGGGGACAGAGAAACAGGGTCAAGCAGGGGGTCCGACATTAGGTGGCCTATCAAAGTCGGTCGCATATCATGTAGAGAAGGTGAGAAATATTCCAGAGGTAGCAGTAAGGGATATGGACCCTTATATCCTAAGAAAATAATGGACAATGTAACCCAAAATAAAGGGTGCAATTAAGGGGATAAAGAATGTGAAAAATCATATAGAAAAATTTATATCAAAATTCTTTATATTCAATAATATATCGTTCAATGATGCTAAAGCCCACACTATCAACCAATGATAGATGCCATAGCAGCTTCCGGAAGTGGAGTAAAATGTCCAACTCCTTATGAGCTTTCAAATACTTATTTAGATATGGAAATAAGTGACATGGAGGAGTACCTAAAATCTTTTCATAGGTATTGGGATGAGTATGGATGTACCATTATGTGCGATGGATGGAGTACACAGAACAAAAAATACATCATTAACTTTCTTGTGTATTCTCCACAAGAACAGTATTCCTTAAATCTGTAGATGCCTCTGACAAATAAAAAGATAGCAAATATATATTTGGACTGATGAAAGAAGTTGTTGAGCAGATTAGAGATAATAGGGTCGTCCAAATAATTACTGACAATGGCTCCAACTACAAGAAGGCAAAAATGAGGTTAATGGAGGTGAGAATGTACTTATACTAAATTTTTATTATTATAAATATATTTGTATATATGTTATTTATTATTGTAAATATAGATTCATTTTAAATATATATGTATGTTTGTGTGCAGGTGAGAAAAAACTTATACTGGACTCCATGTGCAGCACGTTGTATAGATCTCATGTTGAAGGATATAGCCAATAATCCACATAGTAAGCCACTAATACGGAAGTCTCAAGATATGACTTGCTTCATATATAATCATGGTTGGGCTCTTAGCATCATGAGGACTGAGACTCAGAATGGAGAATTGGTTAGACCAACCATCACTAGGTTTGCTACCAATTTTATGCTTTTGATTCCATCCTTAAACATCAGGCTGATTTAAAAAGGATGATAAATACAAGGGGTTGGACAGATAACTACATGAAACTCAATCGTAAAAATAGAGAAAAGGCATATATGGTTGTCAGTTTAATCGAGAGTCAAACTTACTGGAGGGATATTGCAAGGGTCACTGTAATATTTTGACCTCTAGTAAAAGTTTTAAGGATGGTGGATAGCAATGATACAGCGGAGATGAGTCATCTTTACGAGGCTATGAACAATGCTAAAGGATATAGGAAGTGGTGGAAAATAATTGATACCAAATGAAATTCTCAACTACATCGAGATATACATGCAGCTGGAAAGTACTCTATAAATTGAACACCCTTCAAATATTATTTTATAATATTTGTAGGGATTTTAAAACTAGTTATTTATTCAATATTGCAGGTTATTTCTTGAATCCCAATTACCAATATTTTTAATGATGTTATAAATGACGACGAGGTACTGAATGGTTTCCACCGCGTCGTTAATAGAATGGTAAATGATAATACAACACGTCTTAATATAAATAAAGAGGTAATTTTTATTTGATATTAAATTTTTTCATAACTTTAAAATATTTAATTTTAATGTCATAAGACCCATAACTTGTGCAATATCACTTTGTAGGCAAAAAATTTCAGATTAAGAAATGGTGTATTTAGTTCAGATCAAATCCAAAGTGCTGTAAATAGATGTCTTCCTGGTAGTAATAGTTAATACTTTAAAATATTTATTAATTAAAATTAAATAGTTATAAAGCTAATATATATTATTATTTTGTAGCTGAGTGGTGGTCCATACATGCTGTAACGACCCGTTCCGTTCAAGCGGATAGCCGATTCAAACGGCGCAAGTGCAACGACCCGACACACTTTGCTCAGCGAGAAGACTCATTTGAGGCAAATGATTCCAGACTTAGCCCTTCAGGAGTTCAGACTTAGACTTTCAAAGGCTCGCTCAGAGTATCGCTCGACCGAGGCGAATCATCGCTAAGGTGTGTGGCTACGATGAACTTGTCTTTGCTTAGACGGCACACTTAAAATATGAACGATACATGCTAGTCGCTAGGTGAATCACCCATTGGATGCTAATAAAGAATACAACGCACCTAGCTAAGGGAATAATCTCATATTGTATTGCTTATGTTAGAACATGGAAATGAAACTTGGCTTATAACATGGACCCTCGCATGCTACATTTGCTTCGTAAAGTAGACCCCGCTATGTCTCGAGTAGATCATTATGTACTCTTCGTAGTGCACTGTTTCACTTGTTTATACTGCTTGCCTTATGGATTATATCGACCGATATGTCCCTGTACGATTTTACTCCTCACACTAGTACTTAGACTCATGCTAGCGTACTCGCTTATATTTTCAAGTAAGACTATGCCGAATGTTTCCTTAAGTTATATTCATAGTGTTGCAATACTTGTCTATTTTATATATCCGCTATGCTCGTCCCGTAATTTCATGCAACGAACGTGTAACACTATCCTTGCCTTGCATTCATCTAAGTTCCCCGGAAGACTATCAAATAGTCGTTCCGCACAAGAATGAATATGAAAGTATTCGAGACCGTTAGGTCGCCGAGGCAGTTCTGAACTAGGGACTGCATCATGACAAGTTAAACAACACTCATCTTGCACTGAATCGAACGACTCGGGGAGTCGGTATATTTATGAACAATCCTGAACTTGAACTTGAATCTGACCCGAATATGTACCGGACAAGAGACCCAAGACTAAAGACTTGCATGGTCACGGACAACTCGTGCACGAGGTATCTGATTTCTCGAACGATCACCGAGGTACTGGATCGTACCTGCCTAGGAGGAATATCTGGTGTATTGTGTGTCAAATTTGGTTATGGTATGCGACACCATCTTTGGGGGAGGATAATACACGGTATTCGGGCCTTGGTAGAGCATACTACCATGGACTAGCCGTCTACCCATGATAGTCGTATGAATCGGCATGATGGCGTGCAATGGCTCTTCTGTATCACTTGTTTGCCTTAAATTTCTTGTCTTGTATCAAGCGTTGCACCATATTCCATCATAAGACTATAAATCGATCATTTATGGCTAAGTCAGTGACCTTATGTTCATATAGACTAAGCCATCCTCGCTTAGCAGTAATTTGCGTACGAGTCATTGCATCGTGCCTAGTAATCTGGATCACCTGAACGAATATGAGTATAACACACTTGTACATAATTAAATACTTGAACATCTTCTGCAACACTTCTGAGTAATCCGTGTAACTCGTGCACTTGAAACAGAACCTCGCTCATGACACTCATATTTGCTTAAGCAATTTGACTTGGATTCATTATATATACTCGTGCTTGATTTAACTTGGTTTACCTTAGACAGGGAAGAACGAATGGTAAGTTGGTAAGTATCATCGTGTTCCTTTTTATATTGCACGGCACACTGCCACACAAGTAGGCTTGTACACTATGCCATAAAATTGATCCTAAGGCAAGACTAGAAAGATAACTTAATAGATGGTACACGAAACCTATATAATGTGTTTGAATTTGTCGAGCGGACGAGAAGCCTCCCCACCAGTGCATTCATATACTGATAACCCACTAGATTGCTTGCAGGGTGCGGGAGAACCTCGTTCGGTGCGGAAATCTCTCCTTCGTGCGTGCTAAGGCGTGGAGTTCGCTCTGGAGCCTTGGAATATTGCGTCCGAAACTGAAGCACATATACAAGATATAATATTGGAATATCGCCTATGTATCATTTCACAAATGTAGTCACTTGGCACGTTTTTATTGTTTCGAGAGAGGAACTTGAGAGACTTATAATCTTGGCCTAACGCCGCTTGTAACACTTGTTCAATATCAATAAAGTGCTTGTTTTACTTATATACGTGTGTTATTCAATGCTTCCGCTATTAACGACTTTGTGAACTTGTTACCAATCGTCCGTTCGTTTCTTATTCCGCTACATTCGGACTATCTGTGCGACTCTGTGGCTTAGTTATTTTATCGCATGTTCGGATCACGGCCTTACACGGGCACAGCTTACGCTCATGCAACATCACGTCCAAATAGAAAAGATTGTCCCACGGGAGCACTGGCGCAGTGATTCACGCCTAGCGGGGACGGCCGATTCATGCGGGAGATCGGGACGTGACTTATTGGTATCAGAGCATTGGCTTTACGTCTTTGGACTTCTTATCGATTTTCTCAGTTTTGAAAGCTCATTTGTGGGTTATGTACATACGCTCTCTCTCAATGTCCCAACGGAATATTCCATACAATAAGTCTAAATACTTTCAAAAGTTGCATGTGAATGATATGATTGCTTGTACTGGATAGAAATACGATGACCCTTGTTTTGACCTGTGTTAGACTTTGTGGGAATAGACTCGTGCTAGAATTTGTAAGTTATGTGCAAACCCGAATACCTATACATGATTACCAAGCTGGTTAGTGTGCGAATAGAAAATTGTTTGGACGGTTAGCTATGCACACAGCCTTTCGGCTAAGTTGTGTAGAGTATCGTGTGCCAAGACCCTTTTGGTACGAGCAAGTTTGCAAGCGAGATTGGGATATCGTTCAGATAAGGATAAGTCAGACTTAGAATGACAACCGATAGAAACCTTATCACATTATCGCTAAGGCGAATAGAGAGAATCGTGCTTGGAATTTAAGAAATAGCTCTAACAATATTTCATATCTGGAAGATACAAATCATATATGGTTTACTTGGATTACTATCAACAGGATATATACGAGACTAAGATTTATCAGGCGATGCTTAGGTATCATGCAGGAATTCTATGGAACGACTTAGTGAATATGCTAGCGAGTGATGCGAACACGATTAAGAATTTAATTGGGTGACTCGATTCCTAAGTGGTGTATGAATTATTTTAGAAATATTCAAGCAAATTTATAGGTCCCATGCGATAGTTGGTTTGAGCGATTGACAATGTCTTGAACAAGTGATAAGGCTTATATCGATAGGGATTCAAGGTAATGGAAATCAATATCTTGGTCAAGAAAACTTGGTGAAAACTTGATGGATCATACGAGCGATTTCAAATTGAATCAAAGGATTGAAACTTAAGTAGGATATCGCTCGATAGAAGTTAGCCTGAGAAAGGATATTGTGGTTCGCTGAAAAAGGTAAGCGATAACGGATTCGATCTGGAGTTTGGAAGAATGATCTTGAATCTAGGTCGAAAAGATAACCTTCGAAATTAGTCCCAGCCGAGAACGATTATCCTGCGGGAGCGCCGACGTGGTGATTTCACGTCCGGCGGGGATGATCGAACTCACGGAAATATGCTCGATGATTATTCAAACAAACTCGATGAATGGAACGTATCAAAAGTGGATAGACTTTGGCTTGAGTATTTGAACTTAGTTGTTTGAGAAATGCCAGAAGTAGAATATGGATTTATCAAACGGTAACATTGAAGTTGGATGATTTTGCTAGACGAATTATAATCACGGCATGAACAGACATGACTTGAAGGATTATATATATAACTTGGATGGAGCAAAGTGTAATGATAAGGTATCTCAATCGTTTCGATGATAACCATAATGTTCAACATTCTTGTCTTGTGTGAGCATAACTCTATGCTCGTACATGCGTCACGCCCGAATTAGGAAGATTATCCAGTGGGAGCATTGACATGGTGATCTTACGTCCAACAAGGATGATCGAACTTACGGGAGACCGGAACATGATAATTGATGGATCGTCTTGACTTGTGGTTCGACACGATAAGACAAGTTTGAGAATACATGTGAATCAAAAGTATTCATGGATGAGTTAGCCTAGAACATGGAGTAAGTCACGCTTGATGGTTTCGTGAACAGATACATGAATCTTGTTGGACGACTTAGAGTTATAATTGAGATCAAAGATTTAGAATTGAAGCATAGCTTGGTGGTTTAGACTTATAATGGACAAGTAGATTATATCAAAACATGTTTGAAGGAGATAGACTATGCAAATTTCTAGGCTTGTCATGTATCATGGATATATCATGGAATTGACTGAACGGACTCGAACCCTGTGCAACGAACATATTTTATGAGTAGGATGATTCGTGCTCGATGTTTAGAAATCTGAGTGAAACGAGTTTGGGAAGAATATGTCACCACCCCATTTCCAGAGCCGTGTATTTTTTTTAATTTTTTTTAATTTAGTTAATTGTGTATTATTTATAATTAATTGTATTTATATTTAATTAGTGATTGTATTATTTTTATTTGATTATTTTGGGGTTTTGGCTAGCCTGGACCCGTGTCAGACCCTAGTGGACCCATGTCCGACCCAGCCCACACCCTTGTGAGACCTATTTTTGGGTTTAGAATATTTATTATATTTTAGTGGGTTAGTTGGAGAGATTTGGAGTTAGTTTGAGTGCTTTTGGAACCCGAAACCCAAAACCCAAAACCAAGATATGAGAGGGCATTTTGGGTATTTTGGACATTAAGGAACCCTTTATTTTGGTGAGGCCAGCCTATTCCCAGCCCCATTCCCGTGCACACAGCAGCCCCAGCCCCTCCCCACCTTATTTCTTCACTTCTTCTTCTTCTTCTTCTTCTTCTTCTTCTTCTTCTTCTTCTTCTTCTCCACTACTTCTTCTTCTTCCTTTCTCCTTCCCAAGTAAGTTCTCTCCATTTTTCTTCCTTTCTTCTTGCATTTCTTCTTCTTTATGTGAACTCTAACCTTACATTCTTCCCCAACCTAGGTGGGTAGAGCTTAGATTTGGTGTTGGGGCTTGGATTGGGAGCTTGGAAGCTAGTTGTGGTAGATTTGGAGCTTTTTGGAGACTTTGGCTTGGGATTCCAACTTTCAAGAGGTAAACCCTAATTTTCTCCCTTGTAATTACTCTTATATAGTGTAATTAATAGTTTAGAACCTTCCTAGACCCTTAGGCTACCCGTGGGAGAAAGTTGGAACTAGTTTGGTTGAGTTTGGAGACTTTAACACTAGGTTTTGTGTCAATTTCGGGTGGAATCCGAATTTGGCCCAATTTTGGGTGATGCCCTAGGTTAGAAGGACCTAGGTAGACATTTTCGGGAGAATTTAGGGTTTTCGTCGTCGCCGATTCTAAGTGCGTGCGTGTTTCCGTCACGGACCTAGAATTGACGTGTTACCATTTTTTTAGGATCTAGACATCGTTTAGAACCCGTGGGTAAATTTTGGGTCGATTCCGAGTTGGTTTGGTGTGCGTTTCAGGAGGTTTTCTGAACCGCACACCGCATGTTCGTCGAAATGATTGAACGGCCATTTCGGCATGGTTTTTTAGTTTTGGGCTTGTGCGCGCATTGGGTTAGCATCGGGGAGTGTGTGCTAGAATTCTCGGACTATATTTTATATATTTATAAGTGTTTGTGCATGTCGGGGTCATTGGACGCGCGTTGGTGGGTGTTGTGTGCGTTGTGTTGTGAGTTGTGTGTGTGTTGTGTTTATATATATATGTATATATATATATATATGTATATTTGTATGTGTCTATATATGTATATATATTTATATATATGTGTGTGTTTTTATGTGTTAGTGAGTGCTTGTGTGAGTGTGTTAGTGAGTGCTTGTGTGAGTGTGTGCTAGTGTGTGTGTGAGTGTGTGTGTGTGAGTGTATATATATATATATATGTTTGAGTGTGTGAGTGTGTAAATGTATATATATATATATATATATATATATATATGTGTGTGTGTGTGTGTGTATGTGTATATATGTATGAGTGTTTGTGTGTGTGGTTGTGTGTTTGTGAGAGTGTGTGCTAGTGTGTGTGTGTGAGGGTGTGTGAGAGTGAGAGTGTGTGAGTGAGTGTGTGTATATATATATATATATATATATATATATATATATATATATATATATATATATATATATATATATATATATATGCTTTAGTGTGTGTATATGTATATATGTATTAGTGTGTGTGTATATATATATATAAAGATATATGTGTGTATATATATATATATATATATATATATATATATATATATATATATATATATACAATCTAACATATAAATATATATATATATATATATATATGTATATATATATATAAAGATATATGAGTGAGTGTGTGTATATATATATATATACATATATAGACACATATCTATATATATATATATATATATATATATATATATATATATATATATATATATATATATATATATATATATATATAGATATGTATCTATGTGTGTCTGTGTGTTTATAGTGGTGTGATTGTGTGTGTGTGTGAGAGTGAGAGGGGGTGGACTATGCAGCAGCAACAGGCAGCATGAACAGCAGCTGCAGCAAGCAGCTGCAGCAGCAGCTAGGCAGCAGCAACAGCAGCTATGTAGCAACAGCAGCAGCTTTAGCAACTAGGCAGCAGCAATTTAAAGCAGAGCAGCAGCAGTCCTAAGCACAAGCAAGAGCAGCAGCAGCTTTCAGTAGTAGAGGAATAGATAGATAGATAATAGATGGATTGATAGTTAGATAACTAGATAGATAGATAATAGATAGATAGTTAGATTGCTAGATAGATAGATAGTTAGATTGTTAGATACATAGATAGGTAAATAGCTAGATGAATAGATTAGATTAATAGATAGATATCTATAGATAGATACATAGGTAAATATATATCTAGATAGCTAGATATATATATATAGATAGATATATAAATAGATAGATAGTTGGTAGATAGGTATATAGATATAAGGTATGTGTATATGTGTATTGTGTGTATGTGTGAATATAGATACATATAGCTATGTAGATACTTATATGTGTTAGGTATATGTATAATAGCCTATACATATAGCTATATAAAGGTATAGAGACTAGATATAGATATATATGTATTGAGAATGGGTATAAGGTAAGGTATATGTGTGTTGTGAATATATATGTATATGCATATAGATATCTAGGTGTATATGTATATATGTGCTATATATATATATTTTCTAGCCTAGATTAATAACTAGGAGCATATCTATTAGCCTAGATAACTAACTAGAGGGGTAGTTAGAGGGGTATTGGAGAGTATCCCAATACCTTGAGATATCAAGGTATCTCACCAAGGTATTGAGTTTCGAGCGGGGTATTTGAGCAATAGCCTAGGTTTGAGTTTAGAGATAGATTTTTATGTATATGTGTATATATTTATGCACGCTAGCATAGGTTTTAGCGGGTATTAGGCGGGGCGTATAGCGTAGGGTGAGGTATCGGATACCGAGGGTATCCCGGTATCTCAAGGAGGCGAGTTTGAGGGTTTATTAGCTTAATGACCTAGTTTTGACCTAGAATTTTAGGAGCACCCTAGTTTAACCTAGACTTGACCGTAGTTGACTCGGTTGACCGCCAAAGTCAACTTTTGACCTAGATTTGACCCAATGTTGACTTTTTGGACCCCGGGTTGACTTTTTGACCCAGATTTTACCAGTTTGACCCGTTTGACCTAGAACGACCCTAGAAGCCTATTTTTAGTTATTTTATATCTGTTTAACTCATTAGAAATCTATTTAACCTTGCTTTTCGTAAATAGGTTCTTGCGACACCGGTTCGGATCGCTAGTTGCTCAGGACGTCAGGCGAGTACATTCTCTGATAGTTTTCATTATCTGATGATTATTATGATTCAGCTTCTAGTATAGTATCATCTGATTATTCTAGCATAACACGGAACACTGACTGGTATTTCTGGATTTATTTACTTGCGACACGTACATTTCATGTTTCTGGCCTCTATTTTGGAATTACTACTGGCATCACCTACTGGCATCACTACAGGCATCACTCATGTTTCAGGATGGACTCATCTTGATTTACGTATCGGATCTTGGATTCACTTGTATTAGTCGAGACAGGGAAATACTCGAGTAGACATGTAAATATTTCCATCTGGAATCATCAGGAATCACTCCCTCTGGTCTAATCTGGAATGATAGCAGCCGCGCACCCAGTGCGCGGTGAGCCGTACTTACCCCTAGCCGTTTACATGTCGAAACAAGTATTTCAAAGACACCGAGTTCATTCTTTATAGTCTGGACTCTCTTGTATTTCGTGTTGGTCTCACTTACATGTTTCTGGACTTGACTCACTACATGTATTTCATGCTGGACTCACTATACGTTCATGTGCACGAACTTGATCTTAGCTTAGATTTTTTGTATCTTACAGTTACTACTATCTTGTTTATGATATTCCTGCATCTTTACCTTTATGCACCAGTGATACATGTATATTTTCTTATTTCATACTTGCTTCATTCTTCTTGCTACTTGCTATAACTGCTTTATAGTTTTTATCATTTAAATGGAACTGCTGTTAGAGATGTACTTGCTCGAGTCCTGACTGTACATATTTTTTAGAGTATCCAGAGGAGTGGTGTCCGACGTTTTATGGACCTGAGCCTGTCGATGGTGCAGACAGGGACCCTCTAGTTTAGGGGTAATTTTCGGGTTGGTAGCCGGGATCACTAGGACCTTGTTATTGTTTTTATTAGCTTTTAGCACCGAATTTGTCTCCGGTTTTGGTTTGAGACCTTGTATTGTATATTATTTTGGATGATGTATTATTATTATTGATGTTGTGATTGTTGTAGTAGTTATTGTTGGTTAGACTTTATAGTTGTTAGACTTCTGTGTTATCTTATCGTGCTTAGATTCGTGATTGAGTACATTATGATTATCATTATAATATTGCTCCTCCGTTTGGAGTTGAGATCTTTACAGATTTATATATTGATTGCGTAAGATTGTTATCTAGATAGTTGACCTAGACAGCATTCTACCACCGATGCTGTGGCGTAGGCTGGACGTACCCACGACTCATGCCCGATTTTTTGGGTGCGGGTCGTGACAGAATATCCCGTGCAAACGAATAATAATTTGACCTTAGGAATTGGGGCAAGCATCGTGCGACAAATTTGTACGATGAATCTTGTGCTTGAACTTGTACCTATGACCTTGTGAGCTGGCCTAGTAATTAGGCAGACGACCCTACCGAGTGAAAGAACTTATGTAACCAACTTTAGAAAGTTGCTTGAGCAAGCCATAGAACTGGGGCAGCATGACTTAGAGTTAGACTTGGAACGGTAAGAGTGTACTATGTTTGACACAAATGAAATGTACGATAGGACATGGACGCTAGTCGGTTAAATCGAATAGATCTTGCTTGACGGTAATGCAATGCTTGATTTTTTGTTGGAATGAAAATGACTTAGAATTTTATTAACCATGTTGGAAGTATCATTATGATTCATAAGACGTGAACCCTTGAGATTTTTGTAAGTAGCTTGTCCGTCTTCACTATCGCTAAGTTTGGTTGAATGTATATGTTTGAGGGATGCCTTGAACGTGTGCACGATCCAAGACTTAATGATATGTTAAACTCGAGTGCAAAAACTTTGTTATAGCTAAGTTGGTTGACATACACATGTTTGAGGGACGTTTTGAATATGTGCATGATCTAGACTCGCGATATGCTGATCTCGAATGCTAGTGCAAGTGAATATGTTAGATTCGCATTGACCAGTATAACGATTTGGATAAGTTTGCCTCAGCCTTAGATCATTATTCAAAATGGATTATAACGGACCCCGTGTTAAACGATATTTGTTCTGCACTAAGGCACATTTGAGGTCGAGTCAGACCGTGGATTGAATGATATAGTCATTCAATGAGACAGATCCAGCACATATGCGATACGGTATAAGGAACGAGTAGGAAACTGTATTCGAACGGATCTAGTGGTACTGATTGCTATGCTTGAGATAGATTCGATAATTTGCGATAGAACAGTTTTCCTCAGAAGTCCCGAGGATGAGACTTTTTCTGAGTGGTGTATAATATAACGACCCATTTCGTTCAAGCGGATAGCCGATTCAAACGGCATAAGTGCAACGATCTGACCCGCTTTGCTCAGCGAGAAGACTCGTTTGAGGCAAATAATTCCAGACTTGGCCCTTTAGGAGTTCAGACTTAGACTTTCAAAGGCTCGCTCGGAGTATCGCTCGACCGAGACGAATCATCGCTAAGGTGGGTGGCTACGATGAACTTGTCTTTACTTAGACAGCATACTTAAAATATGAACGATACATGCTAGTCGCTAGGTGAATCACCCCTTGCATGCTAATAAAGAATACAACGCACCTAGCTAAGGGAATAATCCCATCTTGTATTGCTTGTGTTAGAACATAGAAATAAAACTTGGCTTATAACATGGACCCTCGCATGCTACCTTTACTTCGTAAAGTGGACCCCGCTATACCTCGAGTAGATCATTATGTACTCTTCGTAGTGCACTGCTTTACTTGTTTACACTGCTTGCCTTATGGATTATGTCGACCGATATGTCCATGTACGATTTTACTTCTCGTACTAGTCCTTAGACTCATGCTAGCGTACTCGCTTATGTTTTCAAGTAAGACTATGCCGAATATTTTCTTAAGTTATATTCATAGTGTTGTAATGCTTGTCCATTTTATATATCCTCTATGCTCGTTCCGTAATTTCATGCCACGACCGTGTAACACTATCCTTGCCTTGCATTCATCTAAGTTCCTCGAAAGACTATCAAATAGTCGTTCCACACAAGAATGAACCTGAAAGTATTTAGGACCGTTAGGTCACCGAGGCAGTTTCGAACTAGGGACTGTATCATGATAAGTTCAATAATACTCGTCTTGCACTGAATCGAACGGCTCGGGGAGTCGGTATATTTATGAACAATCCTAAACTTGAACTTGAATCTGACCCGAATATGTACCTGACAAGAGATCCAAGACTAGAGACTTGCATGGTCACGGACAACTCGTGCACGAGGTATCTGATTCCTCAGACGATCACCGGGGCACTGGGATTATACAAGCCTAGGAGGAATGTCTGGTGTATTGCGTGCCAAATTCGGTTATGGTATGCGACGTCATATTTAGGGCAGGGTAATACACGATATTCGGGCCTTGGTAGGGCATACTACCTTAGACTAGTCATCTATCCATGAAAGTTGCATGAATCAGTGGGATGGTGTACAATAGCCCTTTTGTTTCACCTGTTCGCCTTGAATTGCTCATCTTGTATCAAGCGTTGCACCCCATTCCGTCACGAGACTATAAATCGGTCATTTATGGCTAAGCCAGTGACCTCCTGTTCATACAGACTAAGTCATCCTCGCTTAGCGGCAATCCGCGTGCGAGTCATTGCATCGTGCCTAGTAATCTGGATCACCTAAATGGATATGAGTATAACACACTTGTACATAATTGAACACTTGAACATCTTCTGCAACACTTCTGAGTAATATATGTAACTTGTGCACCTAAAACAGAACCTCGCTCACGACACGTGTTTGCTTATGCAATTTGACTTGGATTTATTATATATACTCGTGCTTGATTTAACTTGGTTTACCTTGGACATGGAAGGACGAATGGTAAGTTGGTAAGTATCATCGTGTTCCTTTTTATATCGCACGGCACACTGCCACACGAGTAGGCTTGTACATTATGCCATGAAACTGATCCTAAGACAAGACTAGAAAGATAACTTAATAGATGGTGCACGGAACCTATATAACTTTTTTGGATTTGTCGAACGGACGAGAAGCCTCCCCACCAGTGCATTCATGTACTGATAATCCACCAGATTGCTTGTAGGGTATGGGAGAACCTCGTTCGGTACAAAAATCCTCCCCTTCGTACGTGCTAAGGCGTAGAGTTTGCTCTAAAGCCTTGGAACGTTGCGTCCGGAACTGAAGCACATATACATGATATAATGCTGGAACATCGCCTATGTATCATTCTATAAATGTAGCCACTTGGCACACTTTTATTATTTTGAGGGAGAGGGACTTGAGCGACTTGAGCGACTTGTAATCTCGGCCTAGCGCCACTTCTAACACTTGTTCAATATCAATAAAGTGCTTATTTTACTTCTATGCTTGTGTTATTCAATGCTTCCGCTATTGACGACTCTGTAAAATTGTTACCAATCGCTTGTTCGTTTCTTATTCCGTCGCATTCGGACTATCTGTGCGACTTTGTGGCTTAGTTATTTTATCGCATATTCGGATCATGGCCTTGCACAGGCGCAACTTACGCTCGTGCGATATCACGTCCAGATGGGAAAGATCGTCCCACGAGAGCGCTGACGGGTGATTCGTGCCTAGCGGGGACGGCTGATTCCTGCGGGAGATCGGGGCGTGACACATGCTAGGAAGAAAGTTGTGCGCATCCTAAGTCAAACAGTGTCTTCTTCCAACTGTGAAAGAAATTAGACAACATTTTCTCTCATCCATACTCGTCTTCGCAATAGACTTTTAATGACAAGACTAGACAAATTAATTTTTGTCCATTATAATATGAAGTTGAGGGTTCGAAATCTGCAAAGATCATGAGATGAACAAAATATTATAGATTTGGATGAGATATTTCATGATAAAGATCCACTCGTAGCTTGGACTAGAGAAAGAAAAACACCACTCTTATATGGTAGAGAAAATGAGTGATTAGATGATAACTTGGATGTCGATCCACAAAATACTGCCAAAAATGCTCGAAGACATGAAAAAAGAAAGAAAATACCAGATGTACAATCTCGACAGGTCGACAACGATAAAGATGACACTACAGATAGTGGAGGCAATGGAGCTACACAAGCTGCTGGTGCTGATAATACTAATAAACATGAAAGTCATGGATATCAGTTTTATGAATACTCTGAAAACTGGCCAAGTGAATATCAATCTAGAGAGCACCGCATGGATAATGCACATGTTGGAGGATCTAGCCATCATGATGTACCTACTCCTTCAGACAATTACAGCAATACATATGATAGTTCATCCACAAGTTAGGTAACACCCTGTCTTTTTAAAAATTTTAAAAATAAATTTTCTGGAATTTTCGGTAATTTTTAACTAATTATTAAAAATGTCCTTCAAGGATTAATATTTTTATGGATTAAATTAAGTATTAAAATATTACAAAGAAATTATATTTTTGGGTGTATTATTAATTATTGGATGCTGTACAATTTTTTTGGAATTTATTGGGCTCAAAAACTATTTTTAAATTGCTAAAAACCCCCGTTTTAATTAAACCGGGTTGAACCGGGCTCAAACCAGACTGAACCGGACTGAACCCGGTCCAACCGAACCGAACCGGACCGGCCAACTGAAACCAACCCTAACCCTAACGGGTCGGGTCCTACCCAACCCGACCCGACCCGAACCCGACCCAACCCAACCCAACCCAATTACCCCTCAGCCACGACCCCCCCGCTCCCCCGCGTTTCCCGGCCATGCCCCGCCCCCACTCCGCGGCCACGACCACCCACGTCCCCTGCCTCGCTCAGTCTCCCCGCTCCCCGCCTCTCCCCTTCCCTCCCCTATATAAACCCCCCAGTCGTCCCCTACACCGTCACCGTCACCGCCCTTCCCTCCACCGCGCTCCGGCCCACCTCGACAGCCTCTCTGTCGTAGCCCCGACGCCCCGGCCGCAGACGACGAGCCCTAGGCGACCCTAGCACCGCAGTGCCTCGCCGCCGCAGCACAGCTCCGCCGTCGGCGAGCTCCGTCACCCCGTGGTCGCCGCGCCGTCAACAGCATACAACCTGCGAGGTACCTGTCTTCACGCTAGTGTAACTCCCTATGTATTGACCCGTTTTCCATTCTGTCAAATCCTGTACGAAGAACGCGTGACCCTCTCGAACCCCGTATAACTCGTTCGGGGTATCGCGTCTGTAGAAGCATGAAAAATATGCTGGATAGCTATACGCAGCATGTTGATGCAGGGCAGCATAAACAGAGGACCTCAGAGCCGTCAAACGTGCAACAGAGCTTTTTTCGCTGAGCACAGCATAAAAATATAGGCTCAAGGACCATCCGCGTAATACAGTATGTCTAGGCTGCTTCAGCATAAATATGGTGCTTCATCGCCTTTATGGCATAAAACTCATCCTCTTTCAATGCAGCATTGAAGTGTACGAGGAACGTTTCGTATTCTTCGAAATGAATCTGTCAGATCATGCAATGAACCTGACGTCTGGACTCCTGACAAAGAGTACTGAACGACTACCCAGGCGACAGGTATAATGATGGCGCGACACTGCAACGCAGGCTGTCATTTACTGTTATTTTCTTTGCGTAAACCATTTTTACACATACGAAGGAATACGCTGCCTAGTTTTACATAGGCAGATGTAAGCTGTTTACGCTCCGCAGAAGACAAACAACCTGCCACGTCAAAAGCTATACTTCGTACAGGGCTCGAGACACGTCTCTGCATTTAATGCGCAGAGTGGTGACAGTTTCTCGAGGCACGTCTCTGCACTTAAAGCGTCGAATACTGACAGATACCCAAGGCACGTCTCTGCACCTGATGAACAGAAGGGTGGCAGACCTTCAAAATACGCCTCTACATTTAATGTGCAGGATAATGGTGGATCTCCGCATTTAATGCAGAAGATTTGATTAAATGTTACCGAACCGTCGTTTAGTGACATCCCTTTTGCGTAAACTACTCTTATACATATAAGGGAATACGCTGCCCAGTTTTACACAGGCAGACATGAGCTTCTTAGGCTCCGCAGAAGGCAAACAGACCGCCACATCAGCAGTCACTCTTCGTGCAGGATTCGAGGCACGTATCTGCATTTAATGCGCAGAATGATAACAAATATTAAAGACAAGCCTCTGCATTTAATGTGCAGGATGGGGGCAGATCTCTAAATTTAATGCAAGAGATTTGATTATATCTCCAAGAGCCGTAATTCTGGCTAAAACGTCCACATCACTCGGCTTCTACGCCTGCTCAGCTTTTATGCCCACTCGGCTTCTACGCCTGCTCGGCCTCTATAACCACTCGGCTTCTACACCTACTCGGCCTCTACGCCTACTCGGCTTCTATGTCTACTTGGCTTCTACGCCTACTTGGCTTCTATACCTATTTGGCTTCTACGCCATGGTGACAATTATTGGCTTCTACGCCAACCTCGTCTACACAAGGGATAACTACCTACGTGGCTTCTACGCCATGATCTTCGCAGCAGATATACGCGTTTGTCCCTCAGTTGGACACGCGTCACATGCTCACTCAAAAGGTCATCTATACGCAGGCATTGGTTATTTTAAACCGTCGTATAAAAGGGTACTGTACTTTCTACTACTCGGTTCCTACGTCGACTGTGCGGTCACTGTCACTAAAAACTATATAAATAGAGACCTCTATCAACAGAGAAAACAGAGAAAAAAGGAGAAAAAAGGAGAAAAAAGAGAAAAAGGGGAAAAAGTCAACAATTAGAGGTAAAAAAAGAGATCAAAGGTCAAGCGGTCAAGAGAGAGAGAAGAATCCAGAGCTCAGGCAAAGAGAAGGGATCGACGACTTTGGCATCGGGCATCCACCCTCTTTAGCAACCTGCGAAGCTGCTTTCTGTCTTCCACGGTACTTCTTCACCATCGTGTGGTCCAAGGGCTAAAGTGATCGACTGCAGATCAGACACCTATAGCAATATTTACCCAGATTAAATAAATTGTACTTAGACATCCTCGTATAGGATTAAATTGTAAAATCTTGTTTGTAAACACCGAAGAAAGGGCGGGTTTTCGTATAAGACCTCGTTTTCCATATTCTCTCTCGTTTATTATCCGAAACAAGATGGCGACTCTGCTGGGGACATCTTTCTCTTCTGATGAGGAAGCTATTGCTCAACACGATGCGGTATCCGTGGGATCCGTGAAGAAGACACTGGTCGTCCAGTTCGACCAGTCTGCCTACGAAGACATGCTTCGAACAGGGGGTAGCGCTCACTCCCTCTCGGTCCAAAACAACAGGAAGCTGCGTAAGGTCTGGATGCCCAAGACATCCTCTACCATTCCTGTGGACTCTCCGATCTCTCCGACCAACGAGGTTGTAGCATTGCTCCCTTCGCACCTTGCGCGTAAAATTCAGTCGCCTGTCTCTGACAGGGCCGACAAAACTTCTGGCAATGCCTCAGCGCTAACCCAGAAGTATACTCCGCGCCTTGCGCATAAAATTCAGTCACCTGTCTCTGACAGGGCCGACAAAACTTCTGGCAATGCCTCAGCGCTAACCCAGAAGTATACTCCTTGCCTTGCACGTAAAATTCAATCGTCTGTCTCTGACAGGGCCGATAAAACTTCTGGCAATGCCTCAGCGCTAACCCAGAAGTATAATCCGCGCTCCGCGCTCTGCGCGTAAAATTCAGTCTCCTGTCCCTGGCAGAAAAGACGAAACTTCGGACAATACCTCAGCACTAGTCCAGAAGCCTGCTCCGTGCTCTGCGCGTAGAATTCAGTCTCCCGTCCCTGGCGGAATAGACAAAATTTCTGATTATGCCTCAGCGCCAAATCAGGAATCACAAACGCGCTCCGCGCGTAAAAATGCATCTGCCTTCTGTGGAAAAACAGATGATCCTTGCAATCTACGCAAGGAAGAGCAAGCGGCGGACTACTCAACTTTTCGGCCTTTACGCCAGCAAGGGAACAATATGCCTGCCCTTCGAATTACGCGAGAAGCTGATGGCCGAGTGAGGACATCCTCGGCTTTACGCCAACCAAAGCAGAGCTCCAAATTATGCCAGGAGAAGCCCCTCGACGTAAAGAAGGCTCAATTTGCGGGAAGACACCCTCCTCGGGGATTATCCGCCACCCAGATGGCCAACCTGTTGTATATAGGTGGCACAGGGAAAACTATGGTTCCCAACATCCGCATGCCCACTAATGTGAACAAAAGGAACAAGCCATCATCTTCCTCTTCTGTAACTCCTGACCTGCGCAATTATCTGATCCAGAAACGCAAGGAGAGGGGATCTTCCAGCATGTCTATTATGCCTCCTAGCGAGCACTGTTGCAATAGTCACAGGATTGTAATTAATTATTGTTGTTCTGAAGCAAAAGGGTCGGTTTTCGACCGGTTGAGCTACTCTTCATCTTTCTAGGAAGAAGAGCCCACACATGCATCTGTGAACATGGCTTCACTCATACCTAGAGGAGGGTCGGGCTCAAGACGTCATCCCTCTAGAACTCTGAGCCGAAGGATATTCAACATGCTCCTTAGGAACACAGAAGCTGGGGTGTTCCAAAATACTCGTTCAAGGTCACAACAACCGGCTTCGTACTCTTCTGATTCCGATACTGGGGGTCGCCAGTCTCCCTCCCGATGCCGATCCGCATAAAGGTATACTCAGCCCCGGAGGCGACCTCGTTCCACTACCTGAAGCAGTAGCAGCGACGACGGCCTCCAGCAGAGATTCTCCGGCACCACCGGCCGGAATATTAGAGGGTCCCTCTCTAAAAGGCGAGGAACCTCCAATCAAAGAATCATCCCCAGCATGGGGAGATGCAGGCTCACTTCCAGGAGCCTCAATACCAGGAATCCGGAGAGGACGATCAACCGTCTTCTTCTTCCTCTTGCGAGGGGAAGTCTCCTTCGGAGCAGGAGCCCTTCGCTTCCCGAAGATTACCAAAGGCCCTGCAGACAGAGGTACTTCACCCCTCGATACCGCCAACAGAGGCTCATCTGGATTGACGAACTCCTCACCCTCGTCGGAAGAAACCGAAGGGACTTTGACTCTTCCCCCAGACTTGGAAGAGGGCACCCTAAAACTTCCATGCATGTCAAAATTGCGATGGAAGGTATTCGTTGCCACATAGAACTGGGCATACGAGTGCAGGATGCGCAACTCCGTGGAGAGTGTAATAACCGGCACGGTAAAAATCGCTCCAGTATAACCCATGATGAAGTATCGCCAGCCTCTCGCTCTATCAATGAGTCCACCCCAGGACCGGAAACTGGTGACGGTGTTGCCCACGTGCAACTGATCGTACCCAAACTGCCTGGGAAACCGACTAGGCAGGTAGGGCTCCAAGAAGCAATGGTCTTTACTCATGTACAGTAAATGGGAGGGTCTAATGCAGACCAACCAATTAAAAGCTTCAGGAGAAAGATTGGTCTTCTCTCTACCTGAATCCTCAAGCCTAATCCCCGATTGATTGCGATGTACAAAGGAGACAGTGCAGAAAAGCTTCTACCTGTGACTGAAGCCCAGCACCCGCCGACAGTCTAGAACCGTGGCCACATTCCAGGAAGACTTCTGGTAGTTCAACAAGAAACTAGCCCCCGAACTACTGCCGGAGCCAGGAGACATAACCCTGGGGTTATGAAGAATTAACCATCCCATCAAATACAGGTATGGTAATTCTACCCTGGGAAAGCTATCACGCCGAGTTTCATCGGCGAGCAGCCCATCAGTCATGGCCCTCAGGCCAGCTTGAATGTGGCACACCATGGCAGGGAGCAAGCCCAGTCTTGCCCCGAACACCAGACGGACTGCAGACCATAGCGTGTTGCGGTGAATGCGGTCCGCAGATGCAATGCCGGGTACCACCAGTCGGCGCAGCCATATGGAGAGGAAGCCAACCAGTTGAGCTTCCCTGGACAGAGGCCTGCGGCAGCGCCTCAAATAACTATAGGCCTTAGTGTCTACAGGATACTGTCATATCCCTTCGTCGAGGATCAAGTCCGGAGCCCCAGCGTCTACCATGAGATAGTCGACTACCTGAGCATTAAGCACGCTCAGAGGATTCACAGGCTGATCCTTGCCCTCCAGTACCTTCTCCGGCTTAGCAGTCCTGGACCGGTGAAAGAAGAGGTAGGACGTCTATTTATTGATGTGAGCCAAATCTGAGAGCTCACCATAGAAAGCGGTGCAAGCAAGGTAGTGGCACATCAACTCCTGGTACACTTCCACTACCCGAGGGTCTGAATCCTCCAGCTCCCGGTTCGTAGGAACATACTCTTCATACGCCCCCATCGGCAGTCTCGAGATCTCTGCCATCTCATGGAGGGCCAATCCCAACTCCCCCAGTGGAGTGGCAAAAGTCCCGGTGAGCGAAATATATCGCTCCATCAGTGCCAGAAACAGGTTGGGGTTAGGAGGTAACCCAACACTGGTAGCACTCACAGCTGCAAACAGACCAATGTTCTCCAACTCGATCTGAAAATGCTTCAGGGCCCAATCAGCTAAGCGAGCCCATCGAAGATTTGTAGGGGTGATCCACCCGCCGCACCGAGGGTTCACCTTGGGGTATACTCCCCCGTGCCTCATGAAATCATTGCAGAAAGTCGGTAATTGGACCGGCTGGATCACTAAGCTATCTTCACTCGGGACACTGCCCGGGTACAGTCCCCTGAATATCGTCACATTGCTGGAAGGGCGGCTGAAAAATGACCCCTGGTCCGCTCCTTTCAGATGAAATATCTTTCCCGGCCTGCCGTGGAGATCAGGAGTCAGCGTCCACGACATCCTCCTGGGATGTGTAGCATGGAAGAACGCCGAGATGGGATAGTCTCTCGGCATCTTGGGCAAATACAAAACCAAGCTCCCGGCAGGGAAGGCCCAGAGTTCTTTCTTGGGCTTCGTCTGGGACTGCTTGTCAATCATGTCCCCGAAGAGGAAAGCTGGCTTTAGGTACTGGTCCCCGTCTATGTACGTCAGGGGCTCCCCGTTGATCAAGTTCAGTAGCGTTCGCTCGCCCTGATCCGATATCAAAATTTTCCTTCCTTCGGGATACTGGGGCCCGGAGATAGGAAATGTCACGTGTGACAAATCCTCCAGATAGTTGGAGTGCAGCATCCCGGCGGCAGAACCCATCACATCGGCTAGCGGAGACACATGCAAGTCAACTGCAAGAAGTGCAAGAAAAATACATCAGTTCCTATAACTAGACATTACAGATCTTGCAACATACGCCAAGAATCAACAGTCTGTGCTTTACGCCAAGACCGTAAAAACTTGACCATTACGCTGGAATACATTTCCTAAAAGCGTAAAATTCAAAGGCTGGCAGTATACAGTCTGTGCTTTAAGCCAGTCTGATAAAATTGAGTTATCACGCCAGAATTTTCATCCGAAAGCGTAACACTCAAATTTTATACGCCAACTTTCGACAGTCAAAGCTTTTACGCCAGACTGCAAAAATATAGAGTTTTTGCGCTGACACATTAGAAATATGGGCGTAAAAGATAAAACGTCTCTGTGCATCATGTTCCTCAGAGAGGCTATCAGCACAGAAGACGACCTAGCGCGGTCACGTACAACGTGTGGGAAGGATTTTCAGTCGTTCTTCTTCGTCCCAAAAGCTCTACCTTCAAGGCCGAGGGCACTGCTCGTCGGCGGGATACTTCGCTCAGAGTGAAGTTCGCCTTGCCCGACCGAAGACGCTCTTACTTGAGCAGAAGAACGAGAAGAAGAATCAACCTTCTTTCCCTTAGTGGAGGAGGATTGTTTCGTGGCCATTACTGAAAACTTTGAAATCTCGGAGAAGAAACGAAGGAGAACTGTAATCACCCTAAAATTTTCAGATTTTTAAAATCAATTTTTGGAAATTTTCTGCAATTTTTCAGGAATTTACATAGGTCCTGTGGTGATTTTATAATTTTTAATTGCTAATAACTAATATTAAAATGTAATGAAAATATGATTTTATGGTGTAAAATAGAAAACCGGACTTAGGGTAATTTTTCTGGATTTTATTGGGCCTCAGACCTATTTTTAAATGCCTAAAAACTATTTAAGGTAATTAACTAATTAATTAATTAATTTTTTTATTTATTATTATTATTATTATTATTATTATTATTATTATTATTGTTTTTATTTTTATTATTATTTATTTTTGTTTTGGGCCCGGCCCTGCCCAGTGGGCCGAGCCCAGCAGCCCAGCCCAGCACCCTAGCGGGTCGGGCGGGTCGGCCACACCCGCACCCGCGCACCCGACCCGGCTCCTCACCCGCACCCCACGACCAGCCCCCACTCGCCCGCGTTCTCCGCCGCCCGCCATGTTTTCCGGCCGCCACGATCCGCCTCCCCGCGTCAGCCCCGCGCCACGAACCCCCTCGCTCCGCCATTTCCGGCCAGCCACCCCCGCGCCTCCCCCTATAAAACCCCTCTCCCCCGTTCTCCTCCTCCCTCATCCCCCTAGCCCTAGCTCCGGCCACCCACTCCGGTCGACCTCCCCCTCTGCCCTAGCCGCCACTCGCCTCCCTCTCTCCTCTCCTCCACCGCAGACCCCCTCGCCGCCTACCTCCGGTCCCCTTCCCAGGGGCCCAGCCTTCCCTCCCGGTCGGAGCCGCCCCGCGGCCACTCCTTCTTCCTCCTTCCTCCGGAGCTGCCGGCGACCTCGTCGCGAGCCGCCACAGCAGCGGGGACCCAGCCGACGACCTTGCAGCGAGCCGCACCTCCTCCCCCAGCCGTGCCCAGCTCTTCTCCGGCGAACAGTACCCGTGCCCTAGCTCGGTCACGTGTCGGACACGTGTCGGACACGGAAAATCTTCGTTCACGGAGCCCTGTTCAGGTACTCGTAACTTCCTGCTCGTAGCTCTGTTTTTGACTCCGTCAGTTGCAACGCGTAGCCTGCATAACCCTCTCGGTGCCCGTGCAACCCGCTCGGCGCATCGCGTCCTGTGGCGATCGCACACCGCGATCCAAAAACAGGAAAAATCAGACCCTGTTTCACCCTGGAACTGAGTACGCCCCGCCAAACGGGACGACTTGGTCGCGTGCGGTCTTCACAGATACGTGCGCATCATCGATACGGACGTGTGAGATTTCGTAGAAGCTGATTCGGATGTGCGTGCACACCGGAATCAGTGCGTATCCACGGACATCGCCCCGTATTCGACTTTTCTGTAATTCACCCTAACTTTGTGTACACATGTCAGATCGAGACGAAACTTGCGCCATCGGACTCGTAGTAATACGCTGGTCTTGTGGGTTAAGTTTGGTTCGATTCTCAGAACGTTGACGAAATCGCGTGTCGTGGGCCCCACAGGCCCCACTCGATGGGCGATTTTGTGATCGGCTCATCGGAATTCAATTCTGGAAGTTTCGTTGGGTTCGTATCAGCGTTCCTGACCTGTTGACACTAAGTTTGGTAAATTTTGAGACAGTTGACCCTGACACGTTTTTCGGTGCAAAGCGGGCCCACCGGTGGACCCCGTTTTGGCCCGAAATTACCGTTTTTGGCCTTGTCTCCAAATTGGACCCAAGGACAGGCGTTTCTAGCTATTTGATACCTTCTGAGCATGATGGTACTATTTATTTTAGCTTTCGGAGACATTTCTAGAAATTTTCGAGAACATGACCTAAGTGGAATTCAAACATCAGGCAAGTGCACCTTGCCAAACTTGCAGTCTTTATCCTCATATTTCCTGTAATAATACTTTGCTGGATATCTTGTGTAAATTTAGATAAACTTGTTTAAACTGCTTAACCTAGGAAACGTATGACGTACCTAGTGTCCGATCATAGTCGGGTGCCAACACCGTACGCGGTGTTGGGTTCGTCATTTAGAGATGGATTTACGATACCCTTTACTTTTGTACTTGACATATCAAGTACCCTACAACCCAGGACACCTGACACTATACATGGACAGAATCTTCCTGAGACATTCATGGTGATTCTGTATAGGATACAGGACTTGACAGAGATATTTTAATTATAGACAGTTTGACTTGTTGCATTAGTTATAATCCCGCTGACATGGTCATGAGACGTTATGGTCATGGTTTGCATGATTACATTGGGTGGGGAGAGACACACAGGCTACAGGCTATTCTATATATATATCTACTATTATTGTGAGGTTGTAGACTCTCCAGCAGAGCTAGACCTTTACGTGTTATTACTGCTACCGGCTCCCCGACACAGAGCTTGTAGCGGTCTCAGCCTGAGTACTAGTATTGCTCTCATTTGCATATCACATAGATGGTTACATAGTTTATCCTGCTGTTTTATTTAATTTAATTGCACTGCATTTATTTGGCTTATTTTATTTTGTGCCTTGCTATGTCCACTGAGGACCTGGAATGGATTATGTCCCCAGGTTTAGCTGAGGAGCAGTACCCCGAGATATACGGGACAGGAGCTGAGGCTATTGCTGGACTTGATACTGGAGCAGAACTGAACCCTGCAGACGAGGTGACTGCCGAAGACTTCTCCTGAGTACCTGATCCCGTACTCAGTATTTACTTTATGTTTATCTCTTTTGTTCCTGGCCTATTGAGCCAGTGTATTCAGACATAAGTCGGATTGTTTCTCCGACTAACTTGTTGTTGCTACTTATTTCTATTTCATTATGCAGTTTATTTCTTTATCTTTATGGATGAGATTATTGTGACTTGTTGTAGTAGACCTTCTTTACAGCTTAAGTACGCCCTGATGGTTCCATTAAATTGGGTTATCCATCGGTGCGTGCTGCTGGCCATTGCCACGTGTCTAGTCCCTCGATATTTTTGGGACTGGGGCGTGACATGGTTTTTGTGGTGGCCCATGCAGATCTCAACTAAATTGTTCGGTTTCAACTTAGGGACCGAACAGGCCTGCAATAAGATAGGATAAGTTATAGGATCTCATCCATTGATTGAATCATTTTTGGACTCTATGTCGAATTCAATTTAATTGCTTGAATTGCATCCTGATTTGATTCCTCTGTGCGTTCTCATTGTTTTCTTTTTATGCAGAGTAATGGATCCCAGAAGTGGTGACGAGAATCCCTTGGGTACACCGCCTGAAGCTGTGGTTACCTGTGAAACTGGGGTGACGCCAGATACCAGAGGACAATCCTCTCAGAACAATCAAACTGGCCAGCCAAGTTCCAGGTTCAGGCGTGATGACATCCCGCCTCCACCCCAGTTCCCTTCTACGATGCCTGTCTTTCCTCCAGGGCAGGCAATGGACGGACAACAAATGTTCCAGATGTTCTACGCCATGATGCAGGCACAACAACAGATTCAACAGGAGGTCCAACGTCATGAGGCCGAGAACCTAAGGAACAGCATAGTCGCAGCATTGGAATATGCAAATCCACCAAATAGGCGACTAGCGACGGGATCCATCACAGATTTCTGTCAACTCAAACCCCGTACCTTCTCGGGCAAGGAAGGACCAACTGAAGTTCATGAATGGCTTACGAACACTCAGCACCAGTTGGAGGCCGCTGAACTTCCAAGGGACAAATAGATGACTGCCGTCAGGATGCAACTGACGGACAACGCGCACCATTGGTGGCTGTCCGAAGAAAGAAGGCTCGGACATGATCAGGTCACCTGGGAGGAGTTCTCCAGACTCTTCCAGGATATGTACATCCCTGCTGTTGCTCGGTCAGAACTCCGAGACAGATTCAACCGCCTGATCCAGGGCAACATGACGGTGGAGGAATATAACGCCGAATTCATTCGCCTGAGCCGCTTCGCCCCTTCTCTAATTCCTACCGAAGAAGAGAAGGCGGAGAAGTTCTTTGATGGACTCAGGTTCGAGCTTCAGAAGTTAATCGGATCGGTCGCGCCCACATCTTACTCCGACGTCCTAGCTGCAGCACGTCGGATGGAGCGCGTTACTCGGAGGAAATCAAGCCTGAAACGTCCATTCTCCTCAGCACCGTCCAAGTCTTCACCTGGAGATTCTGCCAAACGGCCCCAGAAGAACCTGCCTCAGAAAGAAGCATCAAAGAACCTACCTACTTGTCATTACTGCGGCAAAGTAGGTCATATTGAAAGAGAATGTAGACGCAAGCTGGGACTCTGCCTGGTTTGTGGATCTAACCAGCACTTCTCAAAGGACTGCTCGGAGCGTCGAGAGATAGCTCCAAATCGACCAGCTCTACCTGCACCAAGGCCAGCTCTTCCAGCTGTGGGAGCAACACAAGCAGGAGCTGGAGGAGCCAGGCCACCACTACCACCTCAGGCAGCATTATTTCAGCAGGCTCGTCAGCAGAGAGGTCCAGCTCAGGGACGAGGACATGCATATGCACTAGCAGTCACGGAGGAAGCTACTGCAGGCGAGGTTATAGCAGGTACCATATTAGTTGCTTCATTACCTGCTATAGCATTATTTGATTCTGGAGCCTCGTATTCATTCATAGCTGCTAGCTTCGTAGCCACACATAGAGTAGCTACCGCACCTCTCTCCAAGATGAAGAGAATTCTAACGGGAGGTAGAATTATCCCGGTTAGTGATATCTGTAGATCATGTTCGATAGTAGTCTGTGGCCGAGAGATGCGAGCCCAATTCCTGATCTTTTCTATGTCTGATTACGATGTTGTACTTGGTATGGACTGGTTAAGTCAGTACCATGCGACACTGGATTGCCGGCTTGGAAAAGTGATATTTAGACCCCCTAGCCTTCCTGAGTTTGAATTTCTTCGAGGAGCTGTAGAACAAGGGGTCCAGCCAACTCTTAGGGTATTAACTGTAGAAGAGGATTCAGGTTACCCAAGAGTCATAACGGAATTTGTGGATGTATTTCCCGACGACCTTCCAGGTTTACCACCTGATCGGAAGATAGAATTCACAATAGACCTAACTCCAGGAGCTGAACCTATCACTTCATCGGTATATCGGCTAGCACCTAAGGAGTTAGTGGAGTTGAAAGCGCAAGTCGACGATCTTCTGGAGAAAGGGTTTATCCGGCCCAGTGTTTCACCTTGGGGGGCACCCATACTTTTTGTACCCAAGAAGGACGGAACCGTGCGATTGTGCATTGATTACAGAGCCCTTAATGCTGTCACTGTTAAGAACCGGTACCCCTTACCACGCATTGATGACTTGTTTGACCAATTGAGTGGTGCTAGGGTATTCTCAAAGATTGACCTTAGATCCGGTTATCACCAGATTAGGGTGAAGAAGGAAGATATCCCAAAGACGGCCTTCAGGACTAAATATGGACATTATGAGTTCCTAGTAATGCCGTTTGGTTTAACCAACGCACCTGCTGTATTTATGAGTTTGATGAACGGAGTCTTCCATCAGTACTTGGATAAGTTCGTGGTGGTATTCATTGATGATATCCTAGTCTACTCCAAGGACCACGACGAGCACGAGGAACACCTCAGAATTGTGCTAGAAACTTTGAGAAGGGAGAAGCTATATGCCAAACTCAGTAAATGTGAGTTCTGTATGGACAAGGTACCATTCTTAGGACATATTATCTCGGGTGAAGGACTGTCTGTGGACCCAGAGAAGGTCACTGCAATAGAAACTTGGCCTACCCCTACCTCTGTTGCAGAAGTGAGAAGTTTTCTTGGACTTGCTGGGTATTACCGGCGGTTCGTAGAAATTTTTTCAAGGATCGCAGAGCCGATGACTAAGCTGACACGGAAGGATCAGGAGTTCATATGGACGGAAGAATGCCAGAATACCTTTGAAGAATTGAAGAGGCGTCTAACAACAGCACCAGTCTTGACTCTTCCCTCAGGGTCAGGAGGTTTTGTTGTTTATAGTGATGCGTCCGGTAGTGGACTAGGTTGTGTCTTGATGCAACATGGCAAGGTTATCACTTATGCATCGAGGCAGTTGAAGGTCCACGAGAAGAACTACCCAACACACGACCTGGAGCTAGCTGCAGTAATTTTTGCATTGAAGATCTGGAGGCATTATCTGTATGGAAAGAAGGTCAAAATATTCACTGATCATAAGAGCTTGAAGTATGTTTATACTCAGAAGGAGCTCAACATGAGGCAAAGGCATTGGCTTGAGTTGATGGTGGACTTTGACATAGATCTACAGTACCACCCGGGGAAAGCAAATGTTGTAGCCGACGCCCTCAGCAGAAAACCCTCGGCTTATTTCTTAACTGAGCAGCCTTAGCTATTACAAGACTTGCAAGATCTTCAGATAGAGGTTGTTCTACCTGGACAAAATGGTTTGCTGGCTAACCTTGAAGTTAAGTCATCGCTGGTGGAGAGAATCAAAGAAGCTTTGCCTAATGATACCAGATTCCGAAGGCTGAAAGAGAGAACCGAAGCAGGCATGCAAACGGGACTTCACATCCACGAGGACAGGACATTAAGGTGCGGAAATTGCCTATATGTTCCAAATGAAGAATTAAGGCAGGAGTTGATGACGGAAGCATATAGCTCCATATACTCTGTTCATCCAGGAGGAACCAAGATGTACCGGGACTTAAGACAATATTACTGGTGGCATAGAATGAAAAGGGAGATTGCCCGATTTATGGCAAAATGTTTAGTCTGCCAGCAGGTGAAGGCCGAGCACCAAAGGACTGCAGGTATGTTGCAGCCACTTTCCATACCTGAATGGAAGTGGGTGCATATTATCATGGATTTTGTCACCGGATTTCCAAGAAGCCCCAGTGAAAAGGATGCGGTATGGGTCATCGTGGATCGGTTCACTAAGTCGACTCACTTCTTGCCATTCAGAGTCGGACAATCCATGGAAGTACTAGCCGACATGTATATGCGACAGATCGTAAAATTACATGGAGTGCCGGTTAGTATTGTATCAGATCGAGACTCGAGATTTACATCTCACTTCTGGCGAAGCATGCAAGAGAGTCTCGACACCAGGCTCAAATTCAGTACTGCCTATCATCCTCAGACAGATGGCCAATCAGAGCGCATAATTCAGATCTTGGAAGATATGCTGCGATCATGTATACTGGACTTCGGAGGATCTTGGGAAGATCATCTGCACTTAGTGGAGTTCTCCAACAACAACAGCTATCAGGCAAGCATTCAGATGGCACCTTTTGAGGCATTGTACGGAAGGAAGTGCAGATCGTCGATATGCTGGAGTGACGTTGGCGAACGTCAATTACTGGGTCCAGAGTTGGTAACGGAGACAGTGGAGAAAGTAAGGCAGATTCAGAATCATCTTTGTGCAGCCCAGGATAGACAGAAGCATTGGGCCGATGCGCACAGACGTCCCCTGGAGTTCAAGGAAGGAGAGCATGTATTTTTGAGGATCTCGCCCACTAGAGGTACTATCAGATTCGGCAGCAGAGGCAAGTTAAGCCCAAGGTATATTGGGCCATTTGATATCTTGGAGTGCATTGGTGAGGTGGCTTATCGTCTTGCATTACCTCCATCCTTAGAGGGAGTGCATGATGTATTCCACATCTCACAGCTGAGACGGTACGTGACGGACCCAAGCCATATAGTTGATCATTCTGAGATTTCGGTGGGACCTAGCCTGAGATACGAGGAGCAGCCAGTGGGTATACTCGACACCAGTGAGAAGACACTACGAGGGCAGACAATCAGACTGGTTCGGGTAGCTTGGAAACAACATTCTCCGGGCGAATCGACCTGGGAACGAGAGGATATTATGCGCCAGCGTTATCCACACTTATTTGCAGATGCATGTAAAACCTAAGCATTCTTTAATTCTGTAAATTCGTGCCTTTGTAGTTTACCCTTCGATTGCGAGGACGTAATCCTCTTAAGGGGGTAGATTGTAATCACCCTAAAATTTTCAGATTTTTAAAATCAATTTTTGGAAATTTTGTGCAATTTTTCAGGAATTTACATAGGTCCTGTGGTAATTTTATAATTTTTAATTGCTAATAATTAATATTAAAATGTAATGAAAATATGATTTTATGGTGTAAAATAGAAAATCGGACTTAGGGTAATTTTTCTGGATTTTATTGGGCCTCAGACCTATTTTTAAATGCCTAAAAACTATTTAAGGTAATTAACTAATTAATTAATTAATTAATTAATTAATTAATTTATTATTATTATTATTGTTTTTATTTTTTTATTATTTATTTTTGTTTTGGGCCCGGCCCGGCCCAGTGGGCCGAGCCCAGCAGCCCAACCCAGCACCCTAGCGGGTCGGGCGGGTCGGCCACACCCGCACCCGCGCACCCGACCCGGCTCCTCACCCGCACCCCACGACCAGCCCCCACTCGCCCGCGTTCTCCGCCGCCCGCCGCGTTTTCCGGCCGCCACGATCCGCCTCCCTGCGTCAGCCCCGTGCCACGACCCCCCTCGCTCCGCCGTTTCCGGCCAGCCACCCTCGCGCCTCCCCCTATAAAACCCCTCTCCCCCGTTCTCCTCCTCCCTCATCCCCCTAGCCCTAGCTCCGGCCACCCACTCCGGTCGACCTCCCCCTCTGCCCTAGCCGCCACTCACCTCCCTCTCTCCTCTCCTCCACCACAGACCCCCTCGCCGCCGACCTCCGGTCCCCTTCCAAGGAGCCCAGCCTTCCCTCCCGGTCGGAGCCGCCCCGCGGCCACTCCTTCTTCCTCCTTCCTCCGGAGCTGCCGGGGACCTCGCCGCGAGCCGCCACAGCAGCGGGGACCCAGCCGGCGACCTCGCAGCGAGCCGCACCTCCTCCCCCAGCCGTGCCCAGCTCTTCTCCGACGAACCGTACCCGTGCCCTAGCTCGGTCACGTGTCGGACACGTGTCGGACACGGAAAACCTTCGTTCACGGAGCCCTATTCAGGTACTCGTAACTTCCTGCTCGTAGCTCTGTTTTTGACTCCGTCAGTTGCAACGCGTAGCCTGCATGACCCTCTCGGTGCCCGTGCAACCCGCTCGGCGCATCGCGTCCTGTGGCGATCGCACACCGCGATCCAAAAATAGGAAAAACCAGACCCTGTTTTACCCCGGAATTGAGTACGCCCCGCCAAACGGGACAACTTGGTCGCGTGCGGTCTTCGCAGATACGTGCGCATCATCGATACGAACATGTGGGATTTCGCAGAAGATGATTCGGATGTGCTTGCACACCGGAATCAGTACGTATCCGCGGACATCGTCCCGTATCCGACTTTTCTGCAATTTACCCTAACTTCGTGTACATATGTCGGATCGAGACAAAACTTGTGCCATCGGACTCGTAGCAATACGCTGGTCCTGTGGGTCAAGTTTGGTTCGATTCTGAGAACGTTGACAAAATCGCGTGTCGTGGGCCCCACAGGCCCCACTCGACGGACGATTTTGTGATCGGCTTATCGGAATTTAATTCTGGAAGTTTCGTTGGGTTCGTATCAGCGTTCCTGACCTCTTAACACTAAGTTTGGTGAATTTGGAGACAATTGACCCTGACACGTTTTTCGGTGCAAAGCGGGCCCACCGGTGGACCCCGTTTTGGCCCGAAATTACCGTTTTTGCCCTTGTCTCCAAATTGGACCCAAGGATAGGCGTTCCTAGCTATTTGACACCTTTTGAGTGTGATGGTACTATTTATTTCAGCTTTCGGAGATATCTCTAGAAATTTCCGATAACAGGACCTAAGTGGAATTCAAACATCAGGCAAGTGCACCTTACCAAACTTGCAGTCTTTATCCTCATATTTCCTGTAATAATACTTTGCTGGATGTCTTGTGTAAATTCAGATAAACTTGTTTAAACTGCTTAACCTAGGAAACGTATGACGTACCTAGTGTCCGATCATAGTCGGGTGCCAACACCGTATGCGGTGTTGGGTTCGTCATTTAGAGATGGATTTACGATACCCTTTACTTTTGTACTTGACATATCAAGTACCCTACAACCCAGGACACCTGACACTATACATGGACAGAATTTTCCTGAGACATTCATGGTGATTCTGTATAGGATACAGGACTTGACAGAGATATTTTAATTATAGACAGTTTGACTTGTTGCATTAGTTATAATCCCGCTGACATGGTCATGAGACGTTATGGTCATGGTTTGCATGATTACATTGGGTGGGGAGAGACACACAGGCTACAGGCTGTTCTATATATATATCTACTATTATTGTGAGGTTGTAGACTCTCCAGCAGAGCTAGACCTTTACGTGTTATTACTGCTACCGGCTCCCCGACACAGAGCTTGTAGCGGTCTCAGCCTGAGTACTAGTGTTGCTCTCATTTGCATATCACATAGATGGTTACATAGTTTACCCTGCTGTTTTATTTAATTTAATTGCACTGCATTTATTTGGCTTATTTTATTTTGTGCCTTGCTATGTCCACTGAGGACCTGGAATGGATTATGTCCCCAGGTTTAGCTGAGGAGCAGTACCCCGAGATATACGGGACAGGAGCTGAGGCTATTGCTGGACTTGATACTGGAGCAGAACTAAACCCTGCAGACGAGGTGACTGCCGAAGACTTCTCCTGAGTACCTGATCCCGTACTCAGTATTTACTTTATGTTTATCTCTTTTGTTCCTGGCCTATTGAGCCAGTGTATTCAGACATAAGTCAGATTGTTTCCCCGACTAACTTGTTGTTGCTACTTATTTCCATTTCATTATGCAGTTTATTTCTTTATCTTTATGGATGAGATTAGTGTGACTTGTTGTAGTAGACCTTCTTTACAGCTTAAGTACGCCCTGATGGTTCCATTAAATTGGGTTATCCATCGGTGCGTGCTGCTGGCCATTGCCACGTGTCCAGTCCCTCGATATTTTTGGAACTGGAGCGTGACAAGAACTCGAACAGTCGAAGGCTTTCTTTCGCAGAAGACGGATGAAAAGTTTCCTCTCAGAAACTTGTGGTATATATAGAGTTCGGATGGACTCCTCGAATCCTGAACCAAATCTCCTAATTAATATTCGGTTATGATTGGGGACTACGTCAGCCTATTTACTCAGAGAAGGCGGACAGTCAGCAAAATTCGAAAAAATTTTGCGCAAAGCAGATTCGTGGTTCTTACGCTAAGGAGCTTTCTACGCTCGACAGCTACAGATCTACGATTTTACGCTCACAGGCTATAAGTCTATAGTTTTACGCCCGGATGCCTTTGTGCTCGGTAGCTTTTACGCTCGAGAGGCTACAAACCTACGAATTCACGCTCAGCAGCTACAAATCTATGATCTCACGCTCTGTGGCGTTTAGTTTACGCTCAGAGGCAACAAATTCACAATTTCACGCTCGGAAGATTTTTTTTTCACAGGCTACAAATCTACAGTTCTGCGCCAAGGAGCTTTCTACGCTCGACAGCTACAAATCTACGATTTTACGTTCAAAGGCTACAAGTCTATGGTTTTACGCCCGGATGCTCTCATGCTCGGTAGCTTTTATGCTCGAGAGGCTACAAACCTACGACTTCACGCTCAGAAACTACAAGTCTATGATTTCACGCTCGGTGGCGTTTAGTTTATGCTCAGAGGCTGCAAACTTATGATTTCACGCTCTATGACTTTTCGCACATCTGAAAGATACGCCGAACAGAGTACGCGTACATCTGAACGATTCTCAAAGCGGTCAATTGCAGGAGTTCACACAGAAGATACTCCTTCTTGACCTCAAGATACCCCTAGTACCCGAAGCATACAGAGTTCAACATCGAAAATTACTCTTCTCCATGGGTCGATTGGAAGTCCCTCCAGACTCCAGTCTGAATATTTCATCTACAAAGTTCAAGATGGCAACTCAGTTCGACAGCCATTTCTCACCCTGTTCCAAGGGACTTTCGAGAAACCATTCTTGAAGATGATGTCTGAACAAAAAAAATATGTTTATCAGAAGTAACAGTTCAGAATTCTACGCGGTTCCTCATTCCTAAACAGAAGGACAGTTCGAACACTCGATTGCTAAAGCGACTTTCTGTGCATTCTTAGTTATGCGTAAAAGACAGGACAGGACCTAGCACTCTTTCTATACAGAGTCGGCATAAAGTATCAGACGTGTCGGAGCTACACATATTCAGACTTCACAGCAAAGTATGGCAAGATGATCATATGCAAAGAAGAAAGACAATTTTATTAAAATTAAAAGCATAATTACATGAAGGAAATCCAGTCTACAAGGGTTTTCCTCATTTTCATGATTACATATGAGGAAAATCCCGTCTACAAAGGACTTCCTCATCGTCGTCTGAAGATCGCGCCCAGAATCTGTTCTACCAGGTTCTCGCATGGGCAAAATTCTTCCATCTTCTCCAGCAGTCAGTCAGTAACCGCAAACTGACTGACATATTGGTCAATGGCGGAAGGATACAGAACTGGGCATAGACCCATCCTCCAATACGAAGAAGCAGGGTAAATCTACTTTCTTGCGTCCAGCACCGTGACAGATTGTGTTAAGGTATTTCACCCAACCCAATCTCGGACAGCAGCCAGTTCACCTGCCCTCGTCCACAGGTAACGGGAGAAGGCACCACTTACAAGTAGCATGGTGAAATACGACCCTTCCTCTCTCCCGAAGAACCACCATACAAAGTTGCTGATTATCCCGAGCAAAGGAGGCTATGATATCCTTCAATAATCCATCGTTGAAGAGGACATTTGCTCGAAGACGCCGTCTTTTTTGGCTCCTTACATGCTGGAAGAACACGGTCTCCTTCTTCCTCAAGTCGACCCGACGAACTCCGGCCACCATCTCTGTGTGGTGAAGGAAGTGTGGGAAGAACAGGAAAACTCCTCAGCCTTTTTATAGGCGAAAGAGATCACACCGATCCCCAATAACTCCGCCATAAAGTCAGCCATGAAAGAACGTGTCAAGCTTGACCGTTTCAGGCTCCATTCAGAGCATTTTGAGTTATGAGGAACGGTTCATGCTTCATTCAAAGCGTTTCAAATTACGAGGAATTTAAAAGCTTTGAAGGGGGTCTTGTAGAAGCATGAAAAATATGCTGGATAGCTATACGCAGCATGTTGATGCAGGGCATCGTAAACAGAGGACCTCAGAGCCGTCAAACGTGCAACAGAGTTTTTTTTTGCTGAGCACAGCGTAAAAATATAGGCTCAAGGACCATCCGCGTAATGCAGTATGTCCAGGCTGCTTCAGCGTAAATATGGTGCTTCATCGCCTTTATGGCGTAAAACTCATCCGCTTTCAATGCAGCATTGAAGTGTACGAGGAACATTTCGTATTCTTCAAAATGAACCTGTCAGATCATGCAATGAACCTGGCGTCTGGACTCCTGACAAAGAATACTAAACGACTACCCAGGCGACAGGTATAATGATGGCGCGGCACTGCAACCCAGGCTGTCATTTACTGCCATTTCCTTTGCGTAAACCACTTTTACACATACGAAGGAATACGTTGCCTAGTTTTACACAGGTAGATGTAAGCTGTTTACGCTCCGCAGAAGACAAACAGCCTGCCACGTCAAAAGCTGTACTTCGTACAGGGCTCGAGACACGTCTCTGTATTTAATGCGCAGAGCGGTGACAGTTTCTCGAGGCACGTCTCTGCACTTAAAGCGCCGAATACTGACAGATACCCAAGGCACGTCTCTGCACCTGATGCACAGAAGGGTGGCAGACCTTCAAAATACGCCTCTGCATTTAATGTGCAGGATAATGGCGGATCTCCGCATTTAATACAGAAGATTTGATTAAATGTCACCGAACCATCGTTTAGTGACATCTCCTTTGCGTAAACTACTCTTACACATATAAGGGAATATGCTGCCCAGTTTTACACAGGCAGACATGAGCTTCTTACGCTCCGCAGAAGGCAAACAGACCGCCACATCAGCAGTCACTCTTCGTGCAGGATTCGAGGCGCGTATCTGCATTTAATGTGCAGAATGATGACAAATCTTAAAGATAAGCCTCTGCATTTAATGCGTAGGATGGGGGCAGATCTCTGCATTTAATGCAAGAGATTTGATTATATCTCCAAGAGCCGTAATTCCGGCTAAAACGTCCACATCACTCGGCTTCTACGCCTGCTCGGCTTCTATGCCCACTCGACTTCTACGCCTGCTCGGCCTCTATGACCACTCGGCTTCTACGCCTACTCGGCCTCTATGCCTACTCGGCTTCTATGCCTACTTGGCTTCTACGCCTACTTGGCTTCTATGCCTATTTGGCTTCTACGCCATGGTGACAATTATTGGCTTCTACGCCAACCTCGTCTACACAAGGGATAACTACCTACGTGGCTTCTACGCCGTGATCTTCGCAGCAGATATACGCGTTTGTCCCTCAGTTGGACACGCGTCACATGCTCACTCAAAAGGTCATCTATACGCAGGCATTGATTATTTTAAACTGTCGTATAAAAGGGTGCTGTACTTTCCACTACTCGGTTCCTATGCCGACTGTGCGGTCACTGTCACTAAAAACTCTATAAATAGAGACCTCTATCAACAGAGAAAATAGAGAAAAAAGGAGAAAAAAGGGAAAAAGGTCGACCATTAGAGGTCAAAAAAAAAGATCAAAGGTCAAGCGGTCAAGAGAGAGAGAAGAATCCAGAGCTCAGGCAAAGAGAAGGGATCGACGACTTTGGCATCGGGCATCCACCCTCTTTAGCAATCTGCGAAGTTGCTTTCTGTCTTCCATGACACTTCTTCACCATCGTGTGGTCCAAGGGCTAAAGTGATCGACTACAGATCAGACACCTATAGCAATATTTACCCAGATTAAATAAATTGTACTTAGACATCCTCGTATAGGATTAAATTGTACAATCTTGTTTGTAACCACCGAAGAAAGGGCGGGTTTTCGTATAAGACCTCTATTTCCATATTCTCTCTCGTTTATTATCCGAAACAGCGTCCTGTGTCGGTCGCAAACTGAGACGCAAAAACAGGTAAATAAACCTAAATTCTGAAAATTCAGAATTCGTCCCGAACTCGCAAGTTCACGACCGATTTGCGTGCAACCTGTTAACTGTTTTCAAAATCCACTTGAACAGTAATTTAGACTGTATGACCAAGTTTTTAAACCCTATTTTAGTGTAATTTATTCAGTTGTGGTTTGTTATTTATTCGAGGGTGAAAATGGCCAAAAACTTGGTTATTTAAATACCATAATTTTCCCGAAATTGGGTGCGCCCTGCTAAACGAGGCGACTTTGTCGTGTGCGAACTTCACCAAAAGGTGCGCGCCGTTAATACGAACGTGTAGGATTTCGCGAAAGTTAATTTGGAACCCGTTATAACTTTGTGTGTGCTCGTCGTTTCGAAACGAAATTTGCGCCATCGGACTCATAGTATTTTTCTGGTCCTGTGACCCAAGTTTGGTTCGATTCTGAGAGCGTTGACAAAATTCCGTATCGTGGGCCCCACGGCTCCACTTGATAGGCGATTTTGTGATCGGCTCATCGGAATCCAGTTATGGACATTCCGTTGGGTTCGTAACGTCGTTGTGGACTTGTAGACACTAAGTTTGACAAAATTGGAGCACTTTGTCTCTGGCACATTTTTCGGTGCGAAGTGGGCCACTTGTGGACCTCGCTTTGACCAGAAACTGTCACTTTTGCCCCTGTGTCCAAATTTGGACTTATGGACAGGCAATTTTAGCTATTTGATATCTTCTGAACCTGATGGTAACGTTTATTTCAGCAACCGGAGGAGTACCTGCAGATCCCGTTGATACCAGAGCAGCAGTTGGAGTACGAACCCCATGCAAGTGTACCTTGCCATACTTGCAGCACTTGTTTTCTATTATTTCCTTGATTATTTATATGATATATATATCTTCAACCTAGGACCGTGTGACATTACTTAATGTTCGAATATCATTCGGGTGTCGACGCCGTACGCGAAGTCGTGTAACGTCACTAGAGATTGATATCGCAACCCTATATATATCTTCGTGCTTGCATTTTCAAGTACGTCATACCATAGGACACTTGATACTGTTCATGTAACAGAATATTCCTGAGTTATTCATGGTGATTCTGTATAGGGTACAGGATGCGTGACATGGACTTTATTGCATATGCTTAGCTATCATTATGACTCGCTGCATCAGTTAGAGGTCATGATCTTGCGTGACATGGACATGAGACATCTTGGACATGAGACGTGTGATTACATTGGGTGGGGAGAGACTTACCATACGAAAGGCTGATTATATATATATATATATATATATATATATATATATATATATATATATATATAGTTATATATATAGTTATATATATAGTTATCTGGAGGTGCCTTAGACTCTGACACAGAGCTTTAGCACATGTACTGGCCCTTCGAGAAAATGCTGCTATGGGTTTTCCCGACACAAAGCCTATAGTAGACTCAGCCTGAGTATGATTAATGCTCTCACTTGCATATCACATAGCCGGTTACAAAGTTTACCCTATTGATTCATTTATTATTGCACTGCATTTATTTTGGCTTGAGTTATTCTTGTACCTTGCTATCTCTCCTGAGGACCTGGATCCGGCTTATGTCCCCAGGTTTAGCAGAGGAGATCTATCCCGAGGTGTACGGGACAGGAGCATACATTGGAGCAGTACCAGAATCCGAGGACGAGGTTGTGCCAGAGGACTTCTCCTGAGTATTGGCTTTATATACTCAGTTATTTCTGTTTCTAGTTACTTTACTTCCTGTTTATTGATGTATCAGACTTATTCTCGGGTTGTTTCCCCGAGACACTTTTTATTGAGACTTGTTAGATTATATTTTTATTTCAATTATTCTGGCATTTGATCTGTGATTACCTTATGTGGATGATATTAGAATTAGACTGTGACTTGTATCGTAGACCTATTTACTGTTATTTTACAGCTTAAGTACACCCTAATGGGTCCATTAAATTGGGTTTGCCCATTGGTGTGTGCTGCTGGCCATTGCCACGTGTCCAGTCCCTCGATATTTTGGGACTGGGTCACTCCAGGGACAGAACACCATTCAACATTTGATGGCCTCATGACAATTTTTTTTTCATAATACATATATCAGTCTCTACTACCCTCATAACCAAGAACCATATCGGGACGATTATGATAATTATGAACCATTTTAGTGATATATTTGTATTTTTTTTTTGAATTTGTATTCATTTTCGTATTCGTATGCTTTATGTAGTTCGTACCTATTGTAAGAAGATTATTATTAATGAAATTTAAATGAAGGGATAGGCCAGAGTCCCATTGAATTTTTCTGGCCAAGTATTTTTTTGTCGTATTTTTAAATTTAAACATGTAAATCTTGTAGCTAATTTTATTTCGGTATATTATTAAACAAAATAATTGGTGTCATGGATCAGATTGTAACAATTTATAACTATGCATAAAACCAAATTTCCGAATATAATTAAATCTTTATTTTTTCACAAAAAATTATAATAAAAAAAATCTCGAGCCCTCGACAAATATAATTATGGGTCTTGTGACTCTTGTTCCATGATCTCATCCTGCCATTTGCATTGCTTCTAATCTCTTGTGCCTCCCTCGATGCGCCTTAATTCGTCAAAATTGAAACCTACAGAACAATACAAGATTCAATTAGTACAAATATAATGACATAGTAAGATTGTAACTAAAAACATGTAAAGGAAGAAAACTTATATATGGCAGGTAAACCATTCAGCAATGATGACTATTGTTTTATTCAATTATAAAAAAACACATAAAAAACACTTAAATAATGCATAAATATGTAAATTATTTTTTTACTAATTTATTAATAATTATTTAAATATTGTCGATACAGTCGATACCAAAAAATTCGATACTTCGATTCGATACCGTCGATACTGCTGATACAGTCGATACGGATACTCATACAAACTGTACGATATCGATACCGATACCGAATTTTTGAACCTTAATGATCACCCTTTATCACCTTTTTCTGAGATTGTCAAATTCCTCCCCGAGTTAACTTGGTCTCATTCCTTGGGAGTTTTGAAAGGATTATTTTCACAAATGTCAAACAGAATGTAAGTTTTGCTGACTGCTTTGGCATTTGACAAGAATGAACTGAAAATACTGTTAACTTAACCCATGTTGCTTCATTTTATGGAAAATGGGATGATATAACCAATAACTGAAGACAAAAGAACCTACACAACAAATCCTCTCTGTGGTGCCGAATCCCAAGTGCATGACACATTGTACTGAACCTTAACAGCCTGTAGAGTGTTCATCTCTATCTTAACAAGGTTAAGTCTCTAATCATATGAAAAAAAGTCTATGTGGGTGCTTCTTCGAAGGAGGAGTTCTTGAATATAGGATCCATTTAAACATATAAAAATGTTATTTATCATTAATATCTATCTATACTATAATATAGTTTAAAAAAAACTTGACTTTACCGTGAAAATTTTTGCTCCAAAAAAATTATTATCTATATAAATTAAAATTGTTCATTAAATTTAATATGGATATTTAGGTAATTACGTATAGAAAAAAGACTAATAGTTGTTGTTTGCTATTTTCAAGTAGTTAAATTTTGGCATTGCAAACTGACAACTACTCTTTTTAGAAAAAAAAAAAAAAATTAATACGGGTAGTTACTGTTATATTTTTTTAATTTTTATCTTAAAGTAAAGGTACCCCGTTTAAATAACCAAAAAAATAGGGAGTACAATTAGTTTAAAAGTAGAGGTATATCATCTAATAAAAATACACTTATACAATAATTCTAAGGGACTGTTTTGTTGCTTGTAAATGACTTTTTTTATATAACAAATGTTGCTTGGAATTGGAATAATAATTGTAAGTTTTGTTGCATATGTGACATTATTTACAGTAAAATAAACACCAAAATTTGTGCTAATATTACATACAACGTATGCTAAAACTTGTTTGGTTTTCTATTTTCTCCCTCCCTGTGAGGAACAATTACTTGCTTCTTTTTCTCAGTCTCCTACCACTCCAATGGTTGGTGTTGCAATACAATACTCTATCGTCATATGATGTGCTCATTAAATGGCCCATAGAATCTCACAACCAAACAAGCTTGGGCCAGAGTCCAAAACTCCAAATAGCTCACAACCAAACCAAATAGACTTGGGCCAGAACTCAAATTTGCAAATATGCCAAGTAAGAATTGTGATTAGTGACATAAGCAATGATATCATTTAGTCTTGGGTAGAGCTGTCAAGTAGGCCGGGTCGGGCCTGTTATGACACGAAATTTGGTTGGGCCGGACATGGTCCAGGTCGTACTTCTCCAGGCCATGTACTGTAGCGGGCCGGACTGGGCCCAAGGGTGGAAACCTTAGCCGAAACTTGGAATATCAAAATCTTAGAACATAAATATTGAAATAGTTGTCATGCCGATGGAGGGGTTGAATCTTCACCAAATCCAAAATCAGGCCCACCTATGATGACTAATATGGCTACGTTTTCAAAATGTCATGAGATTGCTCACGAACAAAAAAGGTGACGAGTACATCACCAACCAAGCCTTAAAGTGTCACTTCTTCATAGATTGAGAATGTTGGCGCGTCCCTTTCTTCCATTTTTGTCATCTCCTTCGTTTTTGTCATCTCCGTCGTCGTATTGCTTGACATGGTCCACGTCCAGTCGTCCTACATAGATATTTTCCGGAAAACGCTTCGTTTACAACCACTCCCCTACAATTCACTTGCAACCAATACTCCCTCCCTCCCTACTGTACTTAACTAGCTCTTATGGTTGTAAAAAAGAGAATTTTTTTGATCTCCAAATCAAATCGCCAAAAAAAATAGAATAATGGATCCAAATGATATGTAAGAGAGCGTGTACAAAATTTTGTAAATAATGTGAGATATCTCAAAAAAAAAAAAAAAAACTCTTTCACTGCTACAAAATAAAAATAAAAATAAAAACTTAAATATTGTGAAGGAAATTAAAGAGGGTAGGATTGTGAACGTACCAGCGAAGAAAGATTAGAATTTGGTCGAGAGAATGAGGAGAAATGTAACTGCAAAGTCGGGGTCGGAGGATGTCACGTGCACAAAATCAAACCAAACCAAAATCCAAATTTGAAACCCAAATAAAAATTAAACCAAAATTAAAAAAAACAAAAAAAACAAAACAAAACAAAACTAAATAAAAAAAATCAAAATCCAAAACAAAACTAAATAGAAAAAAACCAAAACATAATTAATTAAAAAAACTCATTAAAGAAACCAAATCAAACCAAACCAAACCACCAACTAAGTTGGCGAATTTTGGACAGTGGGGCCCACGGGTTGGGGTGGTTTGGTTTGGTTTGGTTGGTTTGATTTGGTTTGTTTAAAGAATTTTTTTAATTAGTTATGTTTTGGATTTTTTTTTTTTTAGTTTTTGTCTATTTAGTTTTCTATTTTTATTTTAATTTTTTTAATTTAGTTTTGTTTTGGATTTTTTTTTTTTTTAGTTTAGTTTTGGATTTAGGTTTGATTTTTATTTGTGTTTGAAATTTGGATTTTGGTTTGGTTTGATTTTGTGCGCGTGACATCCTCCGACTCCAACTTTGCGGTGACGTTTCTCCTCCGTCACTCGACCAGATTCTAATCTTTCTTCTCTGGTACGTTCACAACCCTACCATCTTTAATCCCCTTCAAGTATTTTAGTTTTAAACGGATTATTTTATAAGATAATTGATTCGAAAGTTGAACGAAAATCTATTTTTCAAAACTGTCATATTTCAGTCCAACTACCATTGTTCACGTCTAGTTTTCTACCAACTAGTGTAATTTTTTTACAAAATTCACTTAGATAAACTATTAGAAAACATAACCAAGTTTAAAACACATCTTTTAATTTATTTTTATTTGCCCTAATTTCTGTAAAATTTACTTCCAAAATCAAGAAATATATGTTTTCAAAACTCAAAAAAATTTTGATACGGGGTGCGTCCTGCCAAACGAGACTACTTCGTCGCGTGAGAATTACACCGAAAGGCGCGTATCTTCAACGCGGACGTGTGAAATTTAGCTGAACTTGATTTGGATGTGCGTGCACACCGGAATTAACGTGTATCCGTTGAAAAATACAATATCGACATGTTCCGACATTTGTCATAACTTTGTGTGTTTGTCATTTTACAACAAAACTTGCGTCATCGGATTCGTAGCATTACGCTGGTCTTGTGACCCAAGTTTAGTTCGATTCTGAGAACGTTGACGAAATACCGTTTAGAGGACACAAAAATACTAGTTTTTTTTTCTTATAAAACATTGCCAAAAAAAAAATTTCTTTACAATTTTCTAAATAACCAAACCGTTTTTTTTAAATTTTTTCTAAATTTTTCTTTACAATTAATTTATTCAAATTATATTGCGTTAAAGTAAATTTTTTTAAACCAAATTTCAAAACTAAACTAAATCAAAAAAAGTAAATAAAAAAAAATCAAAATCCAAAACAAAACTAAATAGAAAAAAACTAAATAAAAAAATCAAAACATAACTAATTAAAAAAACATCTTTAAACAAACCAAACCAAACCAACCAAACCAAACCTGTCACGCCTCAGTCCCAAAATATCGAGGGACTGGACACGTGGCAATGGCCAGCAGCACGCACCGATGGACAACCCAATTTAATGGATCCATCAGGGCGCACTTAAGCTGTAAAAGAAGGTCTACAACAACAAGCCACAACTAATCTCATCCATAAAAGATAAATATAATCAACTGCATAATGAAATGAAAATAAGTAGCAACAAGTCTCAACAAGTAGGTCGGAGAAACAATCCGACATAAGTCTGAATACACTGGCTCAATAGGCCAGGAACAAAAGAGTCAAATATAAGTAAATACTGAGCACGGAAGCAGGTACTCAGGAAAAGTCTTCGGCAGTCACCTCGTGCTCAGGAATTGGTTCTGCTCCAGTATCAAGTCCAGTAATAGCTTCAGCTCCTGTCCCGTATATCTCGGGGTACTGCTCCTCAGCTAAACCTGGGGACATAATCCATTCCAGGTCCTCAGGGGACATAACAAGGTACAGAAAATACAAGCCAAATAAATGCAGTGCAGCAGAGAATGAAATAAATAGGGTAAGCTATATAACCATCTATGTGAAATGCAAGTGAGAGCATCACTAGTACTCAGGCTGAGACCGCTACAAGCTCTGTGTCGGGGAGCCGGTAGCAGTAATAACAGGTAAAGGGTCTAGCTCTGCTGGAGAGTCTACAACCTCACAATAGTAGTGGATATATATATATGGATCAGCCTGTAGCCTGTGTGTCTCTCCCCACCCAATGTAACCACGCATATCATGACCATAACATCTCATGTCCATGTCAGCGGGATCATAGCTAATGCAACAAGTCATAGAATATCTAAGAATATAATATCTATGTCAATCCTGTATCCTACACAGAATTACCATGAATATCTCAGGAAGATTCTGTCTGCATGAATAGTGTCAAGTGTCCTGGGTTATGATGTACTTGATAAGAAAAGTACGAGAAAGTAAGGGTGTCACGAATGTCCATCTCTAAATGACGTACCCAACACCGCGTACGGGATTGGTACCCGACTATGATCGGACACTAAGTACGTCACACGCTTCCTAGGTTAAGCATGCACAACAATATAAATAAAGCAAGAAAATATGCAACAAGAACTGTAAAGTTGGCAAGGTATACTTGTCCACTGATGTATAACTAAGTCAAGGAAATAAGTAGCAAACTGCAGGATTTGGCAAGGTACACTTGCCTGATGTGTGAATTCCAACTACTATTCTGTTAATCGGGGAAATTTTCAGAAATGTCTCCGGATGCTGAAATAAATATTACAATCATGTTCAGAAGATGTCAAATAGCTAGAAACGCCTGTCCTTGAGTCCAATTTGGAGACAAAGGACAAAAATAATAATTTCGGGTCAAAACGGGGTCCGCATGTGGGCCCGCTTTGCACCGAAAAACGTGTCCGGGTCAAAGATCTCCAAATTCGTCCAACTTAGTGTCAACAAGTCAGGAACGCTGATACGAACTCAACGAAACTTCCAGAATTGGATTCCGATAAGCCGGTCACAAAATCGCCCGTCGAGTGGGGCCTTTGGGGCCCACGACACGCGATTTCGTCAACGTTCTCATAATCGAACCAAACTTGGGTCACAGGACCAGCGTATCGCTACGAGTCCAATGGCACAAGTTTCGTTTCAATCCGACGTGTGTACACAAAGTTAGGGCACGATTCAGAAAAGTCGGATACGGGGCATTGTCCGCGGATACGCACTGATTCCGGTGTGCACGCACATCCGAATCAGCTTCTACGAAATCTCATACGTCCGTATCGACAACGCGCACGTATCTGTGAAGACCGCGCGGGACCAAGTCTTCCCGTTTGGCGGGGCGTACCCAGTTCCGGGGTGAATCATGGCTTTGTTTTTCCTGTTTTTGGATCGCGGTTCGCGATCGCCACAGGACGCAATGCCCCGAGCGGGTTGCACGGGCACCGAGGTGGTCATGCAGGCTACGCAACACAACTGACGAAATCAAAAATGGGTAAACGAGCAGAAAGTTACGAGTACCTGAACAGGGTTAAAAAAACCCGATTCCCGCGTGTCCGAGTGTCGAGTCGGTGTCCTGTGTCCTGTGCCGTATCCACGGTGGCTCTAGGGTTGCTGGAGATTGGCCGGGGCGGCTCGCTGGAGGAGGGCGGCTCGACGAGGGGCTGGGCGGAGTCGTCGGCAAGGCGGAGAGGAGGGGCGGCCGGAGGCGACGCCGGAGGAGAGCTGGGAGCGGCTCGAGGCTCGAGCGGCGGAGGGCTGTTGCCGTCGGGGGTTCTAGAGGGGAAGCTCGAGGGCGGCCTGGCGGTGAGGATGGAGGAGGTCACGGCGGAGCTAGGGGGAAGGAGATGGCCGGAGTAGGGATCCGGCGGGAGGAGCTAGGGTTTCGGGTTGGGGGAAGAGGGAGGAAGAGGGAGGAATTTATAGGGAAAGCCGCGGGGGGGGGGCTGGCCGGAAATGGCGGAGCGAGGGGGTCGTGGCGCGAGGGCCGCGGGGAGCTGACGCGGGCTCCGGCGACGTGGGGGAGATGGGTTATGCGGGTCGGGTCCGAGCGGGTTCGGGTCTGGCCGACCCGACCCGACCCGCTAGCCACGGGTGGGCTTGGGTTTGGGCCCGATTGGGCTGGGCCGCGGTTTGGGCCGAAGTTTCGATTTTTAATAAATAAAAATAAATAATAATAGATAAATAATTAATTAATTAAATAATAATAGTTTTAGGTGATTTTAAAAATAGGTCCGGGGCCCGATAAAATCCAAAAAAATTACCCTAATCCAGTTTTCCATTTTACACCCAAAAATCTTATTTTCATCATATTTTAATATTAGCTATTAGCAATTAAAAATTATTTAATGACCAAAACACCTTGTTTTAATTCGTGAAAATACCGAAAAAATCCCAGAAATTATTTTTTAAAAATTAGCAAAATTTTAGGGTGATTACAATCTACCCCCTTAAGAGGATTGCGTCCTCGCAATCGAAGGGTAAACTACAAAAGGGCACGAACTACGAAAATAAGAGAATGCTTAGGTTATACCTGCATCTGCGAATAAGTGGGGATAACGCTGGCGCATGATATCCTCTCGTTCCCAGGTCGATTCGCCAGGAGAGTGTTGTTTCCAAGCTACCCGAACCAGTCTGATTGTCTGCCCTCGCAGTGTCTTCTCACTGGTGTCGAGTATACCCACTGGTTGCTCCTCATATCTCAGGCTAGGGCCCACTGAAATCTCAGAATGATCAACTACGTGACCTGGGTCCGTCACGTATCGTCTCAGCTGTGAGACGTGGAATACATCATGCACTCCCTCTAAGGATGGAGGTAATGCAAGACGATAAGCCACCTCACCAATGCGCTCCAAAATGTCAAATGGCCCGATATATCTTGGGCTCAACTTTCCTCTGCTCCCAAATCTGATAGTACCTCGAGTGGACGAGATCCTCAAGAATACGTGCTCTCCTTCCTTGAACTCCAGAGGACGTCTGTGCGTATCGGCCCAATGCTTCTGTCTATCCTGGGCTGCACGAAGATGATTCTGAATCTGTTTTACCTTCTCAACTGTCTCCGTTACCAACTCTGGACCCAGTAATTGACGTTCGCCAATGTCACTCCAACATATCGGCGATCTGCACTTTCTTCCGTACAATGCCTCGAAAGGTGCCATCTGGATGCTTGCATGATAGCTGTTGTTGTAAGAGAACTCCACTAAGTGCAGATGATCTTTCCAACATCCTCCAAAGTCCAGTATACATGATCGCAACATATCCTCCAAGATCTGAATCGTGCGTTCCGATTGGCCATCTGTCTGTGGATGGTAAGCAGTACTGAATTTGAGTCGGGTGCCGAGACTCTCTTGCATGCTTCGCCAAAAATGAGAGGTAAATCTTGAGTCTCGATCTGATACAATACTAACCGGCACTCCATGTAATCTTACGATTTGTCGCATATACATGTCGGCCAGTATTTTCGTGGATTGTCCGACTCTAAATGGCAAGAAATGTGCCGACTTAGTGAGCCGATCCACGATAACCCATACTGCATCTTTTCCACTGGGGCTTCTTGGGAATCCGGTGATGAAATCCATGGTAATATGCTCCCACTTTCATTCAGGTATGGGAAGCGGCTGCAACATACCCGCAGTCCTTTGGTGCTCGGCCTTTACTTACTGGCAGACTAAATATTTTGCCACAAATCGGGCAATCTCCCTTTTCATTCCATGCCACCAATAATACTGCCTCAAGTCTCGGTACATCTTGGTTCCTCCTGGATGAACAGAGTATATGGAGCTATGTGCTTCAGTCATTAACTCCTGCCTCAATTCTCCATTTGGAACATATAGGCGATTCCCGCACCTTAATGTCCCATCCTCATGGATGCGAAGTCCCGTCTGCATGCCTGCTTCTATTATCTCTTTCAGCCTTCGAAATCTGGCATCAGTAGGCAAAGCTTCTTTGATCCTCTCCACAAGCAATGACTTAACTTCGAGGTTAGCCAGCAAGCCATTTTGTCCAGGTAAAAAACCTCTATCTGGAGATCTTGTAGGTCTTGCAATAGCTGAGGCTGCTCCGTCAAGAAATAAGCTGTGGGTTTCCTGCTGAGGGCGTCGGCTACAACATTTGCTTTCTCCGGGTGGTATTGCAGATCTATGTCAAAGTCCACCATCAACTCAAGCCAACGTCTTTGTCTCATGTTGAGCTCCTTCTGAGTATATACATACTTTAGACTCTTATGATCAGTAAAGATTTTGACCTTCTCTCCATACAGATAGTGCCTCCAGATCTTCAGTGCAAATATTACTACAGCTAGCTCCAGGTCGTGCGTTGAGTAGTTCTTCTCGTGGACCTTCAACTGCCTCGATACATAAGCGATAACCTTGCCATGTTGCATCAAGACACATCCTAGTCCACTACCGGACGCATCACTATAAACAACAAAACCTCCTGACCCTGAGGGAAGAGTCAAGACTGATGCTGTTGTTAGACGCCTCTTCAATTCTTCAAAGGCCTTCTGGCATCCTTCCGTCCATAAAAACTCCTGATCCTTCCGAGTCAGCTTCGTCATTGGCTCTGCAATCCTTGAAAAATTCTCTACGAACCGCCGGTAATACCCAGCAAGTCCGAGAAAACTTCTCACTTCTGCCACAGATGTAGGTATAGGCCAAGTTTCTATTGCAGTGACCTTCTCTGGATCAACTGACAGTCCTTCTCCCGAGATGATATGTCCCAAGAATGATACCTTGTCCATATAGAACTCACATTTGCTGAGTTTGGCATACAACTTCTCTCGTCTTAATGTTTTTAGCACAATTCTGAGGTGCTCCTCTTGCTCTTCGTGGTCCTTGGAATAGCTAGAATATCATCAATAAACACAACCACAAATTTATCCAAGTACTGGTGGAAGACTCCTTTCATCAAACTCATAAATACGGCTGGCGTGTTGGTTAAACCAAACGGCATTACCAGGAATTCATAGTGTCCATACTTAGTTCTGAAGGCCGTCTTCGGTATATCTTCCTTCTTCACCCTAATCTGGTGATAACCGGATCTAAGGTCAATCTTTGAGAATACCCTAGCACCACTCAATTGGTCAAATAAGTCATCAATGCGTGGTAAGGGATACCGGTTCTTAATGGTTACATCATTTAGAGCTCTGTAATCAATGCACAAGCGTACAGTTCCATCCTTCTTTGATACAAAAAGTATAGGTGCTCCCCAAGGTGAAACACTGGGCCGGATAAATCCTTTCTCCAGAAGATCGTCAACTTGCTCTTTCAACTCCACTAACTCCTTAAGTGCTAGCCGATATACCGATGAAGTGATAGGTTCGGCTCTTGGAGTTAGGTCTATTGTGAATTCTATCTCCCGATCAGGTGGTAAACCTGGAAGATCATCAGAAAATACATCCACAAACTCCGATATGACTCTTGGGTAACCTGACTCCTCTTCTACAGATAATACCCTAAGAGTTGGCTGGACACCTTGCTCTACAGCTCCCCGAAAAAATTCAAACTCTGGAAGGCTAGGGGGTCTAAATATCACTTTTTCAAGCCGGCAATCAAGTGTCGCATGGTACTGACTTAACCAGTCCATACCAAGTACAACATCATAATAAGGCATAGAAAAGATCAAAAATTGGGCTCGCATCTCTCTGCCACAAACAACTACCGAACATGATCTACAGATATCACTAACCGGGATAATTTTACCTCCCGTAAGAATTCTCTTCATCTTCAAGAGAGGTGCGGTAGCTACTCTATGTGTGGCTACGAAGCTAGCAGCTATGAATGAATGCGAGGCTCCAGAATCAAATAAAGCTACAGCAGGTAATGAAGCTACTAATATGGTACCTGCTATAACCTCGCCTGCAGTAGCTTCCTCCGCGACTGCTAGTGCATATGTCTGTCCTCGTCCATGAGCTGGTCCTCTCTGCTGACGAGCCTGCTGAAATAATGCTGCCTGAGGTGGTAGTGGTGGCCTGGCTCCTCCAGCTCCTGTTTGTGTTGCTCCCACAGCTGGAAGAGCTGGCCTTGGTGCAGGTAGAGCTGGTCGATTTGGAGCTCCCTCTCGACGCTCCGAGCAGTCCTTTGAGAAGTGTTGTCCGGATCCGCAAATCAGGCAGAGTCCCAGCTTGCGTCTACATTCTCTGTCAATGTGACCTACTTTGCCGCAGAAATGACAAGTAGGTAGGTTCTTTGATGCTGTTCTCTGTGGCAGGTTCTTCTGGGGTCGTTTGGCAGAATCCCCCTGTGATGACTTGGACGGTGCTGAGGAGAATGGACGTTTCAGACTTGACTCCCTCCGAGTAACGCGCTCCATACGACGTGCTGCAGCAAGGAGGTAGGTGTATGATGTGGGCGCGACAGATCCGATTAACCTCTGGAGCTCGAATCTGAGTCCATCAAAGAACTTCTCCGCCTTCTCTTCTTCGGTAGGAATTAGAGAAGGGGCGAAGCGGCTCAGGCGAATAAATTCGGCGTTGTATTCCCCCACCGACATATTGCCCTGGATCAGGCGGTTGAACTTGTCTCGGAGTTCTGACCGAGCAACAGCAGGGATGTACATTTCCTGGAAGAGTCTGGAGAACTCCTCCCAGGTGACTTGATCATGTCCGAGCCTCCTTTCTTCGGATACCCACCAATGGTGCGCGTTGTCCGTCAGTTGCATCCTGACGGCAGTCATCCACTTTTTCCTTGGAAGTTCAGCGGCCTCCAACTGGTACTGCGTGTTCGTAAGCCATTCATGAACTTCAGTTGGTCCTTCCTTGCCCGAGAAGGTACGGGGTTTGAGTTGATGGAAATCTGTGATAGATCCCGTCGCTGGTCGCCTAGTTGGTGGATTTGCCTGCTCCAATGCCGTTACTAGGTTGTTCCTTAAGTACTCGGCCTCATGACGCTGGGCCTCTTGTTGGATCTGTTGTTGGGCCTGCATCACGGCGTAGAACATCTGGAACATTTGCTGTCCGTCCATTGCCTGCCCTGGGGGAAAGACAGGCATCGATGGAGGGAACTGTGGTGGAGACGGGATGTCATCATGCCTGAACCTGGAACTTGGCTGGCCAGATTGGTTGCTCTGAGAGGATTGTCCTCTGGTATCTGGCGTCACCCCAGTTTCGCAGGTAACCACAGCTTCGGGCGGTGTACCCAAGGGGTTCTCGTCACCACTTCTGGGATCCATTACTCTGCATCAAAAGAAAATAATGAGAACGCACAGAGGAATCAAACAGGATGCAGTTCAAGCAATTAAATTGAATTCGACATAGAGTCCAAAATTAATTCAATCAATGGATGAGATCCTATAACTTATCCTATCTTATTGCAGGCCTGTTCGGTCCCTAAGTTGAAACCGAACATTTTAGTCGTAGACCTGCATGGGCCACCACAAAAACTATGTCACGTTCCAGTCCCAAAATATCGAGGGACTGGACACGTGGCAATGGCCAGCAGCACGCACCGATGGACAACCCAATTTAATGGATCCATCAGGGCGCACTTAAGCTGTAAAAGAAGGTCTACAACAACAAGCCACAACTAATCTCATCCATAAAAGATAAATATAATCAACTGCATAATGAAATGGAAATAAGTAGCAACAAGTCTCAACAAGTAGGTCGGAGAAACAATCCGACATAAGTCTGAATACACTGGCTCAATAGGCCAGGAACAAAAGAGTCAAATATAAGTAAATACTGAGCACGGAAGCAGGTACTCAGGAAAAGTCTTCGGCAGTCACCTCGTGCTCAGGGATTGGTTCTGCTCCAGTATCAAGTCCAGTAATAGCTTCAGCTCCTGTCCCGTATATCTCGGGGTACTGCTCCTCAGCTAAACCTGGAGACATAATCCATTCCAGGTCCTCAGGGGACATAACAAGGTACAGAAAATACAAGCCAAAATAAATGCAGTGCAGCAGAGAATAAAATAAATAGGGTAAGCTATATAACCATCTATGTGAAATGCAAGTGAGAGCATCACTAGTACTCAGGCTGAGACCGCTACAAGCTCTGTGTCGGGGAGCCGGTAGCAGTAATAACAGGTAAATGGTCTAGCTCTGCTGGAGAGTCTACAACCTCACAATAGTAGTGGATATATATATATATATGGATCAGCCTGTAGCCTGTGTGTCTCTCCCCACCCAATGTAACCACGCATATCATGACCATAACGTCTCATGTCCATGTCAGCGGAATCATAGCTAATGCAACAAGTCATAGAATATCTAAGAATATAATATCTATGTCAATCCTATATCCTACACAGAATCACCATGAATATCTCAGGAAGATTCTGTCTGCATGAATAGTGTCAAGTGTCCTGGGTTATGATGTACTTGATAAGACAAGTACGAGAAAGTAAGGGTGTCACGAATGTCCATCTCTAAATGACGTACCCAACATCGCGTACGGGGTTGGTACCCGACTATGATCGGACACTAAGTACGTCACACGCTTCCTAGGTTAAGCATGCACAGCAATATAAATAAAGCAAAAAAATATGCAACAAGAACTGTAAAGTTGGCAAGGTATACTTGCCCACTGATGTATAACTAAGTCAAGAAAATAAGTAGCAAACTGCCGAATTTGGCAAGGTACACTTGCCTGATGTGTGAATTCCAACTACTATTCTGTTACTCGGGAAAATTTCCAGAAATGTCTCCGGATGCTGAAATAAACATTACAATCATGTTCAGAAGATGTCAAATAGCTAGAAACGTTTGTCCTTGAGTCCAATTTGGAGACAAGGGCAAAAATGGTAATTTCGGGTCAAAACGGGGTCCGCATGTGGGCCCGCTTTGCACCAAAAAACGTGTCCGGGTCAAAGGTCTCCAAATTCGTCCAACTTAGTGTCAACAAGTCAGGAACGCTGATACGAACTCAACGAAACTTTCAGAATTGGATTCTGATAAGCCGGTCACAAAATCGCCCGTCGAGTGGGGCCTATGGGGCCCACGACACGCGATTTTGTCAACGTTCTCAGAATCGAACCAAACTTGGGTCACAGGACCAGCGTATCGCTACGAGTCCGATGGCGTAAGTTTCGTTTCAATCCGTCGTGTGTACACAAAGTTAGGACGCGATTCAGAAAAGTCGGATACGGAACGTTGTCTGCGGATACGCACTGATTTCGGTGTGCACGCACATCCGAATCAGCTTCTGCGAAATCCCACACGTCTGTATCGACGACGCGCACATATCTGTGAAGACCGCGCGCGACCAAGTCGTCCCGTTTTACGGGACGTACCCAGTTCCGGGGTAAATCAGGGCGTTATTTTTCCTGTTTTTGGATCACGGTTCGCGATCGCCACAGGACGCGATGCCCCGAGCGGGTTGCACGGGCACCGAGGGGGTCATGCAGGCTACGCAACGCAACTGACGGAATCGAAAACGGGTAAACGAGCAGAAAGTTACGAGTACCTGAATAGGGTTAAAAAAAACCCGATTCTCGCGTGTCCGAGTGTCGAGTCGGTGTCCTGTGCCATGTCCGTGTCCACGGTGGCTCTAGGGTTGCTGGAGATTGGCCGGGGCGGCTCGCTTGAGGAGGGCGGCTCGACGAGGGGCTGGGCGGAGTCGTCGGCAAGGCGGAGCGGAGGGGCTGTCACGCCCCGATCTCCCGCAGGCAATCGGCCGTTCCCGCTAGGCGGGAATCACCCTCGCCAGCGCTCCCGCGGAACGATCGCTTAACCCATCCGAGCGTGATGCCGCACGAGCGTGATCCACGCCCGTGCAAGGCCATGGTTCATTGGCTGGCGGCAAGAGTTCTAAGCCACAGAGTCGCACAGATTGTTCGAGTGCAGCGGAGTCATGAACGCATAGGCGATCGATAACAGGTTCACTGAGTCGGCAAATATAGCGAAAGCATAGAAACACAAGTTGAAGTAAAGCAAGCTCCTTTATTGATATAAACTTGTGTTACAGGCGGCGTATAGCCGAGATTACAAGTCGCTCAAGCCTCTCTCTGAAACAGTAAAAGCGTGCCAAGTGGCTACAATTGTGGAATGATTTGTACAGGCGATGTTCACAACTTATGTCTTGTATATGCGCTTCAGTCCCGGACGCACCGTTGCAAGGCTTCAGAGGGAACTCCTGGCCTTAGCACGCACGAAGGAGGCATCCGCACCGAACGAGGTTCTCTCGCACCCTGCAAGCAAACTGGTGGATTATCAGTACATTGAATGCACTGGTGGGGAAGCTACTCGCCCGCTTGACAAATCCAAACACGTAATACAGGTTCCGTGCACAACTATTAAGTTGTCTTTCTAGTTGCCTTAGGATCAGTTTCATGCAGATATTGAATAGCCTAACGTGTCGGGCAGTGCGCCGTGCGATGTTAGAGGAAACACGGCGAGACTTACCAACTTACCATCCCCTTCCCTGTCCAAGGCAAACATTGTTAATTTAAGCAGGGGCATGTATAAACATTCAGGAGGCATATCATATGCAAACAAGAGTATTTATTTCAAGATCGTTCAGGTGTTTAGTTGCTCTTGATGCGATACAGTGCCTCGCACGCGGATAGCCGCTAAGCGAGGATGAATTATTTATCTTTCGTTTACAAGCAAGCATGCAACAAGTTCATTACAAGGCGATCACTGGCGTATGCCATAATGGACGGTATAGTCTTTGACGAGATGGGTTGCAACAAAGAACAAGGGGCGCTGCAAGCCATTCCGCCGAACAAGAGACTATTTAGTCTTTGACGAGAATGCTTTGCAACAAGTACAAGAGGCGCTGCAAGCCATTCCGCCGAACAAGAGACTAAGAACAATATGTCTCGCCCGGACCGGGTCGATGCCAGTGCCCCAGCATCGCCCGCGAGACCGTTACCCTGTGCACTGGTTGTCCATGATCGAACGGGGCCTTGGTTAGGGCAACAAGAGTACAAGACAAGAGTACAAGACAAGAGGCAAGCTGTTCAGGCAACAATAGTACAAGATAAGATGCATTGCCTGTTTCGTTGTTCAGTAACTATCTTTTGCCTTGATGCAATTCTCCTGGGGCGGAGATTGCCTTGGTGACCTAGCGGTCCCGAATACTTGCAGGTTCGTTCAGGCACGGAACGACTACGTAGTGGTCTCCTCGGGGTTTAGATGAAAACACGGTAACATTCAAGCAGACAAGCATGCGTTTCTAAGGAACATAAGCAGGCACGTTTGCTCGGGCCCGAAGGTAGTCCGAGAGATAAAACCGTTAAGGGACTTAGCATGCGAGGGTCTGATTATAAGCAGTATTTCAATTTCCATGTTCTAGCAAGCAATACAAGTTGGGATTATTCCCTTAGCTAGGTGCGTTGGATTTATTAGCATGCAGGGGGTGATTCACCTAGCGACTAGCATAGATGATTCCAGATTTTATGTGTGCTGGCTAAGCAAAGACAAGTTCACCGTAGCCACCCACCTTAGCGATGATTCGCCTCGGTAGAGCGATACGTCTGAGCGAGCCTCTGAAAGCCTAAGCCGGATTCCTGTAGGGACAAGTCTGGATATCCTTTGCTTCTCCTTTGAGGCAAAGCGGGTCGGGACAGCTGCACGATTGCCGATTGAGTCGGCAGTCCGTTAGAACGGAACGGGGTGTTACAGGGGCGGCCGGAGGAGAGCTGGGAGCGGCTCGAGGCTCGAGCGGCGGAGGGCTGCTGCCGTCGGAGGTTCTAGAGGGGAAGCTCGAGGGCGGCCTGGCGGTGAGGAGGGAGGAGGTCGCGGCGGAGCTAGGGGGAAGGAGATGGCCGGAGTAGGGATCCGGCGGGAGGAGCTAGGGTTTCGGGTTGGGGGAAGAGGGAGGAAGAGGGAGGAATTTATAGGGAAAGCCGCGGGGGGGGGGGGGGGGGGGGGCTGGCCGGAAATGGCGGAGCGAGGGGGTCGTGGCGCGAGGGCCGCGGGGAGCTGACGCGGGCTCCGGCGACGTGGGGGAGATGGGTTATGCGGGTCGGGTCCGAGCGGGTTCGGGTCTGGCCGACCCGACCCGACCCGCTAGCCACGTGTGGGCTTGGGTTTGGGCCCGATTGGGCTGGGCCGCGGTTTGGGCCGAAGTTTCGGTTTTTAATAAATAAAAATAAATAATAATAGATAAATAATTAATTAATTAAATAATAATAGTTTTTAGGTGATTTTAAAAATAGGTCCGGGGCCCGATAAAATCCAGAAAAATTACCCTAAGTCCAGTTTTTCATTTTACACCAAAAAATCTTATTTTTATCATATTTTAATATTAGTTATTAGTAATTAAAAATCATTTAATGACCAAAACACCTTGTTTTAATTCGTGAAAATACCGAAAAAATCCCAGAAATTATTTTTTAAAAATTAGCAAAATTTTAGGGTGATTACAAAACCAACCCACCCCAACCCACCGCGGGTCCCACTGTCCAAAATTCGGCAACTTAGTTGGTTGCACAAAATCGGCCAACTAAGTTGGCGGATTTTGGGCAGTGGGTCCAGGTTGGAACATACGTTTGCTTTTTGCTGGCCATGTGTCGGGTGCGATCTGTTTTTCGCCAACTGAGTTGGCGAACTGTGTCTTCATTTTTTATTTAGATAAATTTGTTTCGTTTGTATAAATTTAATATAATTTAATTTCGTTACAGTAAATTTATGAAGATTAAAGGGATACCAACATAGTTCTATTTAAAATTGAATTAATATGTATCATGGACCAACCTTAATACAAAATATATGTGGTGTAGTGGTAACTGTGTTAGACTTGAGTGTTAGATGTCTTTAATTTGATTCTTGATGACAACAATATTTTTTTAATTTTAATTTTAAAGTTGTAATTTTTTTTAACATAATGTGATCCAATTTTGGAAGTCCGTCCTGGACTTTGAGCCTAATGCAATCATCATAAGGCATATCACGACATTTGTGTATAAAGTTTTGGCGAAAATCGAAACGTTTTATTTAGGATTGCAAGATGTACTTATTATAAAGTGTCCAAAAAATTATAAGATTAAAAAAATGTAAACATTCGTAGTAATTTTTTTTATTTTTTATTAAAAGATTAAAAAAATAATTATTTTTAAGTATTTATATATGTTTCTTAAAATGTCAGAAACTATGGTCTAAGTTTGGAGTGTACATGACATCCAGCTCAAAACTAAGTTTTTAACGATCTAATAACTTGTCATTTATGCTAAAACTCGTTCTTGACTTCCAAGTTTCTTCCATTCTAAATTTTTTAAACTTTTGTTAATTTGGATAAATTGTTATATAATATAATATAATGTGATATGATAATTAATTTCTCAACAATGTAGCCATGACGTATAGTTGTCAAACATTTGTTTTGAGTTGGTGTCTACCAAGGACGAGACACATGTAATGAAATAGTTGGAAAATGATTTGGTCCAAAGTATTGCTAGAGACGTGTTTGCAAATTGAGTATGACTTAATTCTAAATAAAACACGTCATTGACATTGTTAATGATCTTCTCTCTTCCAAAGTTTAGATCGATTATCCAACTGGCCGAGAGAAGCAACAATATAGTTTTGACCTACATGTTACGCACAAGTTTTTTCGTTCCACCAAAACAATAATGTATAGTCTTTGAAATATTCTAAAATTGTACGGAGTCTTTGGAAAATTTTCTTAGTTGTTCCTCTTGGATATTTCCTAGAAAATTTTCGGTATATTCCTTTCATCTAGAAGTTTTATAAGAATTCTTGCTATTTCTGTATGGCTATCGTGTAAATATTTTATCAAGAAATATTGTAAATATTTAGGATCGAAAAAAATTTCAACCAATAGATGGTGAACAAATGACACAATCTTAACCTATCATGTAGAGCCTCAAGGCTATATAAAAGGGGAGGCATCATTTGTTCCTCAACATCCAAAATGTTATAAACTCTCTCTAGCATAGTAAAATCTACAGTATTCCAATCTCTCTTTTTTTCTCTCTCTCTCCACATGTTTTTATTCTCGTCTTAGTGATCTAGCTAACTTTTGAAGAAGACTTGCATGGATCTTCTAGGAGAAAGATAAAAATACTGAGTCCGTGACATACATATCAATAACCCCTCTCTGATAATTCTGCTTGGACATGTATATATGTCATAGTAGAGTCCATTTTTGTTTACCCACAAAAATTAGGATATATGTTCACCCTTCCATTCAAATGTTGCAACGTATTAAAATATGGATCAAAACAACTTTGGATATTCACAAGACTATTTTCAAAGTGGTTTTAGGTTACATAAAAATGACACGTGGAAACATTTGAGTGGAATGATGAACATACACCATAATTTTGGTGATTTAAGCGATCTACTTTTGCATTTTGGTTTGTGCATGATATGATTTCCAAAAAATTGTTTTATGCGCGTCGAATTACATATCCTCTACTTCATTAGATAACTTCCTAAGGGGGTGTTTGGTACATGACATTTTTTTTTTATTTTCGGACAAACTAATGGAAAAAACCTATTTTCATGTTTGATTTAGGTTAAAAAATGTCTCAAAAATTAGGAATATCCGGATAAATAATTTATCCAAAAAACATGAAAATCTTATCCTTTAAGAATAGATGGATATTATTTTTGCCTAGACAACAAAATGTTGGTTTTTTTTTTCCCGATTTCTAACCTCTTTTATAAAGATTTTTTGTTTCAAAAACTTTGTTTTTTTTTGTTGTTTTTTTTTTTTTTTTGGTTTTTTTTCCCATTTTTTTCTTTTTTTTTTTGTTTTTCTATCTATTTTTTTGTTTGTTTCAATTTTTCCTTTTATGTTTTTTAATCCTTTTTTGTATTTTTTTGTATTTTTATTTTTTTAAAATTTTCCCATAAACATTTATATAGTCACCAAATACAAGAATATAATTTTTCATAAAATTTAATTACTTAAAATTTAATTTTCGAAAATATAAAACTTTAGGTTATACATTATAATAGTTAAAAGACCAGAAATTTTCATTGAAAGGGAAGAACTTTCATGAATAACCGGTTCAGGGAAGAAGTTTGGGGAAATTTTAAATAAAGTGATAGCACGACAATATTATTATCGGGTTATAAGTTTCTTGGATAACCCGACAGTAATATTGACGGGTTGTGGGGGGATTGAATAGTCCGACAATAAAAATGTCGGGTTGATAGGGGATTGAGTAGCCCGATAATAAAACTGTCGAGTTGATGGCGGCTGGGGACGTACTAGAGCTAACGTTCTAATGAACGTTGGTATTCATTAAATGACTAGTAACTCGTCAATAAATTTGACGAGTTACATCAAACGTTCACCTATTTAAATCACAGAGGCTCCGACCTCATTCTCACATTCATTCTCACTCAAAAGCAAACTCACTCTCATTCTCTCATACAATTTATCACTCTCTACCTCTCATTCCTCCCACAAAATTCAGATCCTCCAGCATAAGTAATTTTAGCCACTAGCAAAAATTGTTCTCAGCTAGTAGCAATACAATCCCTCATGGATTGTAGCATAAGAATAGTATGCTCGTACGGAGGTACGCTAAACGGATTAGATTACGAAGGAGGAGAAACTAAAAAAAATTCTACTTATCAGAATATTGGTTTTAAAAATTTGCGTAATCTTATTATTAAACGTTGTTCTGTTTGTTACGAATTTATTTTAAAGTCTATTTCTGGTTCTAGATATTTTTTGATAGATGGTAAAGATGCATGGAATTTTATTCTTGAGAGTAGTTCACAATCACGGTATATAAATATCTATGTTATTCAAGTAGCACCAACATTAGATAATAGAAATAACGAATATTTTTCTGAATACCAGCATATTAGTTCGGGTGCTAGTTCTTCTTGACAAATTAGTTCATTTGTCCAAGAAGGTCATTCATCAGATGAAAATGACCATGATGATGATGACGATAACGACGACGGCAATAGTGATAATTTAATTGAAAATGTAGATTATGAGGTAGATGATGATGTTGAGTTTTTTTAAATTATTCGTCGAAAAATAATTCTCTAGCCGTTCTAAATTTAGAAGTTTTATAAGTAATTTAGCAATTAAAGATAATTTTAGTTGTTCAGCTAGTACTATGAACAATGCTCGTGGAATTATATATACTTGTGATCAACCGAATTATAATTGGATAGTATACGCCAAACCTATTGAAAACGGCAAAATAGTTAATGTTACTAAATTAGAAAGTCATCATTCTTGTTTAGCTGGACTTACAACAGGATGTCATCGACTAGCTACCGCTGCATGAATTAATACCTGTATAGTTGATATGATTAGAGATAATCAGTCATATAGTGCATCGCAAATTGTTAAAGATATATTTAGGGAACATCGTTTACATATTACTTATTCCAAAGCCCGGAGGGCCCGAGAGATGGCGTTAACTGAAATAAATGGTAGTTATGATGAGGCATATGCTAGTCTTGAAGAGTATGGTTTTAGAATTATGGAGACGAATCAAGTTAGTATATGTTTCCTTAATATTGCCAAAAATAATAGGTTTCAAAGAATTTTTATTTGTTTTAAGAGATGCATTGACGGAATTTTAAGGGATTGCCTACCGGTTATTGGTACTGATGCTATATTTTTTTCATCTAAATATCAAGGTATCTTATTTATTGCTTGTGATCACGATCCTATCATATTGCTTATGTTGTTGCTGAATGTGAAAATGGTGATTCTTGGTCTTGGTTTTTAAACTCTCTTACGATATCTTTTGAAAGTTTCATTAATAATTGGAGTATAATTTTATTTATATCCGATAAGAAAAAATGATTAATACATGATATGTGTGCTATTTTACCAGAATCTACTATCTTTTTTTATTCAGCATTTTAAACAAAATATGAAATAAGTTGCGAAAGAACCAACATTTCAAAGATTGTTAGACTCGCTTGCTAGATCGTACAATCAAACAGATACAGAGAATTTGTTTGAAATAATTGAAGCTGAGAACAGAACAATGTACAATTGTCTTATTGGTGTAAACGATGAAAATCGTCGTTTTGAACATTGGATAACTGCGTATGCTCCTTGTCATAGATTAGATATTAACACTTCTAATCTTACTGAATATTTTAACAAATGGATTAAAAATTTATGAGATAAACCAATAACTACACTTCTCGATGGTATTTGAGCCAAGATTATAACACTTCATGACAAGAACATAAATATTGCTGAAAATATACATACAGATGATTGTCCGAAGATGTTACGGACTATGACATGTATTATCAAAGAAAGACATCATCTAGAAATATTAGGTATTGATAGTTATAAGTTTGAAATAATTGATCGTTCAAGCAGTAAAACATATATTATACGATTAGATGATAGATCTTGTACATGTTTTAGGTGGTACCATACTTATATACCATGTTTACATGTATATTTTGTGCGTAGATATTGAAATATAAGTATTGACAGTTTTTATCATGTAATATTTTCTACGAAAAAGTTGAGAAGTGTATATGAACCAAAGATGGAACCAATTCCAGTTCCCTACAACATTCAAGCTCCTTTGTTTAGAGGAGAAATTTGAGTACCGGATATGTAACGACCAGTTTTATTCAAGCGGATAGTCGATTCAAATGGCGCAAGTGCAATGACCCGACCCATTTTTCTCAGCGAGAAGACTTGCTTGAAGCAAAGAATTTCCAGACTTGGCCCTTCAGGAGTTCAGGCTTAGACTTTCAAAGGCTCGCTCGGAGTATCGCTCGACCGAGGCGAATCATCGCTAAGGTGGGTGGCTACGATGAACTTGTCTTTGCTTAGCCATCACACTTAAAATATGGACGATACATGGCAGTCGCTAGGTGAATTACCCCCTACATGCTAATAAAGAATACAACGCACCTAGCTAAGGGAATAATCTCATCTTGTATTGCTTGTGTTAGAATTTAGAAATAAAACTTGGCTTATAGTTGGACTCTCGCATGCTATCTTAGCTTCGCGCAAGTAGACCCCGCTATATCTCGAGTAGATCATTATACTCTTCGTAGTGCACTGCTTCACTTGTTTACACTGCACGCCTTATAGATTATATCGCTCGATATGTCCCTGTATGGTTTCACTCCTCGCACTACCCCTTAGACCCGTGCAAACTTAAGGGCTTATGTTCTAAAGTAGACTATACCACTCGTTTTCTTATGCTTATGTTCACACAAATACAATGCTTGCCTTCTTACATGCTAACTTGTACTCGTTGTCTCATTTTAATGCTTGTCACTTATATGCATGCCGCAAAATCATCGTACTTCACTATCTATGATTCGCTCAGTTGAGGCAGGAAGGCTATTAAGTAGTCGTTCCGAGTCAAGTATAGAACATTGAAAGTATTCAGGACCGTAAGGTCGCCAAGGCATTTCTCAAACTAGGAGACTGCATCATGGACATTTAAGCAAGATAACATCACAACATCTCTGAAAATCAATACTCGTCATGTATTGAATCTGATGGCTCGGGGAGTCGATACTTGTACCTGATATATCATGACTTGTTCTTGTACCTGTACCTAACAAAAGGCCCGAAAGATTAGAGACTTGCATGGTCACGAAAAACTTGGTGCACAAGGGTGTAAACTCTCTCGACCAGATTTTAGC